>OZ022227.1:27738041-27782950 GCA_963978835.1 Tenthredo scrophulariae
CGCAGCGTGGTAACTACTCTACCGAGTACAACACCCCGCCAGGTACCTAAGTCGTCTACAGACGATTCCGAGTCTCGACATCGAACCGGATGACCCATGATCGACCGCTTGAGGCCAGGCCAACGAGCGGGAAGATCCCGACGTCGGCGACGGCTCCGCGCAGCAAACGGGGCTCGTGCGATGACCGGTCCGTGGACCGACCACCTAGTAAAGTCACATTGTTTTGAGCCTTTCGACCCACGAGACTCCTAGAAATATCGTTGCCCCCTTTGACTAGAGAGGATACGGCCTTAGAGGCGTTCAGGCATAATCCCACGGATGGTAGCTTCGCACCACCGGCCGCTCGACCGAGTGCGTGAACCAAATGTCCGAACCTGCGGTTCCTCTCGTACTGAGCAGGATTACTATCGCAACGACGAGTCATCAGTAGGGTAAAACTAACCTGTCTCACGACGGTCTAAACCCAGCTCACGTTCCCTATTGGTGGGTGAACAATCCAACGCTTGGCGAATTCTGCTTCGCAATGATAGGAAGAGCCGACATCGAAGGATCAAAGAGCAACGTCGCTATGAACGCTTGGCTGCCACAAGCCAGTTATCTCTGTGGTAACTTTTCTGACACCTATTGCTGAAAACTCTTCAAGCCAAAAGAATCGATAGGCCGTGCTTTCGCAGTCTCTATGCGTACTGAACATCGAGATCAAGCCAGCTTTTGCCCTTTTGCTCTACGCAAGGTTTCTGTCCTCGCTGAGCTGGCCTTAGGACACCTGCGTTATTCTTTGACAGATATACCGCTGTTACAGACTGGCATGCAGTGACCGTCAAAAAAGGGGAAAACGGACGAGAGCCTAAGTTCTGGACCCGTTTAATCGATCGACGATGACAAATGCTCAGATTCAACGCACCTCCTTTAAATCCACATGGACAGGCTTACGGGAGGCTAACAGGGAACAGTGAAATAGTATGGTAGAAATGTAATGAATCGTTCTTACCTTTTAGTCCAGTTCGATGATCTCGACAATTTTGGGCGTAGTGGGTTGGAGGGATACGTCAGGTTGCCTGATGTCGAAGGATCGTCGGCTGAGAGTGGCTTCTATGGTGCTGATTATGCATTAACTCCTTGATAATCTACAAAGTGTTGGGTTATCGTTTGGGGTTGGTCTTCCCAATACCCGTAGTAAGGTCCCGTTGGTAGTTCGGCTGGCTGTGGTAAGGGAACCTCCGTATGCGAAACGTTTGGGTGAGTATTGTCTGTTTCGCATGCACTTTGATTGTTTCCGTCTTTTGATAGAATAATAGTGTCGCGGCTGTCACTGTCACTGTGTACTAAGAACGCTTGGTTAACGTAATCTTTCAACCAGTCTGGCGTTGGGGAATTATTAAGTGATTCTAATAGACGTTGTTTTCGAACTATTGTTTTAGCTAGGCGAGCGTTTGCTCGTTTGCCTGATCGACGTTTGAATTTCCTTTTTCTTGTTACAGCTTCATCCATCTACAGGAAAGGAGAGGAATTTGTTAACGTTGGCTTGGCTCTAGTGTCCTCGCCTCGACGTCGTGTAAGTATAGAAGGGTTTACGCAAGCTTGGAGATCAATTCCTCGCCTATGCTTGTTAAACGTATAGAAGATACTGAGGCAAGCTTGGATCTCGAAATCTTCGCCTAAGCTACAGTATCTGAAATAGTGTATGAATATACTGGCTCAGAGACCTAAGTGCTTCGCCCGTGTATATTCGTTGGGTGTGATAGGATGACTTGAAGCTGGTTTAGATATCTAGGTACCTTGTCCCGCCTCAATTTGGTTATAGGATTTTGGTTTTGATGTTGTATGTGAATAAAGGCGTGTATTTACCTTGAACTTGCTTGAGGTTAATAAGTTGTTTGAATTTGATTATTAACTTGAGTTTATTGAACTTGTTGGAATATAGTTTATAAATTAAATGGATATCGAATAATTCTCAATGCGCCAAGACCACTGAAGACTTACGCGTCTTACTAATATTGAATACTCTATATTCGTATGTGCGACCGTGGACACGATTTAAGAATCTTCGCGAACAGAAGTTAACTTACTGAAATCTGATTTGAGATAGATAAGTGATTTGACAGAATAACTCCTTGGTTGAGTTCTGACTGAAGACTGCGGTAAGGCTTTAGTGGTGGGCAGGGGCTTATAAGGCCCATAAAAATCTAGGTGGTGGGGTTGTTCATCGCTAGGGTAAATTCCAATCCCACGGTGGACTTCGACCAGCTGCATATGACTATTTGTTTTGAAGTTCAGAGTTTCGAAAACAACTCTCGGTACGAGTGGGTGATGAGTCACTTGTTTTGACCGTTTAGAGTTTCGAAAAACAACTCTCGGTACGAGTGGGTGATGAGTCACTTGTTTTGACCGTTACGGTGACTGAGTCCAAGGGGTCGGTTAGTTGCAGCCCCTTAACACCGAATTTCGGGTTTTAGGTAAATTCATATGCAGTCTGCTCGGAGTCCTGGTTGAGGACGGACCGCTCTTGGTTTCAACAAGAGGGGTTCGTTCTCAAATTTTTATACTTATTTCTTAAATGGTAACGTGATAGTATGAATTTATGTGGTTAAGTGGTATGTTGAGTTGATGAATATGTTAGTTATTTCTTTTATAATATAAAGGGCAAGTTTAAAGTATCTGAATATAATATATGAGTTCAATATGAACATTATATGAAATTAATTTGGATACTTTGATTATATGTATAACATATAGAGTTAGTAGAAAATATACCTTTATTAGTTCACGTGGTTCATACTAGAGGGTGGCAATGTTACGTATCGAGACTTGATATAGTTTCGACTGTGGGTATAATGTCGATTGTTGAGTAGGTTCTCCTCTGGTATGGACCACTGATGGTGAAGTAAATTTCTTATAGCCTAGTTAAGTATTATAGTTCTATCTTTAGTAAAGAGTAAAGAAGGTTTCTGGTTTCGTCAGTGTCTTTCGTTGGTAAGCGTACGTTCGGTATGGTTAGTCGGTGAGAACGTTACACCTCCCCCTTTAGTATCAAATGCTATGGCATTGCCGTGCATTTGACGTGGGCGATCTGTGAGTTCTTGAATTGATGCTGTCTCTGTTTGTTCCGTAGGTGGATTTGTTGGTTGTTGCGGCGGTTGTTCTTCATGTTTAACGGATCCCCATAGAGCTTCTAATAGATGTATGCTCCAGCCGTACATATCGTGAATCGTATATCCGTGTATGATGCCGTCTATTACGAATTCAATGATTCGGATTGTAATAAATATACCTAAGAATCCGGCAGACATGGTTCCAAAAGACATAAATCCTGACCAAATCCTTCGTCCCGTTGATTCTGCTATTTTATTTAATGTGGCGTCGTCCATTAAGTTGTAGATCGAGATACCTTCCTTAGTGACTATGTGTCCCGTGGCACCTCTAGCGATTGTGTTGAGTACCGCTGGTCTCTCGGCGGGGGATAATAAGTGATCTCGTAGGTTATCCAAGTCTTGTCTATATATACCGCCCGTTCCCAGTGGTCCTGCGCTGATGTATTTCCATGTCATCTTAGTTTTTGGGTTCAGTGATTTCGGTGGTATAACGTCCACAGGTGTTGGGGTGAATTTATACCAGGTGTCCTCTATTTTGTACATGGTTGCTAATATTGGGTTACATCCCTTCTGAGTTCCGACTTTAACTATTATTTTAGATTTTGGTGTTGAGAATAATGATGTATTTCTAATTTCGATGGGGAGTTCCGAGTAGCAATGATCCGATTGTTTGAGGCTGCATTCTATGGGTATACATTTTATTATATGTACTACTTCTCCGGCGACTGTGGGCATATATCCCGGGCCTTGCATTAAATTATGGGCAAATTCATCGGGTGATAGTGTAGCTATTGTGAGTGCATTTCGTATAACCTGTTTTTCTAGTTCGCATTTTTGGGTTATAATGTCTCTGTATAAGGTCGTCAGTTGGTTTCGTATATGTCGTTCGACAGAGATAAATTTCGAGTTTATATATGTGAATATGTCTATATTTTCTACCTTCACTGTTGTTTTCTGAATAAAGGTGTTACCCTTTGTAGTTTCAAATATAAATAATTTTGGGTGTTCTGTTCTTAGTATCGTATAGCCACAAGTTCGTCTTTCTGTTGTTTTAATCAAAGCGAAGGTAACGTCATCTGATGCTATTGAATATATCGTCATAGGGTTGTCTGTTGGTTTGTCTGGTTTTTCACTTATTTTTGAGACAGTGCCTTCGTATAGAACGTCGTATTCGTTGAATCTACAGTTGTCCTCCGGGGTGTCTGCCCAGAATGAATATCCTCCTTCTTCGTCGAAACAAGAGAGTTTGTTGAGTTCACAGGTGACTCCGTTTTGTAGAGTAATTTTATTTTCGTCGAGTCTCACTGTTGCCATTTGTACAGCCAGTGTGATCTTTATGGTTGCTTGTACTACTACCTTCGTCCATTGTCCGTATCCGTCGTCGAAGAATTCTCCCTCGCAGCTTCCGTCTCTTTGTGTACTTCCTGCTAGTGTTGCTGTTGTCCTTGTTGTTGTGTTTCGTTTAATATTGTTCAAGTACTTGTTGTGTCCTATGTTTAGTTCTCCTCTCTCTTGGATGTGTCGGCATTCTGCTTCACTGACTTCGCGTATATACGCCTGTCGACCCCCTTCGGTGATTGATATATGGGAGTGCATTCCACAGTGGTACACCGTTCGGTCAATTTCGACGCGGCATTGCATTACCTTTGTTTTCTTGAATTTCGATAGTTGTAGTAGCTGTATGTAGGCTTCTTGTATTTCAGGTTTTGTTTCGGGTATGTCGCAGTCCGTTGCGTCGAGTAAGCTTAGTGTTGTTATATTTAGTCCGCCTCCGCCACAATCATAGCCGATGAGAGCGTGAACGGTGGTAATCATCAGTAGTAGCGGTAGTGTGTACTTCCTATTTCCTAATTTGAGTTTGAAATCGGTCTTTTAGGGCTTTGGTCTGTTGATGTGGCGCCTACCATCATGGTGAATGATGGTGTTAGCGAAGTCCTTATGGGATTCATATGTAATGATTATTTCATATGGTTGGGTTATTAGGTCTTCCAACGTTCCTTCGTTATAGTTTACGTCAGTAGTGTATGACGTGATCCCGTACGTGCGGGTTTCTAATAATCCCTCGTTAACCAGTTGCTCTGAAATACTGATTTCATGTTCTCTTAGAATTCTACTTGTCCTTATTATTACTTTAGAAGCTATATATTCTATTTCGATTGTCCGCGGGTTCTTATCCGTGGTTTTTCGCTGGTAGAGTATGAGGTATTTTTGTGGTAGTTCCGTTATCCTCATTTTGTTTTTGTTTTTTTTTTTCTTTCTTGAAAATGAATTTTATTTAAGTCTAGCTATTTTTAATTTGTTTCTGTGAACTATTTCATCCCTGTTTTTCACCTTGATTTTAATGTTCTGGTTTTCTAATATTTCGATAATTTTGTATGGGCCTGTATATTGGTCGCCTAGTTTACCTCTTTGAGGTTCCTTTAAGAGGTACACCTCGTCTTGTTCTGTTAGATGCGTGGATTTATTTTCCTATCGTAATATTGCTTAGATCTAATTTTTGCCTGTACTAAATTTTCTTTGGCTAAATTTTGTATTTCTCGGATCCGGGTATAAAGTTCGATGAGGTAGTCTTCGTATGTTTTATCCGTCAATGGTTCTCCTATTCCATGCTCCGAGGGCATTCTTGCCAGTTTACCAAAGACTAACTCATGAGGAGTATACCTGGTACCTTCGTGTGTGCTTGTGTTATAAGAAAACATAGCCTGTGCCAACCATTGATCCCAATTGTTATTTTTATCTACGAACTGTTTTAAATATTCAGTCAAAACATGGTGTGAACGTTCTATAGATCCGTTAGATTGGGGGTGGAAGGCAGTTGTCCTAAGCTGTTTGATTTTAAATTTCTTTGCAATTTCTCTCATTAAGGAACTAGTTAAGTTGGCACCCTGATCTGTTAAGATTTGTTTTGGAGCCCCGAATTTACATATTAAATGAGTTATGAGGGCATCTGCTATAGCAATTGAATTTGTTTCTATTAATGGTATTGCCAATGAATATTGAGAAAGCTGGTCTTGTATAGTGAGGATGTATTCGTTCCCCGAAGGTGATATAGGTAAGGGGCCTACTATGTCCATTGAAATTTTATCGAAAGCTGAGTTCGGGGTGTCCGTTAAAGTCATTGGTTGTTTCGTTTTTACTTTAGTAAGTTTTTTTGTTTGACAGTTAATGCAGGTGGATATAAGATCCTGAATTTGTTTTTTCATTCCGTCCCAATAATAATTTTGCCTGATTCTGGTATAAGTTTTGGTCATTCCCTTGTGTCCTCCTAGAGCGGAGCCGTGGTAGTCCTCTATAATACCTTCGCGTTCTTCTTCTCGGGGTATTCTTACTAGGTTAGTGCAGATTTGAATTTGTGTATTGTATTCTTGGCTGATGTTTTTTAAATGTTTTTCGATCTGTTTCCAACTGAGTGAGTCTATCTGTACCGTTTTTGATATGGGAAAAGATTTCAGGTCTAGCTCATTAAGAACATCTATGAGAGAATGTATTGTATCGTCGAAGATCTCGTGGTCAAGTTGGGTTTTTGAATTTTCTTTAATAGGTAATCCTATAAAGATTCTTTATTTTATCTCATTTATTTTTGCTCTGCCCAAGGTAAGATCTTTAAAGGTTGGCAGAATTTTTGCTTTTAGTGCTTCTCGTGAACCGTCGTCGTAAGGTTCGCCGTTACAAGTTAGAAAGAAAACAATTGCGCCTTTTTGCATGGAAAGTCTATCGCGAGTTTGAATTATTTTGACTAGATCTTGTCTGATTTCGTAGTTTCTGGAACTGGGTTCAATTATTTCTTCGTCATTGGAGTCACTGTCTGTTTCATCTTCCGTTTCGTGGTGTGTGTCATGTGACTGGATTGATTCGGAGTCAGAAGGGTTACTGTGGAAATCGTCTAATGAGGTTAAATCATTGCTAGGTGGTGTCTTAGTTATGCGTTGTTCTTGTTCTTCTGGGATATCTATAGTCGGTGCCTTTGGGTTGGTAAAATTACAAATCAGTATTTTTAAGGGGTGTTTGAATATTTGAGTTAGAGCGTGTTTCACGTGTGGCCAGAAAAGTTTATCGAGTCCGCATCCTATGCGTGGCATTGCTATTTTTGTTATCTTTAAATTTGTGCAGAGGTTTCGTAAATTGATGAGGCTAGTTCTAAGGTCTTCAAAATCTGGTTTTTCGTTACTTTGTTTCTTGGTTATTGAATAAAATATATAACGATCGTTAGTTTGAACGTATCCTACTTCTCCTATAGTTTTATTCTGGTCCTTCAACTCTTTCACCCTATTAAATCGTTGTTTGAATTCGACCGCTATTCCTGCTCCCATTCTGAGATCTTCGGCTACACAGTGGGCTAGTGCGTATGTTTGGTCCACTGTGAAGAGATCCTGTTCGGTTTCGCTTACTGTGTTCAGTGGAAAAATGTCATCGTTTGAAGAATCGTCTGTTTGTGTTAATGTCGCGGTTTGTATCACGGGACTATTGGACAATCTATGTATTTTCATTTGTTCTGCTTCTATTGGGTTTCTGAAAAGTGCGTCGGCGTTGACATTTATGCTGCCTGGTTTATAAATCATGTTATATTCGTATTCGGCAAGTTTTAGTCGCCATCTAACTAAGCGCGATGTAGGATCTTTGACTGAATTCAACCATACTAAAGGTCTATGGTCCGTAACCAGAGTGAACTTGGTCCCGTATACATATGATCGGAAATGCGAGACACAGTAGACTATAGCTAATAGTTCTTTTTCTATAGTTGAATAATTTTGTTCCGCTGACTGTAACGTCCTAGAGGTATATGCATGCGATCGGAAAATCTTTTCCCATTTCTCCTTGACTTAGTACGCCTCCTATCGCATACCCTGAAGCATCCGTCGTTATTATAAAGGGTTTGGTATGATCCGGATATTGTAAAATCGGTCGCTCGCATGATTTATCTCCAAGTGTTTCAAATGCTACTTGTTGTTTTTCTTTCCAGTTGAAAGGTGTAGTTTTCTTCAAGAGTTCCGTCATTGGTTTTGCGATTTTAGAGAAGTTTGGGATAAATCTGCGATAATATCCCACTAGACCGAGAAATTGTTCAATGTTTTTTGCATTTTTAGGTACTGAGAATTTCTTAACTGATTCTATTTTTTGGGGGTCCGGTTTTACTCCGTCCTCGCTGATTATGTGACCTAAATACATTACTTCTCGTTCGAGGAATTCGCATTTGTCCGGCTGTAATTGAAGGTTAGCTTCTCGAAGCCTGTTCATTAAGAGGTTGAATTTCCTTTCGTGTTCATTGAGTGAGCTCGCGTAGAGAACAATGTCGTCTGGATATACAAACAGTTCGTTTCCTTGTAGGCCTGCTAATACGTTATCCATTAAGCGTTGGAAGGTGGCTGGCGCGTTTTTTAATCCAAACGGCATTCGTGTGAATTCGTAGTGTCCATAAGGGGTAGAGAACGCAGTTTTAGGGCCATCTGCTTCCTTCATTCGTATTTGGTGAAAACCCGAAGCCAAATCGAAGACTGAAAAATATTTTGCGCTACCCAATTGGTCGAGGATTTCGTTAATATTTGGTAGAGGATAAGCGTCTCCGATCGTTTTTTCGTTTAAAGATCTGTAGTCTATTACCATTCGCCATCTTTTATTTCCTTGTGAGTCGGCTTTTTTAGATACAATCCACACCGGTGAATTATACGGAGATAGTGTTGTTTTAATCAAGTTATTTCTTTCTAGTTCTGTAACCTGCTCATTTATTTCATTTCTACGAACTGGTGGGAATCTGTATTGTCGCGTGTTTACAGGTGTGTTGTCCGTTGTAGTCATGCCGTGTTTTATAGCGTTGGTTGCTTCTAGGGGTTCGTCGGGTAAATGGAATCTGTCCGCGTTTTTGCGTATTAGTGATTCTATGTGTTTGGTTTCTTCTTCATTTAAATGTTCGAGTCTGAGCAAAGTTTTTAGTTTATCAAATTGTTTTAATTGTTTGTTGTTTGTTACGTAAGTGGTAGCTATCTGGATGTTTGGTTCTGTGTTTTCGGGAGCTTCAATAAATGGGAAAATTTCTAGCTCAGGAGTTTCGAACAACATGTCCTCTTCTGTAGTATTTATGATGGGTACTGTTATTTCGTGATTTTTAATAGTGACTAACGCCTCTCCCATGTAGACTCCAGCTATATTACCTATACGCGGTAGGTATCCTTCTTTCAAGTTGGTCTCTTCTACTTTTATGCGTGCGATTCGTGTGGTTCTGGCATTTACGATAAACATGTCTTTGGGTGTGAAAGGTAGCGTTTGATTATTTATGATAAGGCATTCCTTTTCGTAATCTATTGTGGCTTCAGTTCCGCGGAGAAAAGCTGATCCAAGGATTGCGTCTTGTTTTATTTTGAAATCGTTGTTTACCACGTGAAAGGGTACTAGTCTACCTGCTATATTGATTTCTGTGCTGCCTAAAGATTTGATTAGGTTCTCTGTTATACCTTTCATTTCTATTATTTCAGAGGTGTTTACTCTTTGCCAGTCTCTCAATTTCTTCGCTTTGATTATATTGGGTTCTGCGCCTGTGTCTATCATGAATTTGGTATCTTCCAGGAGGTCCCTTGAGGCTATTTCTATATTGGGAACTGCGCCTAGGCTGAGGTTGATGGTTGCGATAATATTTCTTCTACTGCTATCAAGGGGTTTACTGCTTGTGTCTGCCCTGTCTCTCGGGGTTTCGCGTTTCCTGAGGGGCCTACACCGTTTCCCGAACCCTGTTCGTTTTGTTCACGTTCATCCGACCATCTCTTTTTCCTACATTCTTCTATTGTGTGACCCAAATTTTTACAATATTTGCAAGACTTGGACGCGTCTTGGTCATTCCGTTGTTGTCCGTAGTATAGTCGGGGTCTATTATTGTCGTAATTACTTTGTTCTGAATTATTTCGAGTTTGTCCCTGAGTATAAGTTGATCGATCATTATTTCGTAGGGGGTTAGGTTGACTTGTTGTTTCGGGTTCCCCTTTGAGAAATCTACATTTCTGTGTTTCATGACCTATTCGTTTGCAGTGGGTGCAGACGGGTGGTTCGGTTTTACGTAAATATGGACCTGTTTTATTATTTTGATCATTTTTGAATCTTTCTTTGTCCTTATCGAATCTTTTCCCGATTTCTATAGCTTTCATAGTTGCCTCTGAGAATGTACGGACGCCTGTGATTTGAAGCGCGTTACGATAGTCAGCCGGTAGTCCGTCTAAAAAGCCATCCAATGCTTCTATTTCCACGGATTCTGTGTCTACGTAACCGTTTGTACGTCTCTCTACCTCTAAGATTGCTGTTTTCAAATCTTTGACGCGACTAATGTATTCTATTATGTGTTCTCCCGATTTTTTAAAGATATTAGCTAATTCTCCTCGGTAAAAGTTAGCAGAACGGTTAGGGCTAAAGATTTCAAATAGCTGGTCTAAAAATTCTTGGACTGAATTAAATTCGTCGTCTTCTAACGCTATAGCCGCTCGTGATGTTAGTTTGCCCTTTAGTAATTTAACCAATATCATCTCGGCATTAGGGGAAATCATGCTTTTTGCTCTCCTGCATGCTCTGGAAAATGCCATGAGGGCTGCTGTGTCTCCGTTAGAGTGAGGCACCATTTCGTTTGCTTGTTTCATTGTTAAGGCGTTTTCTGAGGTTGAGTTTACGTATGGTATGGTTCTAGGCTCACTGCGTCTAGGGTTTGACCTTAAGGATTTCATTTCGCGCCTGAGAGTCCTTGATTCGTCTGATAGAGTTTGTATTGGATCTCTTGTGGGTGAATCGATGGTGGGTGGATTTATGGGAGGAGTAATGGTAGGCTGGCTAATGGGTGGAGTAATATTTGTGGGTGGATTCATTGGGATTTCAGGAGGCGTGTTTACCTGCGTTAGTGGGGTGATGCCTGTTTCGTCTTGACCACCATCTTGATTGATTGAAGGACCCCGGGACGTATTTTTTTGTGAATTTAACATTTTCTCTCTTAGTTTCTTTAATTCGAATTCTAATTGTTTTTGCTGTTCGGACTGTTTCCGGAATTCGTCTAATTGTTCCTGTAGGCTTCTGTTTCCTTCTGTTAATTCAATCTCCCTAGCTTGATGTGCCTGTTCCTTTGAACTGACACTTCGTTGTAATTCAATGACTTCTGTTTCCCGTGCTTCTATTTGTGTAAATTTTTCTGTTGATTCTCCATCTAGGCGTGCTAGTTCTGTAGCGTCTAAATTTTTACTTCTTAGTCCTGAAGCCATCTTGTTTTATGAATTTAATATGAACTGTTTCCCTAATCGTAAGAATCCCACTTCTGACACCAGAAAATTTACGCGTTGTTAGAGACTGGCATGCAGTGACCGTCAAAAAGGGGGAGAACGGACGAGAGCCTGAGTTCTGGACCCGTTTAATCGATCGACGATGACAGATGTTCAGATTCAACGCACCTCCTTTAAATCCACATGGACGGGCTTACGGGAGGCTAACAGGGAACAGTAAAATAGTATGGTAGAAATGTAATGAATCGTTCTTACCTTTTAGTCCAGTTCGATGATCTCGACAATTTTGAGCGTAGTGGGTTGGAGGGATACGTCAGGTTGCCTGATGTCGAAGGATCGTCGGCTGAGAGTGGCTTCTATGGTGCTGATTATGCATTAACTCCTTGATAATCTACAAAGTGTTGGGTTATCGTTTGGGGTTGGTCTTCCCAATACCCGTAGTAAGGTCCCGTTGGTAGTTCGGCTGGCTGTGGTAAGGGAACCTCCGTATGCGAAACGTTTGGGTGAGTATTGTCTGTTTCGCATGCACTTTGATTGTTTCCGTCTTTTGATAGAATAATAGTGTCGCGGCTGTCACTGTCACTGTGTACTAAGAACGCTTGGTTAACGTAATCTTTCAACCAGTCTGGCGTTGGGGAATTATTAAGTGATTCTAATAGACGTTGTTTTCGAGCTATTGTTTTAGCTAGGCGAGCGTTTGCTCGTTTGCCTGATCGACGTTTGAATTTCCTTCTTCTTGTTACAGCTCCATCCATCTACAGGAAAGGAGAGGAATTTGTTGACGTTGGCTTGGCTCTAGTGTACTCGCCTCGACGTCGTGTAAGTATAGAAGGGTTTAACGCAAGCTTGGAGATTAATTCCTCGCCTATGCTTGTTAAACGTATAGAAGATACTGCGGCAAGCTTGGATCTCGAAATCTTCGCCTAAGCTACAGTATCTGAAATAGTGTATGAATATACTGGCTCAGAGACCTAAGTGCTTCGCCCGTGTATATACGTTGGGTGTGATAGGATGACTCGAAGCTGGTTTAGATATCTAGGTACCTTGTCCCGCCTCAAGTTGGTTATAGGATTTTGGTTTTCATGTTTTATGTGAATGAAGGTGTGTATTTACCTTGAACTTGCTTGAGGTTAATAAGTTGTTTGAATTTGATTATTAACTTGAGTTTATTGAACTTGTTGGAATATAGTTTATAAATTGAATGGATATCGAATAATTCTCAATGCGCCAAGACCACTGAAGACTTACGCGTCTTACTGATATTGAATACTCTATATTCGTATGTGCGACCGTGGACACGATTCAAGAATCTTCGCGAACAGAAGTTAACTTACAGAAATCCCATTTTAGATAGATGAGTGATTTGACAGAATAACTCCTTGGTTGAGTTCTGACTAAAGACTGCGATAAGGCTTTAGTGGTGGGCAGGGGCTTATAAGGCCCATAAAAATCTAGGTGGTGGGGTTGTTTATCGCTAGGGTAAATTCCAATCCCACGGTGGACTTCGACCAGCTGCATATGACTATTTGTTTTGAAGTTTAGAGTTTCGAAAACAACTCTCGGTACGAGTGGCTGATGAGTCACTTGTTTTGACCGTTTAGAGTTTCGAAAAACAACTCTCGGTACGAGTGGGTGATGAGTCACTTGTTTTGACCGTTACGGTGACTGAGTCCAAGGGGTCGGTTAGTCGCAGCCCCTCAACACCGAATGTCGGGTTTTAGGTAAATTCATATGCAGTCTGCTCGGAGTCCTGGTTGAGGACGGACCGCTCTTGGTTTCAACAAGAGGGGTTCGTTCTCAAATTTTTATATTTATTTCTTAAATGGTAACGTGATAGTATAAATTTATGTGGTTAAGTGGTATGTTGAGTTGATGAATATGTTAGTTATTTCTTTTATAATATAAAGGGCAAGTTTAAAGTATCTGAATATAATATATGAGTTTAATATGAACATTATATGAAACTAATTTGGATACTTTGATTATAAGTATAACATATAGAGTTAGTAGAAAATATACCTTAATTAGTTTACGTGGTTCATACTAGAGGGTGGCAATGTTACGTATCGAGACTTGATATAGTTTCGACTAGGGGTATAATGTCGATTGTTGAGTAGGTTCTCCTCTGGTATGGACCACTGATGGTGAAGTAAATTTCTTATAGCCTAGTTAGGTATGATAGTTTTATCTTTAGTGAAGAGTAAAGAAGGTTTCTGGTTTCGTCAGTGTCTTTCGTTGTTAAGCGTACGTTCGGTATGGTAAGTCGGTGAGAACGTTACACCTCCCCCTTCAGTATCAAATGCTATGGCATTGCCGTGCATTTGACGTAGGCGATCTGTGAGTTCTTGAATTGATGCTGTCTCTGTTTGTTCCGTAGGTGGATTTGTTGGTTGTTGCGGCGGTTGTTCTTCATCGTTTGACTCTGGATCCTTCGCTGTTGGTGTTCTCCTTCCAAGGTGTGTAATTAAATGGGTTACGGATCCCCATAGAGCTCCTAATAGATGTATGCTCCTGCCGTACATATCGTGAATCGTATATCCGTGTATGATGGTGTCTATTACGAATTTAATGATTCGGATTGTAATAAATATACCTAAGAATCCGGCAGACATGGTTCCAAAAGACATAAATCCTGACCAAATCCTTTGTCCCGTTGATTCTGCTATTTTATTTAATGTGGCGTCGTCCATTAAGTTGTAGATCGAGATACTTTCCTTAGTGACTATGTGTCCCGTGGCA
This sequence comes from Tenthredo scrophulariae, assembly GCA_963978835.1. Classification (NCBI taxonomy): domain Eukaryota; kingdom Metazoa; phylum Arthropoda; class Insecta; order Hymenoptera; family Tenthredinidae; genus Tenthredo; species Tenthredo scrophulariae. The sequence continues at coordinate 27,752,113 of OZ022227.1, forward strand.
CCTCTAGCGATTGTTTCGAGTACCGCTGGTCTCTCGGCGGGGGATAATAAGTGATCTTGTAGGTTATCCAAGTCTTGTTGTCTATATATACCGCCCGTTCCCAGTGGTCCTGCGCTGATGTATTTCCATGTCATCTTAGTTTTTGGGTTCAGTGATTTCGGTGGTATAACGTCCACAGGTGTTGGGGTGAATTTATACCAGGTGTCCTCTATTTTGTACATGGTTGCTAATATTGGGTTACATCCCTTCTGAGTTCCGACTTTAACTATTATTTTAGATTTTGGTGTTGAGAATAATGATGTATTTCTAATTTCGATGGGGAGTTCCGAGTAGCAATGATCCGTTTGTTTGAGGCTGCATTCTATGGGTATACATTTTATTATATGTACTACTTCTCCGGCGACTGTGGGCATATATCCCGGGCCTTGCATTAAATTATGGGCAAATTCATCGGGTGATAGTGTAGCTATTGTGAGTGCATTTCGTATAACCTGTTTTTCTAGTTCGCATTTTTGGGTTATAATGTCTCTGTATAAGGTCGTCAGTTGGTTTCGTATATGTCGTTCGACGTAGATAAATTTCGAGTTTATATATGTGAATATGTCTATATTTTCTACCTTCACTGTTGTTTTCTGAATAAAGGTGTTACCCTTTGTAGTTTCAAATATAAATAATTTTGGGTGTTCTGTTCTAAGTATCGTATAGCCACAAGTTCGTCTTTCTGTTGTTTTAATCAAAGCGAAGGTAACGTCATCTGATGCTATTGAATATATCGTCATAGGGTTGTCTGTTGGTTTGTCTGGTTTTTCACTTATTTTTGAGACAGTGCCTTCGTATAGAACGTCGTATTCGTTGAATCTACAGTTGTCCTCCGGGGTGTCTGCCCAGAATGAATATCCTCGTTCTTCGTCGAAACAAGAGAGTTTGTTGAGTTCACAGGTGACTCCGTTTTGTAGAGTAATTTTATTTTCGTCGAGTCTCACTGTTGCCATTTGTACAGCCAGTGTGATCTTTATGGTTGCTTGTACTACTACCTTCGTCCATTGTCCGTATCCGTCGTCGAAGAATTCTCCCTCGCAGCTTCCGTCTCTTTGTGTACTTCCTGCTAGTGTTGCTGTTGTCCTTGTTGTTGTGTTTCGTTTAATATTGTTCAAGTACTTGTTGTGTCCTATGTTTAGTTCTCCTCTCTCTTGGATGTGTCGGCATTCTGCTTCACTGACTTCGCGTATATACGCCTGTCGACCCCCTTCGGTGATTGATATATGGGAGTGCATTCCACAGTGGTACACCGTTCGGTCAATTTCGACGCGGCATTGCATTACCTTTGTTTTCTTGAATTTCGATAGTTGTAGTAGCTGTATGTAGGCTTCTTGTATTTCAGGTTTTGTTTCGGGTATGTCGCAGTCCGTTGCGTCGAGTAAGCTTAGTGTTGTTATATTTAGTCCGCCTCCGCCACAATCATAGCCGATGAGAGCGTGAACGGTGGTAATCATCAGTAGTAGCGGTAGTGTGTACTTCCTATTTCCTAATTTGAGTTTGAAATCGGTCTTTTAGGGCTTTGGTCTGTTGATGTGGCGCCTACCATCATGGTGAATGATGGTGTTAGCGAAGTCCTTATGGGATTCATATGTAATGATTATTTCATATGGTTGGGTTATTAGGTCTTCCAACGTTCCTTCGTTATAGTTTACGTCAGTAGTGTATGACGTGATCCCGTACGTGCGGGTTTCTAATAATCCCTCGTTAACCAGTTGCTCTGAAATACTGATTTCATGTTCTCTTAGAATTCTACTTGTCCTTATTATTACTTTAGAAGCTATATATTCTATTTCGATTGTCCGCGGGTTCTTATCCGTGGTTTTTCGCTGGTAGAGTATGAGGTATTTTTGTGGTAGTTCCGTTATCCTCATTTTGTTTTTGTTTTTTTTTTTCTTTCTTGAAAATGAATTTTATTTAAGTCTAGCTATTTTTAATTTGTTTCTGTGAACTATTTCATCCCTGTTTTTCACCTTGATTTTAATGTTCTGGTTATCTAATATTTCGATAATTTTGTATGGGCCTGTATATTGGTCGCCTAGTTTACCTCTTTGAGGTTCCTTTAAGAGGTACACCTCGTCTTGTTCTGTTAGATGCGTGGATTTATTTTCCTATCGTAATATTGCTTAGATCTAATTTTTGCCTGTACTAAATTTTCTTTGGCTAAATTTTGTATTTCTCGGATCCGGGTATAAAGTTCGATGAGGTAGTCTTCGTATGTTTTATCCGTCAATGGTTCTCCTATTCCATGCTCCGAGGGCATTCTTGCCAGTTTACCAAAGACTAACTCATGAGGAGTATACCTGGTACTTTCGTGTGTGCTTGTGTCATAGGAAAACATAGCCTGTGCCAACCATTGATCCCAATTGTTATTTTTATCTACGAACTGTTTTAAATATTCAGTCAAAACATGGTGTGAACGTTCTATAGATCCGTTAGATTGGGGGTGGAAGGCAGTTGTCCTAAGCTGTTTGATTTTAAATTTCTTTGCAATTTCTCTCATTAAGGAACTAGTTAAGTTGGCACCCTGATCTGTTAAGATTTGTTTTGGAGCCCCGAATTTACATATTAAATGAGTTATGAGGGCATCTGCTATAGCAATTGAATTTGTTTCTATTAATGGTATTGCCAATGAATATTGAGAAAGCTGGTCTTGTATAATGAGGATGTATTCGTTCCCCGAAGGTTATATAGGTAAGGGGCCTACTATGTCCATTGAAATTTTATCGAGAGCTGAGTTGGGGGTGTCCGTTAAAGTCATTGGTTGTTTCGTTTTTACTCTAGTAAGTTTTTTTTGTTTGACAGTTAATGCAGGTGGACATAAGATCCTGAATTTGTTTTTTCATTCCGTCCCAATAATAATTTTGCCTGATTCTGGTATAAGTTTTGGTCATTCCCTTGTGTCCTCTTAGAGCGGAGCCGTGGTATTCCTCTATAATACCTTCGCGTTCTTCTTCTCGGGGTATTCTTACTAGGTTAGTGCAGATTTGAATTTGTGTATTGTATTCTTGGCTGATGTTTTTTGAATGTTTTTCGATCTGTTTCCAACTGAGTGAGTCTATCTGTACCGTTTTTGATATGGAAAAATATTTCAGGTCTAGCTCATTAAGAACATCTATGAGAGAATGTATTGTATCGTCAAAGATCTCGTGGTCAAGTTGAGTTTTTGAATTTTCTTTAATAGGTAATCCTATGAAGATTCTTTATTTTATCTCATTTATTTTTGCTCTGCCCAAGGTAAGATCTTTAAAGGTTGGCAGAATTTTTGCTTTTAGTGCTTCTCGTGAACCGTCGTCGTAAGGTTCGCCGTTACAAGTTAGAAAGAAAACAATTGCGCCTTTTTGCATGGAAAGTCTATCGCGAGTTTGAATTATTTTGACTAGATCTTGTCTGATTTCGTAGTTTCTGGAACTGGGTTCAATTATTTCTTCGTCATTGGAGTCACTGTCTGTTTCATCTTCCGTTTCGTGGTGTGTGTCATGTGACTGGATTGATTCGGAGTCAGAAGGGTTACCGTGGAAATCGTCTAATGAGGTTAAATCATTGCTAGGTGGTGTCTTAGTTATGCGTTGTTCTTGTTCTTCTGGGATATCTATAGTCGGTGCCTTTGGGTTGGTAAAATTACGAATCAGTATTTTTAAGGGGTGTTTGAATATTTGAGTTAGAGCGTGTTTCACGTGTGGCCAGAAAAGTTTATCGAGTCCGCATCCTATGCGTGGCATTGCTATTTTTGTTATCTTTAAATTTGTGCAGAGGTTTCGTAAATTGATGAGGCTAGTTCTAAGGTCTTCAAAATCTGGTTTTTCGTTACTTTGTTTCTTGGTTATTAAATAAAATATATAACGATCGTTAGTTTGAACGTATCCTACTTCTCCTATAGTTTTATTCTGGTCCTTCAACTCTTTCACGCTATTAAATCGTTGTTTGAATTCGACCGCTATTCCTGCTCCCATTCTGAGATCTTCGGCTACACAGTGGGCTAGTGCGTATGTTTGGTCCACTGTGAAGAGATCCTGTTCGGTTTCGCTTACTGTGTTCAGTGGAAAAATGTCATCGTTTGAAGAATCGTCTGTTTGTGTTAATGTCGCGGTTTGTATCACGGGACTATTGGACAATCTATGTATTTTCATTTGTTCTGCTTCTATTGGGTTTCTGAAAAGTGCGTCGGCGTTGACATTTATGCTGCCTGGTTTATAAATCATGTTATATTCGTATTCGGCAAGTTTTAGTCGCCATCTAACTAAGCGCGATGTAGGATCTTTGACTGAATTCAACCATACTAAAGGTCTATGGTCCGTAACCAGAGTGAACTTGGTCCCGTATACATATGATCGGAAATGCGAGACACAGTAGACTATAGCTAATAGTTCTTTTTCTATAGTTGAATAATTTTGTTCCGCTGACTGTAACGTCCTAGAGGTATATGCATGCGATCGGAAAATCTTTTCCCATTTCTCCTTGACTTAGTACGCCTCCTATCGCATACCCTGAAGCATCCGTCGTTATTATAAAGGGTTTGGTATAATCCGGATATTGTAAAATCGGTCGCTCGCATGATTTATCTCTAAGTGTTTCAAATGCTACTTGTTGTTTTTCTTTCCAGTTGAAAGGTGTAGTTTTCTTCAAGAGTTCCGTCATTGGTTTTGCGATTTTAGAGAAGTTTGGGATAAATCTGCGATAATATCCCACTAGACCGAGAAATTGTTCAATGTTTTTTGCATTTTTAGGTACTGAGAATTTCTTAACTGATTCTATTTTTTGGGGGTCCGGTTTTACTCCGTCCTCGCTGATTATGTGACCTAAATACATTACTTCTCGTTCGAGGAATTCGCATTTGTCCGGCTGTAATTGAAGGTTAGCTTCTCGAAGCCTGTTCATTGAGAGGTTAAATTTCCTTTCGTGTTCATTGAGTGAGCTCGCGTAGAGAACAATGTCGTCTAGATATACAAACAGTTCGTTTCCTTGTAGGCCTGCTAATACGTTATCCATTAGGCGTTGGAAGGTGGCTGGCGCGTTTTTCAATCCAAACGGCATTCGTGTGAATTCGTAGTGTCCATAAAGGGTAGAGAACGCAGTTTTAGGGCCATCTGCTTCCTTCATTCGTATTTGGTGAAAACCCGAAGCTAAATCGAAGACTGAGAAATATTTTGCGCTACCCAATTGGTCGAGGATTTCGTTAATATTTGGTAAAGGATAAGCGTCTCCGATCGTTTTTTCGTTTAAAGATCTGTAGTCTATTACCATTCGCCATCTTTTATTTCCTTGTAAGTCGGCTTTTTTAGATACAATCCACACCGGTGAATTATACGGAGATAGTGATGTTTCAATCAAGTTATCTCTTTCTAGTTCTGTAACCTGCTCATTTATTTCATTTCTATGAACTGGTGGGAATCTGTATTGTCGCGTGTTTACAGGTGTGTTGTCCGTTGTAGTCATGCCGTGTTCTATGGCGTTGGTTGCTTCTAGGGGTTCGTCGGGTAAATGGAATCTGTCCGCGTTTTTGCGTATTAGTGATTCTATGTGTTTGGTTTCTTCTTCATTTAAATGTTCGAGTCTGAGCAAAGTTTTTAGTTTATCAAATTGTTTTAATTGTTTGTTGTTTGTTACGTAAGTGGTAGCTATCTGGATGTTTGGTTCTGTGTTTTCGGGAGCTTCAATAAATGGGAAAATTTCTAGCTCAGGAGTTTCGAACAACATGTCCTCTTCTGTAGTATTTATGATGGGTACTGTTATTTCGTGATTTTTAATAGTGACTAACGCCTCTCCCATGTAGACTCCAGCTATATTACCTATACGCGGTAGGTATCCTTCTTTCAAGTTGGTCTCTTCTACTTTTATGCGTGCGATTTGTGTGGTTCTGGCATTTACGATAAACATGTCTTTGGGTGTGAAAGGTAGCGTTTGATTATTTATGATAAGGCATTCCTTTTCGTAATCTATTTTGGCTTCAGTTCCGCGGAGAAAAGCTGATCCAAGGATTCCGTCTTGTTTTATTTTGAAATCGTTGTTTACCACGTGAAAGGGTACTAGTCTACCTGCTATATTGATTTCTGTGCTGCCTAAAGATTTGATTAGGTTCTCTGTTATACCTTTCATTTCTATTATTTCAGAGGTGTTTACTCTTTGCCAGTCTCTCAATTTCTTCGCTTTGATTATATTGGGTTCTGCGCCTGTGTCTATCATGAATTTGGTATCTTCCAGGAGGTCCCTTGAGGCTATTTCTATATTGGGAACTGCGCCTAGGCTGAGGTTGATGGTTGCGATAATATTTCTTCTACTGCTATCAAGGGGTTTACTGCTTGTGTCTGCCCTGTCTCTCGGGGTTTCGCGTTTCCTGAGGGGCCTACACCGTTTCCCGAACCCTGTTCGTTTTCTTCACGTTCATCCGACCATCTCTTTTTCCTACATTCTTCTATTGTGTGACCCAAATTTTTACAATATTTGCAAGACTTGGACGCGTCTTGGTCATTCCGTTGTTGTCCGTAGTATAGTCGGGGTCTATTATTGTCGTAATTACTTTGTTCTGAATTATTTCGAGTTTGTCCCTGAGTATAAGTTGATCGATCATTATTTCGTAGGGGGTTAGGTTGACTTGTTGTTTCGGGTTCCCCTTTGAGAAATCTACATTTCTGTGTTTCATGACCTATTCGTTTGCAGTGGGTGCAGACGGGTGGTTCGGTTTTACGTAAATATGGACCTGTTTTATTATTTTGATCATTTTTGAATCTTTCTTTGTCCTTATCGAATCTTTTCCCGATTTCTATAGCTTTCATAGTTGCCTCTGAGAATGTACGGACGCCTGTGATTTGAAGCGCGTTACGATAGTCAGCCGGTAGTCCGTCTAAAAAGCCATCCAATGCTTCTATTTCCACGGATTCTGTGTCTACGTAACCGTTTGTACGTCTCTCTACCTCTAAGATTGCTGTTTTCAAATCTTTGACGCGACTAATGTATTCTATTATGTGTTCTCCCGATTTTTTAAAGATATTAGCTAATTCTCCTCGGTAAAAGTTAACAGAACGGTTAGGGCTAAAGATTTCAAATAGCTGGTCTAAAAATTCTTGGACTGAATTAAATTCGTCGTCTTCTAACGCTATAGCCGCTCGTGATGTTAGTTTGCCCTTTAGTAATTTAACCAATATCATCTCGGCATTAGGGGAAATCATGCTTTTTGCTCTCCTACATGCTCTGGAAAATGCCATGAGGGCTGCTGTGTCTCCGTTAGAGTTAGGCACCATTTCGATTGCTTGTTTCATTGTTAAGGCGTTTTCTGAGGTTGAGTTTACGTATGGTATGGTTCTAGGCTCACTGCGTCTAGGGTTTGACCTTAAGGATTTCATTTCGCGCCTGAGAGTCCTTGATTCGTCTGAGAGAGTTTGTATTGGATCTCTTGTGGGTGAATCGATGGTGGGTGGATTTATGGGAGGAGTAATGGTAGGCTGGCTAATGGGTGGAGTAATATTTGTGGGTGGATTCATTGGGATTTCAGGAGGCGTGTTTACCTGCGTTAGTGGGGTGATGCCTGTTTCGTCTTGACCACCATCTTGATTGATTGAAGGACCCCGGGACGTATTTTTTTGTGAATTTAACATTTCCTCTCTTAGTTTCTTTAATTCGAATTCTAATTGTTTTTGCTGTTCGGACTGTTTCCGAAATTCGTCTAATTGTTCCTGTAGGCTTCTGTTTCCTTCTGTTAATTCAATCTCCCTAGCTTGATGTGCCTGTTCCTTTGAACTGACACTTCGTTGTAATTCAATGACTTCTGTTTCCCGTGCTTCTATTTGTGTAAATTTTTCTGTTGATTCTCCATCTAGGCGTGCTAGTTCTGTAGCGTCTAAATTTTTACTTCTTAGTCCTGAAGCCATCTTGTTTTATGAATTTAATATGAACTGTTTCCCTAATCGTAAGAATCCCACTTCTGACACCAGAAAATTTACGCGTTGTTAGAGACTGGCATGCAGTGACCGTCAAAAAGGGGGAAAACGGACGAGAGCCTGAGTTCTGGACCCGTTTAATCGATCGACGATGACAGATGCTCAGATTCAACGCACCTCCTTTAAATCCACATGGACAGGCTTACGGGAGGCTAACAGGGAACAGTGAAATAGTATGGTAGAAATGTAATGAATCGTTCTTACCTTTTAGTCCAGTTCGATGATCTCGACAATTTTGGGCGTAGTGGGTTGGAGGGATACGTCAGGTTGCCTGATGTCGAAGGATCGTCGGCTGAGAGTGGCTTCTATGGTGCTGATTATGCATTAACTCCTTGATAATCTACAAAGTGTTGGGTTATCGTTTGGGGTTGGTCTTCCCAATACCCGTAGTAAGGTCCCGTTGGTAGTTCGGCTGGCTGTGGTAAGGGAACCTCCGTATGCGAAACGTTTGGGTGAGTATTGTCTGTTTCGCATGCACTTTGATTGTTTCCGTCTTTTGATAGAATAATAGTGTCGCGGCTGTCACTGTCACTGTGTACTAAGAACGCTTGGTTAACGTAATCTTTCAACCAGTCTGGCGTTGGGGAATTATTAAGTGATTCTAATAGACGTTGTTTTCGAGCTATTGTTTTAGCTAGGCGAGCGTTTGCTCGTTTGCCTGATCGACGTTTGAATTTCCTTCTTCTTGTTACAGCTCCATCCATCTACAGGAAAGGAGAGGAATTTGTTGACGTTGGCTTGGCTCTAGTGTACTCGCCTCGACGTCGTGTAAGTATAGAAGGGTTTAACGCAAGCTTGGAGATTAATTCCTCGCCTATGCTTGTTAAACGTATAGAAGATACTGCGGCAAGCTTGGATCTCGAAATCTTCGCCTAAGCTACAGTATCTGAAATAGTGTATGAATATACTGGCTCAGAGACCTAAGTGCTTCGCCCGTGTATATACGTTGGGTGTGATAGGATGACTCGAAGCTGGTTTAGATATCTAGGTACCTTGTCCCGCCTCAAGTTGGTTATAGGATTTTGGTTTTCATGTTTTATGTGAATGAAGGTGTGTATTTACCTTGAACTTGCTTGAGGTTAATAAGTTGTTTGAATTTGATTATTAACTTGAGTTTATTGAACTTGTTGGAATATAGTTTATAAATTGAATGGATATCGAATAATTCTCAATGCGCCAAGACCACTGAAGACTTACGCGTCTTACTGATATTGAATACTCTATATTCGTATGTGCGACTGTGGACACGATTAAAGAATCTTCGCGAACAGAAGTTAACTTACAGAAATCCCATTTGAGATAGATGAGTGATTTGACAGAATAACTCCTTGGTTGAGTTCTGACTAAAGACTGCGATAAGGCTTTAGTGGTGGGCAGGGGCTTATAAGGCCCATAAAAATCTAGGTGGTGGGGTTGTTTATCGCTAGGGTAAATTCCAATCCCACGGTGGACTTCGACCAGCTGCATATGACTATTTGTTTTGAAGTTTAGAGTTTCGAAATCAACTCTCGGTACGAGTGGCTGATGAGTCACTTGTTTTGACCGTTTAGAGTTTCGAAAAACAACTCTCGGTACGAGTGGGTGATGAGTCACTTGTTTTGACCGTTACGGTGACTGAGTCCAAGGGGTCGGTTAGTTGCAGCCCCTCAACACCGAATGTCGGGTTTTAGGTAAATTCATATGCAGTCTGCTCGGAGTCCTGGTTGAGGACGGACCGCTCTTGGTTTCAACAAGAGGGGTTCGTTCTCAAATTTTTATATTTATTTCTTAAATGGTAACGTGATAGTATAAATTTATGTGGTTAAGTGGTATGTTGAGTTAATGAATATGTTAGTTATTTCTTTTATAATATAAAGGGCAAGTTTATAGTATCTGAATATAATATATGAGTTCAATATGAACATTATATGAAATTAATTTGGATACTTTGATTATAAGTATAACATATAGAGTTAGTAGAAAATATACCTTAATTAGTTTACGTGGTTCATACTAGAGGGTGGCAATGTTACGTATCGAGACTTGATATAGTTTCGACTGTGGGTATAATGTCGATTGTTGAGTAGGTTCTCCTCTGGTATGGACCACTGATGGTGAAGTAAATTTCTTATAGCCTAGTTAGGTATTATAGTTTTATCTTTAGTAAAGAGTAAAGAAGGTTTCTGGTTTCGTCAGTGTCTTTCGTTGGTAAGCGTATGTTCGGTATGGTAAGTCGGTGAGAACGTTACACCTTCCCCTTCAGTATCAAATGCTATGGCATTGCCGTGCATTTGACGTAGGCGATCTGTGAGTTCTTGAATTGATGCTGTCTCTGTTTGTTCCGTAGGTGGATTTGTTGGTTGTTGCGGCGGTTGTTCTTCATCGTTTGACTCTGGATCCTTCGCTGTTGGTGTTCTTCTTCCAAGGTGTGTAATTAAATGGGTTACGGATCCCCATAGAGCTCCTAATAGATGTATGCTCCAGCCGTACATATCGTGAATCGTATATCCGTGTATGATGGTGTCTATTACGAATTTAATGATTCGGATTGTAATAAATATACCTAAGAATCCGGCAGACATGGTTCCAAAAGACATAAATCCTGACCAAATCCTTTGTCCCGTTGATTCTGCTATTTTATTTAATGTGGCGTCGTCCATTAAGTTGTAGATCGAGATACCTTCCTTAGTGACTATGTGTCCCGTGGCACCTCTAGCGATTGTGTTGAGTACCGCTGGTCTCTCGGCGGGGGATAATAAGTGATCTTGTAGGTTATCCAAGTCTTGTTGTCTATATATACCGCCCGTTCCCAGTGGTCCTGCGCTGATGTATTTCCATGTCATCTTAGTTTTTGGGTTCAGTGATTTCGGTGGTATAACGTCCACAGGTGTTGGGGTGAATTTATACCAGGTGTCCTCTATTTTGTACATGGTTGCTAATATTGGGTTACATCCCTTCTGAGTTCCGACTTCAACTATTATTTTAGATTTTGGTGTTGAGAATAATGATGTATTTCTAATTTCGATGGGGAGTTCCGAGTAGCAATGATCCGTTTGTTTGAGGCTGCATTCTATGGGTATACATTTTATTATATGTACTACTTCTCCGGCGACTGTGGGCATATATCCCGGGCCTTGCATTAAATTATGGGCAAATTCATCGGGTGATAGTGTAGCTATTGTGAGTGCATTCCGTATAACCTGTTTTTCTAGTTCGCATTTTTGGGTTATAATGTCTCTGTATAAGGTCGTCAGTTGGTTTCGTATATGTCGTTCGACGTAGATAAATTTCGAGTTTATATATGTGAATATGTCTATATTTTCTACCTTCACTGTTGTTTTCTGAATAAAGGTGTTACCCTTTGTAGTTTCAAATATAAATAATTTTGGGTGTTCTGTTCTTAGTATCGTATAGCCACAAGTTCGTCTTTCTGTTGTTTTAATCAAAGCGAAGGTAACGTCATCTGATGCTATTGAATATATCGTCATAGGGTTGTCTAATGGTTTGTCTGGTTTTTCACTTATTTTTGAGACAGTGCCTTCGTATAGAACGTCGTATTCGTTAGTCTACAGTTGTCCTCCGGGGTGTCTGCCCAGAATGAATATCCTCCTTCTTCGTCGGAACAAGAGAGTTTGTTGAGTTCACAGGTGACTCCGTTTTGTAGAGTAATTTTATTTTCGTCGAGTCTTACTGTTGCCATTTGTACAGCCAGTGTGATCTTTATGGTTGCTTGTACTACTACCTTCGTCCATCGTCCGTATCCGTCGTCGAAGAATTCTCCCTCGCAGCTTCCGTCTCTTTGTGTACTTCCTGCTAGTGTTGCTGTTGTCCTTATTGTTGTGTTTCGTTTAATATTGGTCAAGTACTTGTTGTGTCCTATGTTTAGTTCTCCTCTCTCTTGGATGTGTCGGCATTCTGCTTCACTGACTTCGCGTATATACGCCTGTCGACCCCCTTCGGTGATTGATATATGGGAGTGCATTCCACAGTGGTACACCGTTCGGTCAATTTCGACGCGGCATTGCATTACCTTTGTTTTCTTGAATTTCGATAGTTGTAGTAGCTGTATGTAGGCTTCTTGTATTTCAGGTTTTGTTTCGGGTATGTCGCAGTCCGTTGCGTCGAGTAAGCTTAGTGTTGTTATATTTAGTCCGCCTCCGCCACAATCATAGCCGATGAGAGCGTGAACGGTGGTAATCTTCAGTAGTAGCGGTAGTGTGTACTTCCTATTTCCTAATTTGAGTTTGAAATCGGTCTTTTAGGGCTTTGGTCTGTTGATGTGGCGCCTACCATCATGGTGAATGATGGTGTTAGCGAAGTCCTTATGGGATTCATATATAATGATTATTTCATATGGTTGGGTTATTAGGTCTTCCAACGTTCCTTCGTTATAGTTTACGTCAGTAGTGTATGACGTGATCCCGTACGTGCGGGTTTCTAATAATCCCTCGTTAACCAGTTGCTCTGAAATACTGATTTCATGTTCTCTTAGAATTCTACTTGTCCTTATTATTACTTTAGAAGCTATATATTCTATTTCGATTGTCCGCGGGTTCTTGTCCGTGGTTTTTCGCTGGTAGAGTATGAGGTATTCTTGTGGTAGTTCCGTTATCCTCATTTTGTTTTTGTTTTTTTTTTTCTTTCTTGAAAATGAATTTTATTTAAGTCTAGCTATTCTTAATTTGTTTCTGTGAACTATTTCATCCCTGTTTTTCACCTTGATTTTAATGTTCTGGTTATCTAATATTTCGATAATTTTGTATGGGCCTGTATATTGGTCGCCTAGTTTACCTCTTTGAGGTTCCTTTAAGAGGTACACCTCGTCTTGTTCTGTTAGATGCGTGGATTTATTTTCCTATCGTAATATTGCTTAGATCTAATTTTTGCCTGTACTTAATTTTCTTTGGCTAAATTTTGTATTTCTCGGATCCGGGTATAAAGTTCGATGAGGTAGTCTTCGTATGTTTTATCCGTCAATGGTTCTCCTATTCCATGCTCCGAGGGCATTCTTGCCAGTTTACCAAAGACTAACTCATGAGGAGTATACCTGGTACCTTCGTGTGTGCTTGTGTTATAAGAAAACATAGCCTGTGCCAACCATTGATCCCAATTGTTATTTTTATCTACGAACTGTTTTAAATATTCAGTCAAAACATGGTATGAACGTTCTATAGATCCGTTAGATTGGGGGTGGAAGGCAGTTGTCCTGAGCTGTTTGATTTTAAATTTCTTTGCAATTTCTCTCATTAAGGAACTAGTTAAGTTGGCACCCTGATCTGTTAAGATTTGTTTTGGAGCCCCGAATTTACATATTAAATGAGTAATGAGGGCATCTGCTATAGCAATTGAATTTGTTTCTATTAATGGTATTGCCAATGAATATTGAGAAAGCTGGTCTTGTATAGTGAGGATGTATTCGTTCCCCGAAGGTGATATAGGTAAGGGGCCTACTATGTCCATTGAAATTTTATCGAAAGCTGAGTTGGGGGTGTCCGTTAAAGTCATTGGTTGTTTCGTTTTTACTTTAGTAAGTTTTTTTGTTTGACAGTTAATGCAGGTGGATATAAGATCCTGAATTTGTTTTTTCATTCCGTCCCAATAATAATTTTGCCTGATTCTAGTATAAGTTTTGGTCATTCCCTTGTGTCCTCCTAGAGCGGAGCCGTGGTATTCCTCTATAATACCTTCGCGTTCTTCTTCTCGGGGTATTCTTACTAGGTTAGTGCAGATTTGAATTTGTGTATTGTATTCTTGGCTGATGTTTTTTAAATGTTTTTCGATCTGTTTCCAACTGAGTGAGTCTATCTGTACCGTTTTTGATATGGGAAAAGATTTCAGGTCTAGCTCATTAAGAACATCTATGAGAGAATGTATTGTATCGTCAAAGATCTCGTGGTCAAGTTGGGTTTTTGAATTTTCTTTAATAGGTAATCCTATAAAGATTCTTTATTTTATCTCATTTATTTTTGCTCTGCCCAAGGTAAGATCTTTAAAGGTTGGCAGAATTTTTGCTTTTAGTAATTCTCGTGAACCGACGTCGTAAGGTTCGCCGTTACAAGTTAGAAAGAAAACAATTGCGCCTTTTTGCATGGAAAGTCTATCGCGAGTTTGAATTATTTTGACTAGATCTTGTCTGATTTCGTAGTTTCTGGAACTGGGTTCAATTATTTCTTCGTCATTGGAGTCACTGTCTGTTTCATCTTCCGTTTCGTGGTGTGTGTCATGTGACTGGATTGATTCGGAGTCAGAAGGGTTACTGTGGAAATCGTCTAATGAGGTTAAATCATTGCTAGGTGGTGTCTTAGTTATGCGTTGTTCTTGTTCTTCTGGGATATCTACAGTCGGTGCCTTTGGGTTGGTAAAATTACAAATCAGTATTTTTAAGGGGTGTTTGAATATTTGAGTTAGAGCGTGTTTGACGTGTGGCCAGAAAAGTTTATCGAGTCCGCATCCTATGCGTGGCATTGCTATTTTTGTTATCTTTAAATTTGTGCAGAGGTTTCGTAAATTGATGAGGCTAGTTCTAAGGTCTTCAAAATCTGGTTTTTCGTTACTTTGTTTCTTGGTTATTAAATAAAATATATAACGATCGTTAGTTTGAACGTATCCTACTTCTCCTATAGTTTTATTCTGGTCCTTCAACTCTTTCACCCTATTAAATCGTTGTTTGAATTCGACCGCTATTCCTGCTCCCATTCTGAGATCTTCGGCTACACAGTGGGCTAGTGCGTATGTTTGGTCCACTGTGAAGAGATCCTGTTCGGTTTCGCTTACTGTGTTCAGTGGAAAAATGTCATCGTTTGAAGAATCGTCTGTTTGTGTTAATGTCGCGGTTTGTATCACGGGACTATTGGACAATCTATGTATTTTCATTTGTTCTGCTTCTATTGGGTTTCTGAAAAGTGCGTCGGCGTTGACATTTATGCTGCCTGGTTTATAAATCATGTTATATTCGTATTCGGCAAGTTTTAGTCGCCATCTAACTAAGCGCGATGTAGGATCTTTGACTGAATTCAACCATACTAAAGGTCTATGGTCCGTAACCAGAGTGAACTTGGTCCCGTATACATATGATCGGAAATGCGAGACACAGTAGACTATAGCTAATAGTTCTTTTTCTATAGTTGAATAATTTTGTTCCGCTGACTGTAACGTCCTAGAGGTATATGCATGCGATCGGAAAATCTTTTCCCATTTCTCCTTGACTTAGTACGCCTCCTATCGCATACCCTGAAGCATCCGTCGTTATTATAAAGGGTTTGGTATAATCCGGATATTGTAAAATCGGTCGCTCGCATGATTTATCTCTAAGTGTTTCAAATGCTACTTGTTGTTTTTCTTTCCAGTTGAAAGGTGTAGTTTTCTTCAAGAGTTCCGTCATTGGTTTTGCGATTTTAGAGAAGTTTGGGATAAATCTGCGATAATATCCCACTAGACCGAGAAATTGTTCAATGTTTTTTGCATTTTTAGGTACTGAGAATTTCTTAACTGATTCTATTTTTTGGGGGTCCGGTTTTACTCCGTCCTCGCTGATTATGTGACCTAAATACATTACTTCTCGTTCGAGGAATTCGCATTTGTCCGGCTGTAATTGAAGGTTAGCTTCTCGAAGCCTGTTCATTGAGAGGTTAAATTTCCTTTCGTGTTCATTGAGTGAGCTCGCGTAGAGAACAATGTCGTCTAGATATACAAACAGTTCGTTTCCTTGTAGGCCTGCTAATACGTTATCCATTAGGCGTTGGAAGGTGGCTGGCGCGTTTTTCAATCCAAACGGCATTCGTGTGAATTCGTAGTGTCCATAAAGGGTAGAGAACGCAGTTTTAGGGCCATCTGCTTCCTTCATTCGTATTTGGTGAAAACCCGAAGCTAAATCGAAGACTGAGAAATATTTTGCGCTACCCAATTGGTCGAGGATTTCGTTAATATTTGGTAAAGGATAAGCGTCTCCGATCGTTTTTTCGTTTAAAGATCTGTAGTCTATTACCATTCGCCATCTTTTATTTCCTTGTAAGTCGGCTTTTTTAGATACAATCCACACCGGTGAATTATACGGAGATAGTGATGTTTCAATCAAGTTATCTCTTTCTAGTTCTGTAACCTGCTCATTTATTTCATTTCTATGAACTGGTGGGAATCTGTATTGTCGCGTGTTTACAGGTGTGTTGTCCGTTGTAGTCATGCCGTGTTCTATGGCGTTGGTTGCTTCTAGGGGTTCGTCGGGTAAATGGAATCTGTCCGCGTTTTTGCGTATTAGTGATTCTATGTGTTTGGTTTCTTCTTCATTTAAATGTTCGAGTCTGAGCAAAGTTTTTAGTTTATCAAATTGTTTTAATTGTTTGTTGTTTGTTACGTAAGTGGTAGCTATCTGGATGTTTGGTTCTGTGTTTTCGGGAGCTTCAATAAATGGGAAAATTTCTAGCTCAGGAGTTTCGAACAACATGTCCTCTTCTGTAGTATTTATGATGGGTACTGTTATTTCGTGATTTTTAATAGTGACTAACGCCTCTCCCATGTAGACTCCAGCTATATTACCTATACGCGGTAGGTATCCTTCTTTCAAGTTGGTCTCTTCTACTTTTATGCGTGCGATTTGTGTGGTTCTGGCATTTACGATGAACATGTCTTTGGGTGTGAAAGGTAGCGTTTGATTATTTATGATAAGGCATTCCTTTTCGTAATCTATTTTGGCTTCAGTTCCGCGGAGAAAAGCTGATCCAAGGATTCCGTCTTGTTTTATTTTGAAATCGTTGTTTACCACGTGAAAGGGTACTAGTCTACCTGCTATATTGATTTCTGTGCTGCCTAAAGATTTGATTAGGTTCTCTGTTATACCTTTCATTTCTATTATTTCAGAGGTGTTTACTCTTTGCCAGTCTCTCAATTTCTTCGCTTTGATTATATTGGGTTCTGCGCCTGTGTCTATCATGAATTTGGTATCTTCCAGGAGGTCCCTTGAGGCTATTTCTATATTGGGAACTGCGCCTAGGCTGAGGTTGATGGTTGCGATAATATTTCTTCTACTGCTATCAAGGGGTTTACTGCTTGTGTCTGCCCTGTCTCTCGGGGTTTCGCGTTTCCTGAGGGGCCTACACCGTTTCCCGAACCCTGTTCGTTTTCTTCACGTTCATCCGACCATCTCTTTTTCCTACATTCTTCTATTGTGTGACCCAAATTTTTACAATATTTGCAAGACTTGGACGCGTCTTGGTCATTCCGTTGTTGTCCGTAGTATAGTCGGGGTCTATTATTGTCGTAATTACTTTGTTCTGAATTATTTCGAGTTTGTCCCTGAGTATAAGTTGATCGATCATTATTTCGTAGGGGGTTAGGTTGACTTGTTGTTTCGGGTTCCCCTTTGAGAAATCTACATTTCTGTGTTTCATGACCTATTCGTTTGCAGTGGGTGCAGACGGGTGGTTCGGTTTTACGTAAATATGGACCTGTTTTATTATTTTGATCATTTTTGAATCTTTCTTTGTCCTTATCGAATCTTTTCCCGATTTCTATAGCTTTCATAGTTGCCTCTGAGAATGTACGGACGCCTGTGATTTGAAGCGCGTTACGATAGTCAGCCGGTAGTCCGTCTAAAAAGCCATCCAATGCTTCTATTTCCACGGATTCTGTGTCTACGTAACCGTTTGTACGTCTCTCTACCTCTAAGATTGCTGTTTTCAAATCTTTGACGCGACTAATGTATTCTATTATGTGTTCTCCCGATTTTTTAAAGATATTAGCTAATTCTCCTCGGTAAAAGTTAACAGAACGGTTAGGGCTAAAGATTTCAAATAGCTGGTCTAAAAATTCTTGGACTGAATTAAATTCGTCGTCTTCTAACGCTATAGCCGCTCGTGATGTTAGTTTGCCCTTTAGTAATTTAACCAATATCATCTCGGCATTAGGGGAAATCATGCTTTTTGCTCTCCTACATGCTCTGGAAAATGCCATGAGGGCTGCTGTGTCTCCGTTAGAGTTAGGCACCATTTCGATTGCTTGTTTCATTGTTAAGGCGTTTTCTGAGGTTGAGTTTACGTATGGTATGGTTCTAGGCTCACTGCGTCTAGGGTTTGACCTTAAGGATTTCATTTCGCGCCTGAGAGTCCTTGATTCGTCTGAGAGAGTTTGTATTGGATCTCTTGTGGGTGAATCGATGGTGGGTGGATTTATGGGAGGAGTAATGGTAGGCTGGCTAATGGGTGGAGTAATATTTGTGGGTGGATTCATTGGGATTTCAGGAGGCGTGTTTACCTGCGTTAGTGGGGTGATGCCTGTTTCGTCTTGACCACCATCTTGATTGATTGAAGGACCCCGGGACGTATTTTTTTGTGAATTTAACATTTCCTCTCTTAGTTTCTTTAATTCGAATTCTAATTGTTTTTGCTGTTCGGACTGTTTCCGAAATTCGTCTAATTGTTCCTGTAGGCTTCTGTTTCCTTCTGTTAATTCAATCTCCCTAGCTTGATGTGCCTGTTCCTTTGAACTGACACTTCGTTGTAATTCAATGACTTCTGTTTCCCGTGCTTCTATTTGTGTAAATTTTTCTGTTGATTCTCCATCTAGGCGTGCTAGTTCTGTAGCGTCTAAATTTTTACTTCTTAGTCCTGAAGCCATCTTGTTTTATGAATTTAATATGAACTGTTTCCCTAATCGTAAGAATCCCACTTCTGACACCAGAAAATTTACGCGTTGTTAGAGACTGGCATGCAGTGACCGTCAAAAAGGGGGAAAACGGACGAGAGCCTGAGTTCTGGACCCGTTTAATCGATCGACGATGACAGATGCTCAGATTCAACGCACCTCCTTTAAATCCACATGGACAGGCTTACGGGAGGCTAACAGGGAACAGTGAAATAGTATGGTAGAAATGTAATGAATCGTTCTTACCTTTTAGTCCAGTTCGATGATCTCGACAATTTTGGGCGTAGTGGGTTGGAGGGATACGTCAGGTTGCCTGATGTCGAAGGATCGTCGGCTGAGAGTGGCTTCTATGTTGCTGATTATGCATTAACTCCTTGATAATCTACAAAGTGTTGGGTTATCGTTTGGGGTTGGTCTTCCCAATACCCGTAGTAAGGTCCCGTTGGTAGTTCGGCTGGCTGTGGTAAGGGAACCTCCGTATGCGAAACGTTTGGGTGGGTATTGTCTGTTTCGCATGCACTTTGATTGTTTCCGTCTTTTGATAGAATAATAGTGTCGCGGCTGTCACTGTCACTGTGTACTAAGAACGCTTGGTTAACGTAATCTTTCAACCAGTCTGGCGTTGGGGAATTATTAAGTGATTCTAATAGACGTTGTTTTCGAGCTATTGTTTTAGCTAGGCGAGCGTTTGCTCGTTTGCCTGATCGACGTTTGAATTTCCTTCTTCTTGTTACAGCTCCATCCATCTACAGGAAAGGAGAGGAATTTGTTGACGTTGGCTTGGCTCTAGTGTACTCGCCTCGACGTCGTGTAAGTATAGAAGGGTTTAACGCAAGCTTGGAGATTAATTCCTCGCCTATGCTTGTTAAACGTATAGAAGATACTGCGGCAAGCTTGGATCTCGAAATCTTCGCCTAAGCTACAGTATCTGAAATAGTGTATGAATATACTGGCTCAGAGACCTAAGTGCTTCGCCCGTGTATATACGTTGGGTGTGATAGGATGACTCGAAGCTGGTTTAGATATCTAGGTACCTTGTCCCGCCTCAAGTTGGTTATAGGATTTTGGTTTTCATGTTTTATGTGAATGAAGGTGTGTATTTACCTTGAACTTGCTTGAGGTTAATAAGTTGTTTGAATTTGATTATTAACTTGAGTTTATTGAACTTGTTGGAATATAGTTTATAAATTGAATGGATATCGAATAATTCTCAATGCGCCAAGACCACTGAAGACTTACGCGTCTTACTGATATTGAATACTCTATATTCGTATGTGCGACTGTGGACACGATTAAAGAATCTTCGCGAACAGAAGTTAACTTACAGAAATCCCATTTGAGATAGATGAGTGATTTGACAGAATAACTCCTTGGTTGAGTTCTGACTAAAGACTGCGATAAGGCTTTAGTGGTGGGCAGGGGCTTATAAGGCCCATAAAAATCTAGGTGGTGGGGTTGTTTATCGCTAGGGTAAATTCCAATCCCACGGTGGACTTCGACCAGCTGCATATGACTATTTGTTTTGAAGTTTAGAGTTTCGAAATCAACTCTCGGTACGAGTGGCTGATGAGTCACTTGTTTTGACCGTTTAGAGTTTCGAAAAACAACTCTCGGTACGAGTGGGTGATGAGTCACTTGTTTTGACCGTTACGGTGACTGAGTCCAAGGGGTCGGTTAGTTGCAGCCCCTCAACACCGAATGTCGGGTTTTAGGTAAATTCATATGCAGTCTGCTCGGAGTCCTGGTTGAGGACGGACCGCTCTTGGTTTCAACAAGAGGGGTTCGTTCTCAAATTTTTATATTTATTTCTCAAATGGTAACGTGATAGTATAAATTTATGTGGTTAAGTGGTATGTTGAGTTAATGAATATGTTAGTTATTTCTTTTATAATATAAAGGGCAAGTTTATAGTATCTGAATATAATATATGAGTTCAATATGAACATTATATGAAATTAATTTGGATACTTTGATTATAAGTATAACATATAGAGTTAGTAGAAAATATACCTTAATTAGTTTACGTGGTTCATACTAGAGGGTGGCAATGTTACGTATCGAGACTTGATATAGTTTCGACTGTGGGTATAATGTCGATTGTTGAGTAGGTTCTCCTCTGGTATGGACCACTGATGGTGAAGTAAATTTCTTATAGCCTAGTTAGGTATTATAGTTTTATCTTTAGTAAAGAGTAAAGAAGGTTTCTGGTTTCGTCAGTGTCTTTCGTTGGTAAGCGTATGTTCGGTATGGTAAGTCGGTGAGAACGTTACACCTTCCCCTTCAGTATCAAATGCTATGGCATTGCCGTGCATTTGACGTAGGCGATCTGTGAGTTCTTGAATTGATGCTGTCTCTGTTTGTTCCGTAGGTGGATTTGTTGGTTGTTGCGGCGGTTGTTCTTCATCGTTTGACTCTGGATCCTTCGCTGTTGGTGTTCTTCTTCCAAGGTGTGTAATTAAATGGGTTACGGATCCCCATAGAGCTCCTAATAGATGTATGCTCCAGCCGTACATATCGTGAATCGTATATCCGTGTATGATGGTGTCTATTACGAATTTAATGATTCGGATTGTAATAAATATACCTGAGAATCCGGCAGACATGGTTCCAAAAGACATAAATCCTGACCAAATCCTTTGTCCCGTTGATTCTGCTATTTTATTTAATGTGGCGTCGTCCATTAAGTTGTAGATCGAGATACCTTCCTTAGTGACTATGTGTCCCGTGGCACCTCTAGCGATTGTGTTGAGTACCGCTGGTCTCTCGGCGGGGGATAATAAGTGATCTTGTAGGTTATCCAAGTCTTGTTGTCTATATATACCGCCCGTTCCCAGTGGTCCTGCGCTGATGTATTTCCATGTCATCTTAGTTTTTGGGTTCAGTGATTTCGGTGGTATAACGTCCACAGGTGTTGGGGTGAATTTATACCAGGTGTCCTCTATTTTGTACATGGTTGCTAATATTGGGTTACATCCCTTCTGAGTTCCGACTTTAACTATTATTTTAGATTTTGGTGTTGAGAATAATGATGTATTTCTAATTTCGATGGGGAGTTCCGAGTAGCAATGATCCGTTTGTTTGAGGCTGCATTCTATGGGTATACATTTTATTATATGTACTACTTCTCCGGCGACTGTGGGCATATATCCCGGGCCTTGCATTAAATTATGGGCAAATTCATCGGGTGATAGTGTAGCTATTGTGAGTGCATTTCGTATAACCTGTTTTTCTAGTTCGCATTTTTGGGTTATAATGTCTCTGTATAAGGTCGTCAGTTGGTTTCGTATATGTCGTTCGACGTAGATAAATTTCGAGTTTATATATGTGAATATGTCTATATTTTCTACCTTCGCTGTTGTTTTCTGAATAAAGGTGTTACCCTTTGTAGTTTCAAATATAAATAATTTTGGGTGTTCTGTTCTTAGTATCGTATAGCCACAAGTTCGTCTTTCTGTTGTTTTAATCAAAGCGAAGGTAACGTCATCTGATGCTATTGAATATATCGTCATAGGGTTGTCTAATGGTTTGTCTGGTCTTTCACTTATTTTTGAGACAGTGCCTTCGTATAGAACGTCGTATTCGTTAGTCTACAGTTGTCCTCCGGGGTGTCTGCCCAGAATGAATATCCTCCTTCTTCGTCGGAACAAGAGAGTTTGTTGAGTTCACAGGTGACTCCGTTTTGTAGAGTAATTTTATTTTCGTCGAGTCTTACTGTTGCCATTTGTACAGCCAGTGTGATCTTTATGGTTGCTTGTACTACTACATTCGTCCATCGTCCGTATCCGTCGTCGAAGAATTCTCCCTCGCAGCTTCCGTCTCTTTGTGTACTTCCTGCTAGTGTTGCTGTTGTCCTTATTGTTGTGTTTCGTTTAATATTGGTCAAGTACTTGTTGTGTCCTATGTTTAGTTCTCCTCTCTCTTGGATGTGTCGGCATTCTGCTTCACTGACTTCGCGTATATACGCCTGTCGACCCCCTTCGGTGATTGATATATGGGAGTGCATTCCACAGTGGTACACCGTTCGGTCAATTTCGACGCGGCATTGCATTACCTTTGTTTTCTTGAATTTCGATAGTTGTAGTAGCTGTATGTAGGCTTCTTGTATTTCAGGTTTTGTTTCGGGTATGTCGCAGTCCGTTGCGTCGAGTAAGCTTAGTGTTGTTATATTTAGTCCGCCTCCGCCACAATCATAGCCGATGAGAGCGTGAACGGTGGTAATCTTCAGTAGTAGCGGTAGTGTGTACTTCCTATTTCCTAATTTGAGTTTAAAATCGGTCTTTTAGGGCTTTGGTCTGTTGATGTGGCGCCTACCATCATGGTGAATGATGGTGTTAGCGAAGTCCTTATGGGATTCATATATAATGATTATTTCATATGGTTGGGTTATTAGGTCTTCCAACGTTCCTTCGTTATAGTTTACGTCAGTAGTGTATGACGTGATCCCGTACGTGCGGGTTTCTAATAATCCCTCGTTAACCAGTTGCTCTGAAATACTGATTTCATGTTCTCTTAGAATTCTACTTGTCCTTATTATTACTTTAGAAGCTATATATTCTATTTCGATTGTCCGCGGGTTCTTGTCCGTGGTTTTTCGCTGGTAGAGTATGAGGTATTCTTGTGGTAGTTCCGTTATCCTCATTTTGTTTTTGTTTTTTTTTTTCTTTCTTGAAAATGAATTTTATTTAAGTCTAGCTATTCTTAATTTGTTTCTGTGAACTATTTCATCCCTGTTTTTCACCTTGATTTTAATGTTCTGGTTATCTAATATTTCGATAATTTTGTATGGGCCTGTATATTGGTCGCCTAGTTTACCTCTTTGAGGTTCCTTTAAGAGGTACACCTCGTCTTGTTCTGTTAGATGCGTGGATTTATTTTCCTATCGTAATATTGCTTAGATCTAATTTTTGCCTGTACTTAATTTTCTTTGGCTAAATTTTGTATTTCTCGGATCCGGGTATAAAGTTCGATGAGGTAGTCTTCGTATGTTTTATCCGTCAATGGTTCTCCTATTCCATGCTCCGAGGGCATTCTTGCCAGTTTACCAAAGACTAACTCATGAGGAGTATACCTGGTACCTTCGTGTGTGCTTGTGTTATAAGAAAACATAGCCTGTGCCAACCATTGATCCCAATTGTTATTTTCATCTACGAACTGTTTTAAATATTCAGTCAAAACATGGTATGAACGTTCTATAGATCCGTTAGATTGGGGGTGGAAGGCAGTTGTCCTGAGCTGTTTGATTTTAAATTTCTTTGCAATTTCTCTCATTAAGGAACTAGTTAAGTTGGCACCCTGATCTGTTAAGATTTGTTTTGGAGCCCCGAATTTACATATTAAATGAGTTATGAGGGCATCTGCTATAGCAATTGAATTTGTTTCTATTAATGGTATTGCCAATGAATATTGAGAAAGCTGGTCTTGTATAGTGAGGATGTATTCGTTCCCCGAAGGTGATATAGGTAAGGGGCCTACTATGTCCATTGAAATTTTATCGAAAGCTGAGTTGGGGGTGTCCGTTAAAGTCATTGGTTGTTTCGTTTTTACTTTAGTAAGTTTTTTTGTTTGACAGTTAATGCAGGTGGATATAAGATCCTGAATTTGTTTTTTCATTCCGTCCCAATAATAATTTTGCCTGATTCTAGTATAAGTTTTGGTCATTCCCTTGTGTCCTCCTAGAGCGGAGCCGTGGTATTCCTCTATAATACCTTCGCGTTCTTCTTCTCGGGGTATTTTTACTAGGTTAGTGCAGATTTGAATTTGTGTATTGTATTCTTGGCTGATGTTTTTTAAATGTTTTTCGATCTGTTTCCAACTGAGTGAGTCTATCTGTACCGTTTTTGATATGGGAAAAGATTTCAGGTCTAGCTCATTAAGAACATCTATGAGAGAATGTATTGTATCGTCAAAGATCTCGTGGTCAAGTTGGGTTTTTGAATTTTCTTTAATAGGTAATCCTATAAAGATTCTTTATTTTATCTCATTTATTTTTGCTCTGCCCAAGGTAAGATCTTTAAAGGTTGGCAGAATTTTTGCTTTTAGTAATTCTCGTGAACCGACGTCGTAAGGTTCGCCGTTACAAGTTAGAAAGAAAACAATTGCGCCTTTTTGCATGGAAAGTCTATCGCGAGTTTGAATTATTTTGACTAGATCTTGTCTGATTTCGTAGTTTCTGGAACTGGGTTCAATTATTTCTTCGTCATTGGAGTCACTGTCTGTTTCATCTTCCGTTTCGTGGTGTGTGTCATGTGACTGGATTGATTCGGAGTCAGAAGGGTTACTGTGGAAATCGTCTAATGAGGTTAAATCATTGCTAGGTGGTGTCTTAGTTATGCGTTGTTCTTGTTCTTCTGGGATATCTACAGTCGGTGCCTTTGGGTTGGTAAAATTACAAATCAGTATTTTTAAGGGGTGTTTGAATATTTGAGTTAGAGCGTGTTTGACGTGTGGCCAGAAAAGTTTATCGAGTCCGCATCCTATGCGTGGCATTGCTATTTTTGTTATCTTTAAATTTGTGCAGAGGTTTCGTAAATTGATGAGGCTAGTTCTAAGGTCTTCAAAATCTGGTTTTTCGTTACTTTGTTTCTTGGTTATTAAATAAAATATATAACGATCGTTAGTTTGAACGTATCCTACTTCTCCTATAGTTTTATTCTGGTCCTTCAACTCTTTCACCCTATTAAATCGTTGTTTGAATTCGACCGCTATTCCTGCTCCCATTCTGAGATCTTCGGCTACACAGTGGGCTAGTGCGTATGTTTGGTCCACTGTGAAGAGATCCTGTTCGGTTTCGCTTACTGTGTTCAGTGGAAAAATGTCATCGTTTGAAGAATCGTCTGTTTGTGTTAATGTCGCGGTTTGTATCACGGGACTATTGGACAATCTATGTATTTTCATTTGTTCTGCTTCTATTGGGTTTCTGAAAAGTGCGTCGGCGTTGACATTTATGCTGCCTGGTTTATAAATCATGTTATATTCGTATTCGGCAAGTTTTAGTCGCCATCTAACTAAGCGCGATGTAGGATCTTTGACTGAATTCAACCATACTAAAGGTCTATGGTCCGTAACCAGAGTGAACTTGGTCCCGTATACATATGATCGGAAATGCGAGACACAGTAGACTATAGCTAATAGTTCTTTTTCTATAGTTGAATAATTTTGTTCCGCTGACTGTAACGTCCTAGAGGTATATGCATGCGATCGGAAAATCTTTTCCCATTTCTCCTTGACTTAGTACGCCTCCTATCGCATACCCTGAAGCATCCGTCGTTATTATAAAGGGTTTGGTATAATCCGGATATTGTAAAATCGGTCGCTCGCATGATTTATCTCTAAGTGTTTCAAATGCTACTTGTTGTTTTTCTTTCCAGTTGAAAGGTGTAGTTTTCTTCAAGAGTTCCGTCATTGGTTTTGCGATTTTAGAGAAGTTTGGGATAAATCTGCGATAATATCCCACTAGACCGAGAAATTGTTCAATGTTTTTTGCATTTTTAGGTACTGAGAATTTCTTAACTGATTCTATTTTTTGGGGGTCCGGTTTTACTCCGTCCTCGCTGATTATGTGACCTAAATACATTACTTCTCGTTCGAGGAATTCGCATTTGTCCGGCTGTAATTGAAGGTTAGCTTCTCGAAGCCTGTTCATTAAGAGGTTAAATTTCCTTTCGTGTTCATTGAGTGAGCTCGCGTAGAGAACAATGTCGTCTAGATATACAAACAGTTCGTTTCCTTGTAGGCCTGCTAATACGTTATCCATTAAGCGTTGGAAGGTGGCTGGCGCGTTTTTTAATCCAAACGGCATTCGTGTGAATTCGTAGTGTCCATAAAGGGTAGAGAACGCAGTTTTAGGGCCATCTGCTTCCTTCATTCGTATTTGGTGAAAACCCGAAGCTAAATCGAAGACTGAGAAATATTTTGCGCTACCCAATTGGTCGAGGATTTCGTTAATATTTGGTAAAGGATAAGCGTCTCCGATCGTTTTTTCGTTTAAAGATCTGTAGTCTATTACCATTCGCCATCTTTTATTTCCTTGTAAGTCGGCTTTTTTAGATACAATCCACACCGGTGAATTATACGGAGATAGTGATGTTTCAATCAAGTTATCTCTTTCTAGTTCTGTAACCTGCTCATTTATTTCATTTCTATGAACTGGTGGGAATCTGTATTGTCGCGTGTTTACAGGTGTGTTGTCCGTTGTAGTCATGCCGTGTTCTATGGCGTTGGTTGCTTCTAGGGGTTCGTCGGGTAAATGGAATCTGTCCGCGTTTTTGCGTATTAGTGATTCTATGTGTTTGGTTTCTTCTTCATTTAAATGTTCGAGTCTGAGCAAAGTTTTTAGTTTATCAAATTGTTTTAATTGTTTGTTGTTTGTTACGTAAGTGGTAGCTATCTGGATGTTTGGTTCTGTGTTTTCGGGAGCTTCAATAAATGGGAAAATTTCTAGCTCAGGAGTTTCGAACAACATGTCCTCTTCTGTAGTATTTATGATGGGTACTGTTATTTCGTGATTTTTAATAGTGACTAACGCCTCTCCCATGTAGACTCCAGCTATATTACCTATACGCGGTAGGTATCCTTCTTTCAAGTTGGTCTCTTCTACTTTTATGCGTGCGATTTGTGTGGTTCTGGCATTTACGATAAACATGTCTTTGGGTGTGAAAGGTAGCGTTTGATTATTTATGATAAGGCATTCCTTTTCGTAATCTATTTTGGCTTCAGTTCCGCGGAGAAAAGCTGATCCAAGGATTCCGTCTTGTTTTATTTTGAAATCGTTGTTTACCACGTGAAAGGGTACTAGTCTACCTGCTATATTGATTTCTGTGCTGCCTAAAGATTTGATTAGGTTCTCTGTTATACCTTTCATTTCTATTATTTCAGAGGTGTTTACTCTTTGCCAGTCTCTCAATTTCTTCGCTTTGATTATATTGGGTTCTGCGCCTGTGTCTATCATGAATTTGGTATCTTCCAGGAGGTCCCTTGAGGCTATTTCTATATTGGGAACTGCGCCTAGGCTGAGGTTGATGGTTGCGATAATATTTCTTCTACTGCTATCAAGGGGTTTACTGCTTGTGTCTGCCCTGTCTCTCGGGGTTTCGCGTTTCCTGAGGGGCCTACACCGTTTCCCGAACCCTGTTCGTTTTCTTCACGTTCATCCGACCATCTCTTTTTCCTACATTCTTCTATTGTGTGACCCAAATTTTTACAATATTTGCAAGACTTGGACGCGTCTTGGTCATTCCGTTGTTGTCCGTAGTATAGTCGGGGTCTATTATTGTCGTAATTACTTTGTTCTGAATTATTTCGAGTTTGTCCCTGAGTATAAGTTGATCGATCATTATTTCGTAGGGGGTTAGGTTGACTTGTTGTTTCGGGTTCCCCTTTGAGAAATCTACATTTCTGTGTTTCATGACCTATTCGTTTGCAGTGGGTGCAGACGGGTGGTTCGGTTTTACGTAAATATGGACCTGTTTTATTATTTTGATCATTTTTGAATCTTTCTTTGTCCTTATCGAATCTTTTCCCGATTTCTATAGCTTTCATAGTTGCCTCTGAGAATGTACGGACGCCTGTGATTTGAAGCGCGTTACGATAGTCAGCCGGTAGTCCGTCTAAAAAGCCATCCAATGCTTCTATTTCCACGGATTCTGTGTCTACGTAACCGTTTGTACGTCTCTCTACCTCTAAGATTGCTGTTTTCAAATCTTTGACGCGACTAATGTATTCTATTATGTGTTCTCCCGATTTTTTAAAGATATTAGCTAATTCTCCTCGGTAAAAGTTAACAGAACGGTTAGGGCTAAAGATTTCAAATAGCTGGTCTAAAAATTCTTGGACTGAATTAAATTCGTCGTCTTCTAACGCTATAGCCGCTCGTGATGTTAGTTTGCCCTTTAGTAATTTAACCAATATCATCTCGGCATTAGGGGAAATCATGCTTTTTGCTCTCCTACATGCTCTGGAAAATGCCATGAGGGCTGCTGTGTCTCCGTTAGAGTTAGGCACCATTTCGATTGCTTGTTTCATTGTTAAGGCGTTTTCTGAGGTTGAGTTTACGTATGGTATGGTTCTAGGCTCACTGCGTCTAGGGTTTGACCTTAAGGATTTCATTTCGCGCCTGAGAGTCCTTGATTCGTCTGAGAGAGTTTGTATTGGATCTCTTGTGGGTGAATCGATGGTGGGTGGATTTATGGGAGGAGTAATGGTAGGCTGGCTAATGGGTGGAGTAATATTTGTGGGTGGATTCATTGGGATTTCAGGAGGCGTGTTTACCTGCGTTAGTGGGGTGATGCCTGTTTCGTCTTGACCACCATCTTGATTGATTGAAGGACCCCGGGACGTATTTTTTTGTGAATTTAACATTTCCTCTCTTAGTTTCTTTAATTCGAATTCTAATTGTTTTTGCTGTTCGGACTGTTTCCGAAATTCGTCTAATTGTTCCTGTAGGCTTCTGTTTCCTTCTGTTAATTCAATCTCCCTAGCTTGATGTGCCTGTTCCTTTGAACTGACACTTCGTTGTAATTCAATGACTTCTGTTTCCCGTGCTTCTATTTGTGTAAATTTTTCTGTTGATTCTCCATCTAGGCGTGCTAGTTCTGTAGCGTCTAAATTTTTACTTCTTAGTCCTGAAGCCATCTTGTTTTATGAATTTAATATGAACTGTTTCCCTAATCGTAAGAATCCCACTTCTGACACCAGAAAATTTACGCGTTGTTAGAGACTGGCATGCAGTGACCGTCAAAAAGGGGGAAAACGGACGAGAGCCTGAGTTCTGGACCCGTTTAATCGATCGACGATGACAGATGCTCAGATTCAACGCACCTCCTTTAAATCCACATGGACAGGCTTACGGGAGGCTAACAGGGAACAGTGAAATAGTATGGTAGAAATGTAATGAATCGTTCTTACCTTTTAGTCCAGTTCGATGATCTCGACAATTTTGGGCGTAGTGGGTTGGAGGGATACGTCAGGTTGCCTGATGTCGAAGGATCGTCGGCTGAGAGTGGCTTCTATGGTGCTGATTATGCATTAACTCCTTGATAATCTACAAAGTGTTGGGTTATCGTTTGGGGTTGGTCTTCCCAATACCCGTAGTAAGGTCCCGTTGGTAGTTCGGCTGGCTGTGGTAAGGGAACCTCCGTATGCGAAACGTTTGGGTGAGTATTGTCTGTTTCGCATGCACTTTGATTGTTTCCGTCTTTTGATAGAATAATAGTGTCGCGGCTGTCACTGTCACTGTGTACTAAGAACGCTTGGTTAACGTAATCTTTCAACCAGTCTGGCGTTGGGGAATTATTAAGTGATTCTAATAGACGTTGTTTTCGAGCTATTGTTTTAGCTAGGCGAGCGTTTGCTCGTTTGCCTGATCGACGTTTGAATTTCCTTCTTCTTGTTACAGCTCCATCCATCTACAGGAAAGGAGAGGAATTTGTTGACGTTGGCTTGGCTCTAGTGTACTCGCCTCGACGTCGTGTAAGTATAGAAGGGTTTAACGCAAGCTTGGAGATTAATTCCTCGCCTATGCTTGTTAAACGTATAGAAGATACTGCGGCAAGCTTGGATCTCGAAATCTTCGCCTAAGCTACAGTATCTGAAATAGTGTATGAATATACTGGCTCAGAGACCTAAGTGCTTCGCCCGTGTATATACGTTGGGTGTGATAGGATGACTCGAAGCTGGTTTAGATATCTAGGTACCTTGTCCCGCCTCAAGTTGGTTATAGGATTTTGGTTTTCATGTTTTATGTGAATGAAGGTGTGTATTTACCTTGAACTTGCTTGAGGTTAATAAGTTGTTTGAATTTGATTATTAACTTGAGTTTATTGAACTTGTTGGAATATAGTTTATAAATTGAATGGATATCGAATAATTCTCAATGCGCCAAGACCACTGAAGACTTACGCGTCTTACTGATATTGAATACTCTATATTCGTATGTGCGACTGTGGACACGATTAAAGAATCTTCGCGAACAGAAGTTAACTTACA
Organism: Tenthredo scrophulariae; assembly: GCA_963978835.1. Lineage (NCBI taxonomy): Eukaryota > Metazoa > Arthropoda > Insecta > Hymenoptera > Tenthredinidae > Tenthredo > Tenthredo scrophulariae. Next base: position 27,782,679 of record OZ022227.1, read on the forward strand.
GAAATCCCATTTGAGATAGATGAGTGATTTGACAGAATAACTCCTTGGTTGAGTTCTGACTAAAGACTGCGATAAGGCTTTAGTGGTGGGCAGGGGCTTATAAGGCCCATAAAAATCTAGGTGGTGGGGTTGTTTATCGCTAGGGTAAATTCCAATCCCACGGTGGACTTCGACCAGCTGCATATGACTATTTGTTTTGAAGTTTAGAGTTTCGAAATCAACTCTCGGTACGAGTGGCTGATGAGTCACTTGTTTTGACCGTTTAGAGTTTC
>OZ022227.1:28383150-28710650 GCA_963978835.1 Tenthredo scrophulariae
TTTCTCACCGGAAATTTGACCAAAACGTAATCACCGCTACTGTAACTGACTCGTAGTTTGTGTCTCAGATCCTCACTTATAGATTCTTCTGGTGTTTCAGTCTCAGAATCCGTAAAAATGGGAGCAGCGTCAAGACGATTTGTATTTTTTTTTGTATTCTATAGTGCCCAACTTATAATGGTCACACGCTTCAGAATCACAGAAGCAGCTCAGTGCTTTCATAATAAGTTGATTTGAACAATACATGTTTCCGACGACTTGGTGTACCATGAGTGTTCCTTTAAAGGGCATCATTCCGCTCTGATTCTCGTTGATCAAGACATTCATTTTCTCTATGTCAGCATCTTCAATAACGGAAATGTTTATCGCTGGACATTTTTCACGAAGAATGTCAACAAATTCGGGCAAACTCGTTATATCGCCTCTTTGAGCTATGACTTGGTCTGCAGTCCTTTTACAGGTTGCACCTACATCATCCGGCGCCCCTTTCCCATGACCTGCCTCATGGTAGTTCCAGGACAATGTCATAATATTTGGATAAAACTCTTCAACTTTACAACCGAGAATGAAAAACATCGTTTTGTTTCTATATTGAGTGACAGGGCCGTCACTCAAGAAGTGTAGATTTTCAACCGTTGAAGGTAAGGATGCCAGTATTGGTCGTAAATGTGCCCAAATTGCTGCGGTATTGTGGGACAAATTTGACGAAATGGTGCAATGAGAAACAGTTGAATCCTTGGTGTACACAACAACCGTGTGCAGAGAAATTTGAGTGCGGGAACCGCCAAAATGAAAAGCTTGAACTTCTTGATTACATTTTGCAGCGTAATTTTCTGAGAAGTCCATGTGTATGATTGCATCCTTTATTGTTAGTGATTGTTTTAGTGACTTGATAGCTTTATATTGGTGAACAATATTCCTCTCGTGTAGAAAAAAACGTTGAAGGTCATCTTCTAATTGCAGTATCATATCGCGAGGTTTCATTTCCTCTGCCTTTTTTTATACTTCATGACAAAGCGTTCTTTTTTGGTTTTTGGGTCTATAAACGAATCTTTTGTGTGAACCCATTGTTTAAATAGTATATTTTTACTGTTGTCAAATTCCTTATAAGGTAATGTTTTTAGTAAGCAATCATCACAAGTCCTTTCCAAGCATGTTTCGGAATAGCGATCGCAACAAAGTATTTGCAGTAAAGTTTGGAAGTTACTGCAAGTAAGGATTTTGGCATTATACAAGGCAGAAAGCTTTAAATCAATATTTTCATGTGTTATGCATGCACACGTGTCCCGGTCCGAAAGTTTAGGTGGGACGACCCAAAATGGACGTAAACGACAGAACAGAGGGTACCCAATCGTAATTTTCCCCGATTGCCGAAACCTGCTGTGTAGATTTTTTAACGAGTCTGAGAGGTAACGTTTTTGTTTTTTTACACCATGACGGGTGACATACTCCTTATTTCCAGCCGCTTGACGACTATTACTGTCATCTTCATAAAAACTGTGAACTATGTCTTGTACTCTCAGCTTAGTTTTCTTAGCAACTGACCTTGCTTTGTTATGGCCCACTGTTTTATATGTTATAACTTTATTCTTAAACCTCCACAGTTTATATGAATCAACTATTTTGCCGCCGATAAATCGTTTCAAATTTGATCTGTCTGTGTAAGTTTTCGTTTGAGAAAAATTTTCTAAAATTTGTGTTCGCATCACTTCGCCAAATAGAGCTTCCTTGACCAGTTCTTTCTTTTGGTTGGGGTCTTCTGCCATCTGTTCAATTTTACTTTTAGGTGTAAAAGTACTCTTTTTCCTCTCAAATTTATCTTTCAATCTTTTATACTTCTGTCGTTGACAATTAATCTTCGATTTTAATTCAGAAATAGTTTTATCTTTCTTCTTCATCTCTTTAAGCCTCAATTTTCTTTGCCTTTGACTTCGTTTTTTAGCTTCTTTCTGTCTTCGATGTTCAATAATATTTTGCCGAGGGTTATTAGGATTTGGGGCAACATTTTTTGCAAGAACAGGAGGATGCACTTCGTCATCGGATGTAGGTGGTGTGATTTGCATTACATAAGTATCAGTTACATTCTTCATTGCCTGTTTCTTTCTGTAATCAGATGAGTATTTTTTCCAACTCCTTCGAGTCTTCCGTTGCTCACGGGAAGTCATGGATTTAATACATTTCCTTTGTCCTTTTTCCTTCTTTTTCAGGTATTTCAACCTTTCCTTCTCTCTATATTCGGCTAATTTTATAGGATCACTTTTAATTTTAATCAATTGAGCCTTAGCAGCTTCTCTCTTCTTTTGCAAAATTTCTTCTCTTGTTGATGTGTTACTCTTTCTAGGCGGCATCTTGTCCTATAATAATAAATATATTGTGATAGAACAATAAAATTGGCTTCCATAATAAAACACTTGCTTGACATTAGTTCCTCAGCGTGTTCATCAGTCCCTTGTCGCTGTGCCAGTCCCTTGTCATTTTTACTATCAAGGGACTGACGACAAGGGACTGATGATTTTCATGTAAAACGAACGATATCTTTTGATTAAAACGAGACACTGCTTGTCTGGTTTTCATACAACTTACGTCACACAAAAGACATTGAAATAAAAGATGATCAATAAAAACGACCAATAAATTACAACCAAACTACTCACCAAGGGACTGAGATGTTGACCGTCACAACACGTGTTCTCGACACAAGCACGCCTCTACACTGAATTCAAATCGGCTGAATCGCAAAGACCGACGTTTATCGTTAACTTCAAGTGATTGGTTTAAATGTTAAACAGATCCTTAGGTTTCGAACCTTGTAAAATACCGCGCATTTTTAAATTGCATATATGACAAGGGACTGATGCCCGATGTTGAGTACGCTACTTTAACTAGGAGAATATTGTTATTCATTTATTTAAATTTGAATTCTATTAATTCTTTACACTTCATACAGTATCCTAAAATATATTGAAACTGAAAGTAACTGTCTAAACCTAATAGTTTGAAAAATATGATCATCCTAATGTGAAAATATGTAATGGTGACACGACAAGGGACTGACATTCTAGACAAGTAAGGACGATTTTTTAAATGATTTCAATTTGATTTACAATATTCGTTATTATGGCCTTATAGTACTTGTTTCTGTGTATTATTTATCAGTAAGAATTATTAAATGTATTTGAAAGTTGTCTAAATTACACATGAACACATGAAGTTACCCAAGTTTTGTAGAAGTACCCAGATAGGAAAATTGAAGGTTATAGAAAAATTATATGCATAGCACATAACGCCAAGGGTTCCGACGCGCAGTTTATTCTCAAATATCTGGTGGAGAACGGAGGCGAACCGCCGCGGGTTATACTCAACGGGAGTAAGAGTGATACTTTTGAAGACGGGCAATACCCGTTTCCTAGACTCACTGACTTACATGCCAATGGCTTCGTCAGCTTTGCCAAAGGCATTCGGTTTACCTGAGTCTACCCAAAAAGGATTATTTCCGCACTTGTTTAATACCCCGGCTAATCGGGGGTATCAGGATCCCTTACCTGCTGTCCCGTTTTATAGCTTTTTCGACTGGTTACACTTTTCTACACTAGGTGCACACTCACGAACACTCGCCGTACACCAGTGTACGCTCGTGCGACGTGCGCAGTGTAGATGCGCAATGTAACCAGTGTAGCACCGACATACCGAGAATATTCGGTGAGAGTAAACGACCCCCTCCCTACGGCAAAACCAACACTGGCGCGCACCGCGTGCGTGAGGCTCGTTCGGGAGGGGATAGGCGGCCAGTGGTGCGTCCGCCGAATCTTCCGCGCTAGGCCCAATCCGTATAGCCCATTCGCGCGAGTTCGATGAATACTTAACTTGAAAAGCAATCATCACACGAACACGGCAAAGAATGAACGCGAATAAAATGAATTCGCCTGATGTGAACATTTATTTTCAAAATTGATCAACGAATTTAAAATCAAATATCAATTAATTGGATTTAAGTATTCATTATCAGTGTTTATGAGCGTTATTAGAGACACAGTGGAACAGGTAAGTGGAGGGTGAATCATTGAACAGAACATGGTCGAAAATTGATTCTTCAGAACTCAATTTTATTAATTTATAAATCAATAAATAAATAAACCAATGTTTGACGATGTTGTCTTCAATAATTTATTCTCCACTTACCCGCTCCATTTTGTCTCAAATATCACTCATAAACACTAATAATTAATAATCATATCGAATTGATAGATATTTAGTTGTAATTCGTTGATAGATTTTGAAAATAAATGTTCACATCAGTCGAATTCATTCTATTCGCGTTCATTCTTTGCCGTGTTCGGCGTGATGATTGCTTTTCAAGTTAAGTATTCATCGAATTAGCGCGGATGGGCTATACGGATTCGGCCTAGCGCGGAAGATTCGGTGGACGCACCACTGGCCGCCTATCCCCTCCCGAAAGAGCCTCACGCACGCGGTGCACCCTGTGTTGGTTTTGCCGTAGGGAGGGGGTCGTTTACTCTCACCGAATATTCTCGGTAGATAGCGTTTTCGACTGGTATAACACTGAAATTCTTTAGCAAATGTGTTTGTGCGTTGTGCGTCAATTTCTCGTGAGCACGTGGACGGCCACGAGTACACTGTCATCGTTATTGTCAAAGTGGTTGAAAAAAATTATTCAAAATGAAAATTGAGTATCGAGTGAATGAACATAATATTATATTGTGTCCACCATCGGACGGGGAAGAGTTGTGCAACAATTTAAAAGGTTATATTTCATAATTTTATATTATTGATATTATTGATATTATTGATCTATTGCAATTATTTTAATTTTGTTCTCAACTTACTCAATATATTTTTGTATTCACAGCTGTTAATTAAATTATGCTTCTGCGTATGTTTAGGCAATAATGAGTATACCTACAGTTTATTTAGTATACCGCCAAATAATCGTTACTCAACAAATCACCAAAATAACGCGATTCATATCTGAATCAGAGTATGTATCAAGAAATTCGATATACATATGTAACTGTAGGCAATTTTTGGCGAGTCTCTAGTATGAGTACCGAAGAACTCAAAAATATCGTATGACGTGTAACATCTTATGTCATATACTTTGGTATATCAAAGATTTCCCGAACATTACCTAATAATTCATACTTAAAACATCATCTTAGGTTTTGTTCGCCACAATTTCACAGGGAAGAGCTTGTATGTGACAATGAAGAGGCTATGCAGGGGTCGATCTGTAGTCCAAGTACTAGTAAAGTCACCGAAGAAAATGCCACTCAACCTATAACTGACACAGCTAACTTATGTGTTGTAAATAAAGGATGTTCGTTTCAATATATAATATATAGGGTGATTCGGATCAACCGCCCGTCCTTGCACAGTCAGATTTCTTACGAAAAATGAAAATTAAATTTCCTCATCGAAAACTTCCAGGCTATCATAGTTTCCCAGATGGAGCAGGTTTAAGTTGGCCTATCGTAGAGCTCGCACGCCATACAGTCAGTGCCGTGCCGGTACTTTGGAGCCCGTACTTTGTTGGTTCGGCGTTTCTATTCGTGGCTAGGTTTACCGGGCTGACATTTTTTCATCGCAGGTCGACCGAACCCTTGTCTTCAACGTCCAGGTCGACCGGACCGTCGTTTTGGACGTGCAGGTCGACTGGGCTGTTGTTTTTAACGTCCAGGTCAATCGGGCCGTCGTTTTTGACGTGCAGGTCGACCGGGCTATTGTTTTTGACGTCTAGGTCGACCGGACCGTCGTTTTTGCGGTGCAGGTCGATCGAACCCTTGTTTTCTACATCCAGGTCTACCGGACCGTCGTTTTCGACGTGCAGTTCAACCGGACCGTCGTTTTCGACATCACGATCAACCGGGCCGACATTTTTTAAGTGCAGGTCGACCGGACTGCTGTTTTTAACGTCCAGGTGAACCGGGCCATCGTTTTTGACGTGCAGGTCGACCAGGCTGTTGTTTTTAACGTCTAGGTCGACCGGACCGTCGTTTTTGGCGTGCAGGTCGACCAAACCCCTGTTTTCAACGTCCAGGTCGACCGGACCGTCGTTATTGGCGTGCAGGTCGATCGAACCCTTGTTTTCTACGTCCAGGTCTGCCGGACCGTCGTTTTTGACGTGCAGGTCAACCAGGCTGTTGTTTTTAGCATCTAGGAAATCGAATGTCATTCTGAACTACGATATAAAACGTACAAGTCCACTGAAACATTGTCTTTACCTTCGGTAGACCTGGACGTAGAAAACAAGGGTTCGATCGACCTGCACGCCAAAAACGACGGTCCGGTCGACCTGGACGTTGAAAACAAGGGTTTGGTCGACCTGCACGCCAAAAACGACGGTCCGGTCGACCTAGACGTTAAAAACAACAGCCCGGTCGACCTGCACGTCTAAAACGATGGTCCGGTCGACCTGGACGTTCAAGACAAGGGTTCGGTCGACCTGCGATGAAAAAATGTCAGCCCGGTAAACCTAGCCACGAATAGAAACGCCGAACCAACAAAGTACGGGCTCCAAAGTACCGGCACGGCACTGACTGTATGGCGTGCGAGCTCTACGATAGGCCAACTTGAACCTGCTCTATCTGGAAAACTATGATAGCCTGGAAGTTTTCGTTAAGAAAATTTAATTTTCATTTTTCGTAAGAAATCCGACTGTGCAAGGACGGGCGGTTGATCCGAATCACCCTGTATATTAAGCGGCCCGTAGTTATACCATGGACTACGAAGCGCACGTATAGTTCGTCATAAGAAGCGGGTCTTTCCGAACCGTGCCTAGTTTAGGACTTCATTTTCAACGTTGTTATTTATAGTTTTTACACAAAATACCTCTCGATAAATCTTAGTAGACATAAGTTTAAATGTCCAGATCTGCAAATTTCTAATAATATTAATAAACAATCATTGTAACCTTATTCAAGTGTTTGTCTTTTACTAGCCCTATTCCTTTCCTACACTAGTGTATACCCGCATCCCCACACCGCCGATCCGGGCGTAGTTGTGAATTTGTACAGTTTATATCTATATTTATATTTCGAGAAGTCATAAACGGCATACTGCCTAAACGAAGGAGGCAAGTGTGTATATATATATATATATATATATATATATATATATATATTTGGAAGCATCGTGAACGGTATACCACCTAAACGGAGAAGGGAGCAAAATCTATACCTGCGTACACTTTGACAACGACGACTGTTCACCCTTTCTTTCGTCAGGAATACCACGGTGGTAGCCAGTGAACCGCCGTCACTAAGGTTGGAACCGGAGCCGCAGTGGGAACGGATTCGATGAGACACAACTATGTTGGAAGCGACAATATTTACTCATGTTGGAATCGCTAGCCCAGATTTAATTAGGTTAGCCTAGTTCATGTATGGCTAGATTAGGTTAGTTTGGTTCCTGTATAGTGAGGTTAGGTGAACTTAATTCATACATGATTGGGTTAGGTTAGGTTAGGTTAGGTTAGTTCATACACGGTTAGGTTATATTTAAAAGAAAAAAAATGGCGTCCGGAGGGGGGGAGCGTCATAAACGCTATACTGCACCCTCTCTACTGCGGCCCATCCCTAGTCGCCAACCTCCTTTTGGTCGAAATGTGTCGCATTTCGATTATTATCTGAGCCCAGGCGTCAAAAACGCAAAAAAGGCCAACGTTGCGCAAATTCAAATTCAATTCCGAACATATACGTCCAAAAACATGTTGGTTTCGTGCGAAAATAGAGTCTATAAAATCGATTTTACTTTCGAATAATTTTGTTAAAAATTACTTGAATTCGAATAATGCAAAATCGGTTGTCAGACTCTATTTTCGCACGAAACGAACATGTTTTTGGACGTATGTGTTCGGAATTAAATTTGAATTTGCGCAGCGTTGGCCTCTTTTGCGTTTCCGACGCCTGGGCTCGGATAATAATCGAAATGTGTTTTTTCCGAACAAAATGAGGTGGGAGACTAAGGATTGCCCTTAACATGAAATATTCTTGTTCAAAATAATGAATCACACTCCCAACTCATTATATGCTCAACATACTGTGGTAAACAATTTTGGCTATCGCAGCAACAGTTGAATTATTTTTTTGATATTGATCGCATGAAAATTCATTTTTTACTGGGATCCTATAATTTTTATTTTATTTTTGTTTGCGTTTATCTACGTATGAATTGATCGAAAATCGTTGCTGCGATAACCAAGACTGTTTACTACAGTATATTGAGCATATGATGAGTTTGGAGTGTGATTCATTAGTTTAGACGAGAATATTTCACGTTAATGAAATAAGAAAAACAAAATTCTAATGCGGCACCTCTAAATCTCAGAGGACAGGGCTCATTCTCTATGCAGGTTATTTTTTTATGTCAAAGTATAGTTTCAAGTAGTTTGAGGCAAAAAAAAAAACACCGATTTTTTTTGAAACGGTCTAATATACATACGAGATGACTGCATGATTTGCGATCTCGTCTCAGTTCCAATTGATCAATATTTTTATGGAATGTCAGGATTCATTGATCCTAACAATTCACAGCAACGACAATTGCATTGCGTGGCCAATTACTGATCCTTTTTTCCGTCGGTTATTTTTATTTCCTGATCGCATTGTTCTTCTTTTTCCAAATATACTTTTGCTGTAGTTGTCGCCTGTTTTTGTCTCATGGCCTTCTCATCTTCGCTTTTGATGCTATTTTCGAATTTAGCAGCCTCCTCCTGACTCGATTCTAGGAGGTAATCGCAGTCGGTGACGTTAATACCGTTGCGTACCCTGCTTAATTCATTTTTCAGCAACTCTAAACTCTCTCTCTGCTCACGCCACTTGTTCGAGTTCCCAGAGACATCAAGCGACATTGAATCATCGTCAATTGCGTCCAGGTTGGAGTTGACACCCGCCAACTTGTCCCTCGCCTCACACTCTGCTGAGTACTTTCCATAGCTATCCACCTATCGACAGAGTATATCCTCTTGTCAATGTCTTCGAAATGAGTGAAACAAAAATGTAGATAAAAAATTGCGATATAACTTGTAAAAATACAAGGTGAAATGCATTTTCTGTGTTTTGTGAAATTCTATAACTGTAGGAAAAATGATCGTGAAGAATGAAATAAGAGTGCATTTTGAAGCTCATGATCTGAACTTTGAAACATTTTTTGTAAACAGCCGAGCCCCGGGCGCGTGGGAGGATAGTCCAGACACCATGCCCGACTCTGCGTCGCCAACCTTTCCAGGACAAAGGGGGGCCCAAGACGGCTCTCCCCCGCTTTGCCAAGGGTAAGGACGGAGGTCCCTTGGTTTTACCACCCATAGAGGGTGGAGGACACTCCCAACTAGGCCTTGCTCGCGGACAGTCCTATATGCACTAACATTACTTGCTAATATCACGATAACATTGTACGCTGACTAAATACAGAGTATATTCAAACTATCACTCTATAGTTTATTACATTTTTTTTTAAATTCATATGCAATCTTTCCCGGTGGACTAAAAGATAATTATATCCAATTAATATCCATGTATCCAATTGATATTTTGAGGTTTCAATTGGACGGAAACAACATCGGTTTATTGCTAAGAATCAGTAAAAGGTCAATAACCTTGTTCTGTAGTAATCTCTGCACGTTATTCTGTTCTTTGAAATGCCGAGGTAGCCAAAAGCATGCTTGGAGTAGACGTAGAAGTACCCACACGGCACCAGCTAAGGCCAAGTATGAGCATGCTGTCGTCATCATGTTCACTAAGTCCACCGACACCTGCTGGTACTTCATGATTATACAATTTGGCAGCCTCTCTGTAAGCAGAAGTCAAGATGATAGTGATAGATATTGTAGCCGCGATTGCTAATTTAAGGCTTCGAAGGCAGGCTGAGAAGAAGGGGCATGGTATCAGGAAAATGTACTCACAGTTTCAACTATTTAGATAACTAGAGATGGGTGTGCTCTGCACTCTAGAATTGAATAAATGGGAATGAATATAACTGAGGGTTTCTAACGTATTCAGCCTATAGGCGAATAGGCAGACAATACATCGCATCAAGTATGCTAGCGCACACTGGTATTGTACCACGTGGTACAATACCAGCTCACTCAAGCATCGGTGTGCTAGCGTAAGGAGTATATAAGACGGACGAGCTAAGCCTCTCCAGCGGACTTGTGCCAAAGCAGCCGACCGACTCACCACGAATTTATTAATTTTCTTGCCATCCAAATCTAAACTCAAATTAGAGCGTACTTGTGCCAAAGCGGCCAGGCGACTCACACGTAAAATTCTTCTTTTTCAAATCCAAACTCTCTTCTAAATAAATTGTCATAGCCAAAGCGGCATTTCAATAAAATCATAAAAATTCAGATAAATTGTCATAGCCAAAGCGGCGTTTCAATAAAAATCATAAAATTCAGATGAATTGTCATAGCCAAAGTGGCATTTCAATAGAATCATCGAATTCAGAAAATCGAGTTAGCCAAAGCGGCATTTCAATAAAAAAATTTACAGAACAAACGAAGTCAAAAACACAAAGGTCCGGCCATTGAGGCAACACTAGAAATAAGTTAGAATAAGAATCATTCATAAAATCATTCATCCTTCATTCATTCTTTTATTTTTTGTTTCTCCATTCTTCTTATGATTTTGTAAAATGGAACAGTTCAAAAATAAGGATAGAACTAGAAAATATAATGAATAGGAGATGATCAACTGATCTACTAAATATCACAAATCTGATTCTTGTCTTCTAGTCTTTTTTAATAATATAACCTCACTTTTCTATTCTTTCAGAGAAGCACTTCGCTTCACTTGCTTATAAAATTAAACTTATTGCTTAGATAAAAGGCAGCTTCGGTGAGTGTGTTGGACAGCTACGATGTAGCTATAATTGGTATCCTAGTCTGAGAACACACATATCCCAAGTCTGTAATAGGCAGCTTCGGTGAGCTAGACTCAGGACAGCTACGGTAGAGCGATAATTGCTATCCTAGTCTGGTGAGTCTAACATATCCCAAGTCTGTAGGGAGGCAGCTCTGGTAGAGTAAAATCTATCCGAGTCTGTATCAGGGTAAATTAAGGGTTTTTCCAACTTTTCCCAAAGGAGCTCCAAATATTCATAGAAATAACCCGTGACAAAGAACACACGCGAACTAGTATAATTTCACGAGTCTTCAGCTCGTGAGACAGTTACAACAAGTTACAGGTTATAACTGATAGAATAAAATAAACTAAGGATGATCTTGTGGGTTGTCCAGCGGAAGATTTTGACGTCCGCGCTTGTCCCGGGATGATGGTATTTTGGTAGAAAACGCGCTGACTATTCGGGAAAGATCCGTTTTCTCCGTCCAAGCCGATCAGATTAGTTCCGGCGCTACGTCGCCCCGGGGAAGCGTTGGAGTTTAAACTTAAGAAAAATTTAAACGAAAGGAGGTGAGTAGAGTGCAGGAAGGCTAATTAGTTGCTGCCTCCCGCCCGCCATGATCTGCGGATTTGGCGGGTGGGGCTAAATTGGTAGGAGGCATAGCTTCACGATTGGTCGATCATAGGTCCCAAATGCGGTGCGAATAGTGGCTGTGCGCACAAGGTCATCGCGGCCTGGATAGACGCGTTGAACCTTTTCCAGAGACCATCTACCTCGGTTGAGCAATGATGCATCGACTATTAGTACTAGGTCGCCCTCTCGCAGATTGGGCATTGCCTGAGTCCACTTGCTTCTTTGCTGCAGAGTATTGAGATACTCCCTGGGCCATCGAGTCCAGAAGTGATCTCTCATGACCAGCACTAGACCCCAGTGCGTCAAGTGATTCATGTTACAGTTTGCTCGAATCGGTTCCGGAAGCGGAGTGAGTGCTAACCCGGTGGGGAGATGCCCTGGTGTCACGATGTCCACGTCCCCTATGTCTACGCCGATCGGGGTTAGAGGACGCGTGTTCATGCACATTTCAACTTGAGGTGTAAATGTGCTGAGTTCTTCATAGGTCGAAAGCTGAGTTCCTATCACTCGTTTAATATGTGATTTCGCTGACTTGATCGCAGCCTCCCAAAGGCCACCGAAATGAGGCGCAGATGGTGGTATGAACTTCCAGCTAGTCCCTACATTCGCTAGCGTGCCTGCCACCACGTTCCATTCTAGCGCTGCTGCTCGGAGCATTGCTTGAAGTTTCACGTCCGCTCCCCGGAATGTCGTGGCGTTCTCGCTCCAGACTTCCCGAAGTGTTTCCCTTCGTGCGGCTAATCGCCAAAAGGCAGCGATAAACCCTGCGGTTGTGAGATCCTCTACGACCTTCAGATGCACGGCCTTCGTGCATAAGCAGACAAACAGAGCGATGTACCCTTTTGTGGATCGGTGGCCGCGCCCCTTAGTCATTTTAATTTGCAATGGTCCCGCGTAATCGACTCCGGTTCGCCGAAAAGGAGGACCCGGTGTGACTTTCTCTGCGGGAAGATTTCCCATCAGCTGGCGGGAGGTTCTTGCCTTGGCTCGAGCATATATCACGTACTTTTGAATGTGTGCACGGGTCCTAGGACGCCCTCTGATTATCCATACTCTCTGGATGACTTGGGGGTAGGTGAGCGAGAAGCCCCCGCGCAGTACTGTTCGATGAGCCCAATCTATGACGAGACTAGACAGGTGACTATTTCTAGATAGGGTAACGGGGTGGTGTTGTTCGTATGGAAGAGGAGCTTCGCTGAGTCCCCCACCCGCGCGAATTAGCTCAACAGGATCCAGAAATTGACGAAGGCGCTTTAGCTGGCTTTTTTGCTTGACCTCACGACCTCTAGTTAAGGAATCTAACTCTTCTGGGAAGCTCCTCAGCTGAGAGAAGAGAACGCAACGGTGATCTGCGCAGTCCATCTTTTCGGCGCTCAAGGGGGGCGATCATTGATGCTAACTCGTTTGGCTCAAAGAGAAGCGTCAGACGCAAGCATCGACTGATGACTCGTAGGAGATGCGTGAGATTAGAGAAGCGGTCGATCAGGCTTGGCTCGACTTGGACGTTGTGACAGGCTATGATCCGAGTTTCTTCGCACTGCCTTGCGCGATTCTCGAAGTCAAGACTGGTGGAATCTGGTGGCCATTGGTGTTCCGGCTTTGTTAGCCATGGTGGGCCATTCCACCATAAGGTTGATTTCGTGAGTGCTGAGGGATCAACCCCGCGGGAGGCGATGTCGGCTGGATTGTCAGTGGAGGCCACATGACGCCAGCGAGTGTCCGGTAGGACTTGCTGTACTTCGTATACCCGATTCGCGATGAAGACAGTCCAACGAGATGGGTCAGACCTCAACCAAGCGAGGACGATCTGGAAATCGGACCATGCATAGACCCTTATGTCTCCTTCATCCAGGTTCTGAGGGATGCTACGCAGTAATCGTGACAGAAGAACTGCGGCGCAAAGCTCGAGTCTTGGTATAGCGATGTTTTTCAGAGGGGCTACTCGGGTTTTGGCAGTCGGAAGCCGCGAGGTCCCGTGGCCAGTTGGGGCAACAATTTGGAGATACACAGCGGCTGCGTAAGCAACCTTACTTGCATCAGCAAACCCGTGGATCTCGAGATGGTCGGCGTGGCTAGTCCCTAACCATCGTGGAATTCGTGAAATCGTGAAATGTCATCCATCGACGCTTTATACTCAGTGGAACTTCCTCGTCCCACTTAGATATCTCACGCCAGATATCTTGCATTAACACCTTGGCAATCACGATGATGGGGCTTAGCCAGCCGCTGAGGTCAAAGAGTCTGGCGGTGACTGCAAGTATTTTTCTTTTGGTTATTGGGGTGCAGCTCGAAGGATCGGGGGCTCGAAACCGAAATCCATCTTCCAGAGGATCTCACGCTACGCCCAGCGCTTTCACAGGTCCTTCGTTCTCGAAGTTCACCCAATCTGGTCGGAGTCGATCCTCCTTTGGCAGCCAGTTGAGTCACTCGGGATGATTGGCAGTCCATTTCCGCGAGCAAAAGCCACCCGCATTCAGCAAGGCGATGAGGGAATTACGCAAAGCCTCTGTTACGTGCGTAACTGAGGTTAATAGCGAACCTTATTTATTCTTCTAATTATAAATTCCCTAAAAACTTAGACCTTCATTTCGAATATACCTATCAATCATACGCTCCTTAGTAGTAGAGCGTAATCTAGAGTAAGCGAAGAGTGGAATAAACATCCCTCGACGCACTCGGGAATATTATATTTCTTTATTCTAAACATCGGGACCTCCCATAGCCAATATTCAATACGCAGCTGCAGATAGCGAGGCCTGTATAGTCTCATAAATAGGGCGAAGTGGTGTGAGGGACGGCGATTCAGGGAACCCCTGACTACGCTGCGCCTCACTACCTATACTATCATATTGATATATATATATATATATAGGTGTAAGGTCTCTCTCTCTCTAAATATTCATAAAAACTGTGAAAACTATGCTAACTAAATGATGAATCAATACAGAATTAAAATAGTAATATTCTACACATAATAAGGAAAAGAATGAGTGTTAATTTTATATCAAACTATCGATCTGAGGGATTCAAGAATAATCATGTATGCTGGTGTGCGGCAAAATTACAAGATTAGGGTTAGCTCAAATTCACAATCACTTTCCTTATTTTGAAACAGATCATTTACGATAAGGGCAAGGGCTCACCTGATACCGTTTACAACAAAAACACAAAAAGATACATGAACCAATAATTCGCTCAAATTCCGAGATTAATTATCTTATTTCTAGCTTGCATTTATATTTTAGGGCGGGAATTCAATGAACCGTCTATACAGCGTGATTCTCAAGTTGCGGAAAAGATTTCACATGCAGATTCCCTATCAAAATCTAAGAATAAAGTTCCTTATCAAAAACTTCGAGGGACCGCTCGTTCTTGAGTTATAGAAGGTTTAGTCAACCCAATCAGACGGCCGTAATGTGACGTGCTCAGTCTCGTCGCAATCCTGAAAAATTTGATAGTGCCCGCGTCGCATGAACCTTGCCTGAAATTTCAGTTTTTTATTCTGTAATTTTTAGTCCTTACGTCGTCCGGTCGGGCATTCTCGTGCCCTGCGTCGTTTGCCCCGTAGTTGACGTTGTCCAGGTGGTCAAACTGTTGACTTACGTTCCCCAGGTCGTCCGCTTCGTAGTTTTCACTCTCATTGTCTTTGGGTTGTTGATTCCCATCCTCCAGGACTTTCGCCCCGTAGTTGACGTTATCCAGGTAGTCAAACTGGTGACTTATGTTCCCCAGGTGTTTTGCTTCGTAGTTTTCATTCTAGTTGTCGTCAGGCAGGTGACTTTCGACCACCGAAATCCTCACTACGTTTTTGACGTTGTCCAGGTGTTCGAATTGATGACTTCCGATCCCCAGGTCGTTCGTTTTGTGGTTTTTACTCTCGTGGTCTTCGGGTTGTTGATTTCCGTGATACAGGACTTTCGACCCGTAGTTTACGTTGTCCAGGTGGTCCAACTGGTGACTTACGTTTCCCATCTCGTCCGCTTCGTAGTTT
This sequence comes from Tenthredo scrophulariae, assembly GCA_963978835.1. Lineage (NCBI taxonomy): Eukaryota > Metazoa > Arthropoda > Insecta > Hymenoptera > Tenthredinidae > Tenthredo > Tenthredo scrophulariae. The sequence goes on from OZ022227.1 coordinate 28,398,632, forward strand.
TCACTCTCGTTGTCCTCGAGCTGTTGATTTCCGTGATCCAGGACTTTCGCCCCGTAGTCAACGTTGTCCAGGTGGTCAAACTGGTGACTCACGTTTCCCAGGTCTTTTGATTAGTAGTTTTTATTCTAGTCGTCATCGGGCAGGTGATTTCCGACCCCCAGAATTCTCACTACGTTTTTGACAATATCCAGGTGTTCGAACTGATGACTTTCGATCTCCAGGTCGTCCTGACGACAACTAGAATTAAAACTACAAAGCAAAAGACCTGGGGCACGTAAGTCACCAGTTTTACCACCTGGGCAACGTAAACTACGGGGCGAAAGTTCTGGATCCCGGAAATCAACATCTCGAGGACAACGACAGTGAAAACTACGAAGCGGACGACCTGGGGATCGGAAGTCATCAATTTGACTACTTGGACGACGTAAACTACGGGGCGGAAGTAAAACTACGAAGCGGACGACCTGGGGATCGGAAGTCATCAATTCGAACACCTGGACAACATTAAAAACGTAGTAAGAATTTTGGTGGTCGAAAATCACCTGCCTGACGACAACTAGAATGAAAACTACGAAGCAAAAGACCTGGGGAACGTAAGTCACCAGTTTGACTACCTGGACAACGTCAACTACGGAGCGAAAGTCCTGGAGGACGGAAATCAACAACCCAAAGACAACAAGAGTGAAAACTACGAAGCGGACGACCTGGGGAACGTAAGTCAACAGTTTGACCACCTGGACAACGTCAACTACGGGGCGAACGACGCAGGGCACGAGAATGACCGACCGGACGACGTAAGGACTAAAAATTACGGAATAAAAAACTAAATTTCAGGCAAAGTTCATGCGACGCGGGTACTATCAATTTTTCAGGATTGCTACGAGACTGAGCACGTCACATTACGGCCGTCTGATAGGGTTGACTAAACCTTCTACCGTGCGATTATGTGGAAATTACAGGCTCCAAGCGCGCAGGCGCTGATTTATTCGAATATTACGAGGGACACCAATTTCAGACGTGCCACGAATATCCCTAGAGTCCGTCTGCTATTTGTTTCCGATTGTTGTCAAATATAAATGGCATCAGACCGTGGCAGGAATAGATTATGTTTGTGTGAATCTAGCAGACGACAGAACTAGGGATGTTACTGAAAAGTTGGTAGAGTTTCTAGCGCGATTCTGCCGGCCAATGATATTCGAATAAATCAGCACCTGCGCGCTTGGAACCTGTAATTTCCACATAATCGCCCGGTATAACTCAAGAACGAGCGGTCCCTTGAAGTTTTTGATAGGGAACTTTATTCTTAGATTTTGATAAGGAATCTGCATGTGAAATCTTTTCCGCGACTTGAGAATCACGCTGCATAATGATAAATGACTATAATACAAAAAATTACACGGAGTGATAATCAATCTACGAGGTGACGAAAACTCAAAATAATATTCCAAAAATACTCGAATTGACTCTGATACGGTATCAGATAACTATCATGACAATGAATGAGAAACCAAATCACGAAAACCCGTTGATTAAAGAAATCAAGATAATGGCGTTACTACGCAGTATCGAGGATAATCAGTGAAAATCGAACTGGGAATCGTGAGGGGTCGGAAACTTACCTCTAATTGCACAAGACACAATCACAAACTAATCAGAAGTTAATTTCAATGATTCTTGGAATTAAATGCACAATCAGCGATTAATTTCACAATTTAACAAACAAATCAAAGAAATTACGATAACAGGACTTTACTGGTCGAAGCACTAGACGAGAAGAGAGCTAGTGTAGCTTCGTTACTACCCAAATTATTAAGCAGAGGTGGAGGGAGTACTATGCTTAAAATTAATGGGCGTATTCTCTTTTCTGCCGGGTTGTGTCGCGGGTCTGACAGGGCCTTTGGCACTTCGAGCGTTCGCCAGGGGGTTGTTAGATGGCTCGTCATGTTCTCGTTACCCATCAAGGCGGCATATTTGTAATTGGACCGGTGGACCAAGCCGGCACGGGACAGGCAGAAAGGGGGAGGACTACCCCGCGTAAGAGATTCGTAATGCTGCGCGCTTCCAGGTGTATCTCTGGATACGATGACTCTGGTATCCCCCCGGTTAATCACTCGAAGGCTTTCAGGTAACATGCCAGGTAAGGTGCTAAGGGATGATCTCCCTTGTGGTTTTTACTCCAAGACGGCACATACATCAAGAAATAGGAACAGGACAGAAATTAAAACACAGTACTTAAAACATAATCATGGAAACCTTGTGAATTTGAGCTATTTGTTGACTCCTCGTCTAGTTTATTTAACTATCGGAAAAAGGTCACTCTCGTCTGAGAAGGAGGAGAGGTTCGATTACGAGGCCCAAAATCTGCCTCGTTACAGTAGTTACCACTAGATTCTTGTTGATTATAATTAGCGAAACTCCGATTTTGTTTGTTAAAATTCCTTCTCCGATAGTTTTTTCGCGTTTTAGGACGACTGTTCCCACGGACACCGCTAGATTCACCGCTGATTGTATCATCATCTTGCACGGTAATTATCTGATGAACTTCATAGACTTTCTGATTGGCAAAATTATTATCATTATTAGTATGATTATTTCGATTGAAATTACTGTCTTGATCTTTACATGACATATCTGTTAGTGCTAAAATCTGTGCAACCAGATTCGTATTCGATAAATCTATTGCGACCAAACTGTTTCGAATTTTCGGCGGGTATTGTTGCACGATTGTGTAAATAATCTCATAATTGGTTAACGCGGGTTAGAAATGACGCGTTTTCTTCAGTTGCCTATAGAAATACGTTTGTAACGCACCACCCTGGGAACTATATCTACGGTTTGACCATGGATTTTTTATTCCAAATCGTACCGGAATCGAATCAAATTCTTGTAAATATTTATCTTCGAAATCTGCAAAATTCGAAATCGCATATCTAGATACTTCGTACCATATCCTAATTGTACCTTCTAAGAAATTTCCCACAATTATCATTTGTTGTTCCAATCGTGCATTTTTTGCCTTAAAATAAAGTTCAATCACTTCAATAAATTCTACTGGATTTTTATCTTGCTCAAATCTCGGAGTTTTTACATCGACATTGGCACGACTTAATTGTTTAACTGATCCGCTCACCACAGTATACGCAGCTAAGTCTGTCGCTGGCTGTGCTTGCGTTTCGTTCAGTAACTGTGCCTGTCTTTCCACAAACTCTATGCGATGACGATCTAGTTCCGCCCTTGCATCCTGGATCCGCTTCCATTCTTCCTCAATTGTCGTTCGTACCGAGTCATAGTTCAAAGCCATATTGGGCTCGTCGTCTATCATTAGTGACCCGTCAATCGCTTTTTTCGTATTAGAACTTGACTTTTGAGTTTTAACGGTAGGTTCAACCTTTTTGAACGTTATTCTGTTCTCAATATTTGATGGTATTGGAAATTCCTCGCTGTTACCGTTGTTATTATCATTATACGCTCTGTTTGATCTAGTCTTAGGTGGCGAATGTAAGAGTAACATTCGTCCGATGTTTATATTTACATATTACGTGCTTTTGTTCGGGCTCCAGTTGTGACGGTTAGCTTTTACTTATAGTCTGTCGTTAAATGTTAATAGTGTTCAGAATGACATGTATACTGGGTCACGTAATTTCAATCAAAAGAGACCGAATAATTTGGATTATTTGTACATATAGCGTCAATTTATTGGTTAAATCCAGGGAGCCAAAATGAGCATGGGTAATCGCGTTACAATGAGTCGGATCGGTGTATCCACTTGCTTAACATATTTCATAGATAGCCACGATTACCCAGTAACCTATACAAGATTATAGAAAGAGGACATGAACAATTCGTTAAAACTCATACGTCTGCTGATACATAAGTCAATGATACGTCAGATCAATGGATAAAAATAAGCGAAACATAGAATGGTATATCAACGGTAATCGACAGCGGGTTATAAAATAAGACATACACACAATAAATTACATAAAATAGCTCAGTCCCCAGGATCTTAGCGGAATACTTATCGATGATACGTCTGTATTGTTCGGCGATCCTGGGGCAAAGAGATCGATAATAGTTCCGTCTGTGGCGACACCCCCACTATGCCGTCATCTTACGTCGTATACTTTCGCAATCATCTGTCTATTTTCGGAAATTATATACATCATGCTCACACTTGCAAAATAGCATTGCTTAATCGTATGAAAAATGACAATTTTTTTATTTAAAATATTAATTAATAAATAGTTTTCGATTTATCTTCACTGTAATTTTTCATTTGCAAAATTATAACAAGCAAACGTTATGAGTGAGGTTTAAGCTGCCACCAATGTTATGATTATGGTTACGCTGCCATCAACGTTATGAATAGGGTTAGAGTTGTCGTTGAGTTCGTCCCTCGTTTTTACACCTTGAGATAACCGGATTTTAGGTGATGGATGGTTTATGCGAATTTATATATGATTCCTGGATAATTATTTATTGGTTAACGGTTACAGTAATGGTAAAACCTTCTATATGTGACTTACAAGTTAAGAAGCTTAAGTGGAAAGTAATTTTGAGACTACTAACTATTATTCCGAGAACAAGTTCTGAATGAGTGCTCTGTTTGATGATTTGGAAGGAAGAGTGAGTGTTCTGGTCGACGATTGAGAAGCGAGTGAAGATGTTGGCTACTGTCTAAGAGCCAATTGATTAGGTCATTCTATTGTCCCTTGGTCTCCCGGGCGTGAGCGCGTTTATGCAGGTACAGCAGTTTAATAGGTGCGTAAGTAGAGATGAAGTTCTTAGAATGTAAAAATGACACTTGCTCTGATTAGAGGCTGTAAGGCTGAATGCATGCAAAATGTTATGTCTTGGTTATTGAGAATGAGGGTATAGGTGAGTATGGAAGGGTGTGAGAGAGTATGGAATACGTAACACAAATACATTATTTTGTCAGTTTTATAAAAAATTTGAGATGAAAAAATTATAATTTTTTTATTTTCAAACAATTATAGATTCTTTTATAAAAATAATATGAATTGAAAAACGAAATATCGGAACTTCCTTTTTACCGATCTTTGTAAAAACTTTGGAAATAGTACTTTTCGTTACAAATACGTAAAGTGCCACTTTCACGGCCGAGATTAAGTCGTAGCAGAAGCCAAGCCGAGGTGCAGTCTCCTGCTACGACTTATCACGAGTGGAGTGGTGCATCGCGCGAAGCCCCCCCAATGGGGTTCGGGGCAAAGCCCCGATGGGGCCCAGGGGCGAAGCCTCGGTGGGGGGGGTTTCGGGGGGCGAAGCCCCCCAAGGCGTCATAAAACTAAATTAAAAAATAATTTAAAAAAAAAAATCACAAATCAGTCTGAAGTAATATAAGAATACATCGAGAGAAAGATTGATTCATAGCTAATAAACATTTATTTACCGTTCTCGCCTTTTTCGAGACGAGATTTCAAACACATTACATATATATTTAGATCTCTCTGTACCAAAAAATACGTTGTTGACAAGATTCACTCAGCTGACTGTAGTTCTGCCGACTAGCACTACCGTTTAGTGGCGCCGCGAATGACTAGCTGGCCATAAATTCTCCCTGTTTGACGTGTAGCTCTCCGTTAACCAATGGGCGTAAAAAACGTCACACTTTGACGTCCTGGGCCTAAACGTAGATCCTACAACTTACTTTTACGTCCCAGGCTGCGAAATATCGGTTTACGGCCCGTTCAGCGGCCGTAAAGTCGTTCACGTACAGGGATGACAAAAAAATCTTTTTAATATTAATTATTGAATTGACAATACAATTATACTTTCCAATAAATTGCCATTTTAATATTTGTCAGCATAACAGACAAGCCTTTTTTGTTATCTGGTGAATGTTTTTCCTTCGAGTCTGAGGATGTAGACGGCTGACTTAACAATTGATCTATTTTTCCATTAACATTTGCCATAACGACAGCCAGAGCTGGAAGGTTTTTATTGTATTATTTCAAATAAGTAAATAAAATAATGACAAAATTTTATTTAAATCATTAAATTACATTCATACCATTAGGACAAAAAATACCTGTTTTCAAGACATCAATAGTTACAAATTGATCAGTTTGGGTACGTGTTTTTATTTTTTCTGGTACAGTCGATATTTTTACACCTCCAATAACTCCTTCCTCCAGGGAAGTACCCCTGGTTACAAGATTTGGTAATTCTACCTTTTTATCCTACTTTTATTCATTAAATTCTACTTCCTTTATTAAATTCAAATACTCGAGTCGTTATTCAACACCCCGCCAATCCTTTAATCAATCCCGACCCCTCGCCGCGGGACTGCAGCTAGCCGCAGCTTGAAATTTCAGTTAGCATTCGGTTTAGATTTTGAATTACGTGGCGGTCATCCGCCTGGCGCCCAACCTATTTTTTGGTATACATCTTTTTTGGACAATTGTCAAGTGGAGGAACCTCGGAACCTAGCTATCCAGTCTAGTTCCGAGAACCAATAAGAATCCACGTCACAACGTATAACAAAAAGTAACAGTTTTAATAAAAAAAAAAATTTTTTCATCCCTGTATGTAAACGACGACTTTACGGACGCTGAACGGGCCGTGAACCAATATTTTACAGCCTAGGACGTAAAAGTTGATGAAAATAGAAAGGGATTTTGGATTTATTATGTTATTATATTGTTGCAAAATGTGGTTTGCGATAAGTAAAAAGTTATTCATAGTGGGTTCCCGAGAGAAATGAAGTGAATCAAGTGGAATTAAATAAATTGGGAAAAAGGGTTATATATTCTGCAATATAGGTCTGTACTAGTTGTGAACTAGAAACAGACTGATTTGTTTTACAATAATGTTTGTTGACTCTGCAACCGAGGTTCTTATATTTTAGAAGATATCTTTTATCATATAGACTACTAGATGTTAATCACATATAGAATTAATGGTATAAGAGTGATTTTACCAAATGTAACACTACCCCCCCCCCCCCATAGTAAAAGAGTCGACCCGACTCTTGAGGTGAGTACAATTGAGATAGTATTTGTGTAAAATCATCAAAAGAATTAACAAGTTTCTGTGTGCTCTGTTTGGAAGAATTGGAACTGTGGCTCAAGAATTTAAAGTTTTCCCCAAACACTATCCGACATTTGCCTTCACTCCCAAGGTAAACCACAGAAAACCTTGGGAAGATAGTTGAGTCTTATCAAATCAAATGTGTGTATAAATGTAAAAATGTTCTTTGGATCTTGAGTCGTTGAGCGGGTTCAGGAAGATGAGCAGGAAGAGGCAGTATGAGTCGGTAAACTGGAAACAGGAACCAGGAACCAGAAATCAGTAACTAGGATGAAGTGGTTGGAGAGATAGGAGGACCGAAGACTGAGATTCAAAATTCCTTGAAGATCTAATTCTAAGCTTCGAGTGGTCCAACTCCAAACATCTTCGAATAAATCAAATAACGACCTAGACGGGAGGACAAATATTAATCTCTCAGAATAATAAGGTCTTATTCAGGAGTTTTCCAAAATTCGTTAAAATTATGAATTCTCGTCTTAAATACACATATTTTTTTTTTTTTTTTTTTTTATAGTTCAGATAATTAATTGAACTGTAATAATGAATAAATAATTTTCCAATATAATCAATAGATAACTTATTATGTTATTACAAATGTTATAAATATAAATTAGAATGATCTTATCTGAAGAGAAGTGGGAAAACCGGGATTGTTAGGTCAAGATGGGATGGATTAGGCTTCCGTCTTCTCGTCTCAGAATATTTTTCAGTATTCCTCTTAAGAGAATTTTTGAATCTCAGGGGCTGAAAAACTTGGATTAATCTTTTATAAACTAAAATATAACCTATAAATACAATCCGTTCAGATCTTCTGATAAAATGGCTATATTTTATGTAAACTACAACGACATCTAGCGTTGTTTTCAATAAGATTTCTAGCGGGAATCGATTTGAAATCGAATTTTAGCGGGAGTCGAATTAAAAGAGCATATACGAATTCTATTGTTTATAATAACTTTCGTTAAACAAATGGAGATCTATCAGAGAGCCTATCAGAATTCTGTATTAAAAACGACCTTTGTTAAATAAATGACGATTCTTCCGAACTCCAATAGAAACTCTTCTAAGAAAACTGTGTTTGTTAAACAAATGATGATAAATAAATGCAACGAAGAAGAAGCTCTTGTTAGCGTCATTCGTCAACATGGAGCCTTTGAATGAAGAAGCTGTCCGTCTAGGCATCCTTGTTTCCTCATTGAATTTTGATAATATAAAAAATAAAACAGTGCCAGAAACTCGTGTCTGGTTTGAAGCCGAATGGGGACGAACCCGTTGTGCACGCGGAGGAGCCGTCCAACTTCGGAATCCGTGTGTTCAATCATGTTTGAATTGTTACTTAATTCAGTAAGTGTATTTTTATGGTCGTTATTATATTATTATTATAAATTTTCTTTTTTAATTTTTTAATTTTTTTTTTTATTTTTATAATATCTTGTAATATCAATGTTTCTTTCATCATTATTCCTTTAGTATTCCTATGGAAGAAGCATTGGGTATAGTCGCTACCCACAGGACATACGTCGGAGAGTTGGATGTGAGGGGAGGATATAATTCCTGTTATATCTGTAAAATTCCTCTTCTCAAAGAAGGAATTCAAGAAGGTTGTGAGAAATGTTCGAAAATGAAAATCCTCCTTAAACATATTGCTGAGAAAATTATTTCCAATCGATTCTAATCTTTGTATATTCTTATTTAAAAATAAACTATGATTTTATTTTATCAGACGCCGCTCTTATAATGCTTGACTTTGATTTATTCTGTCATGGCCGACTCGATCTGTATCATTTGTCTTTCGACTCCGTATTGTTCCGATTCGTTTCCGAGTAGTTCCGAATCGTTTCCGAGTCTGAGCTAAAACTCTTATGACTTCATAACCTCGCAAAAATTCATATATACATCGTCTGCCGAAGCTTCAGCGTCGAGAATTAAAACTGGTGCTGGAAGAGTCGCAAAACTCTTTTTTATTAACCAATCCTCATGAACTTCGTGAAGAGCTTCTAAGTAAGATAAAGGAATATTGTCTTCTTCGGAACGAGCGCGTGAATTTACTCGTGAAAATGACTCTCCTGGAGATAACCTCAAATACACAATCGTGTCTACCTCAAAAGCAGCGGACTCGTTGATTAAGGTCCTAACATTTTCGAACAGAAGATGAGCCTCAAGGTTTTCGAAATCCCCTAACCTCCTACGAGTTTCTATGAAACAATTACAACTATAAATTGACCGTTCCATGATTTTATTTGGAAGCACGGTCTGAACTAAATGTTTATTTCGCATTGTCATTGCCGCGTGGTGCTGGAAATGATGAGCGTATTTATGAGGATCTTTATACATTTTCTCTAAAAGGTTTTCCCCAGCTACGTTCCGATATTCTTCTAGTGGTTCTAATAAAGTAAGGATGTCTTTATCCTGTAAAAATCTTTTAACAAAAGTTGTTTTACCACATCCAATATTACCTTCAACAAGGATAGTAAGAGGTCTATAATCTTTTCGTTTTATTCCATAAGGCAGTTCCCCGGACCACCTGGAAGAATTTAAAACAAAAGTTTCGTCATCTCTCTGTAGAGAGAAATTATTTTCTATAGAATGGTTTTCTACCATATTCAAAGAACGAAGGTTTTTGATTTTATTATTTTTGGTAAGTTCATTAGTTTCATAAGGAGCCAGGCGGTCCAAATGAACAACCCTAGGTTTTGAACGAGCAGAGCGAAGAATTCTATATACCACGTCGTTTATTCTATCAATGACTGTATAAGGACCTTCCCAGTTAGTTTGCAATTTTGGACAACGACCCTTCTCTCTTCTAGGTTGAAATAACCAAACTAAATCTCCTGTTTTAAATTTGAGGTCTCTAGCTCTCATATCATAATGAGCCTTCGTGCGGTCTGATACAACTTGGATTCTTCCCCTAGCAAAATTATGAATTTGTTCTAATCTTTCCCTCAGGTCTGAGACAAAATGTGTTTGAAGAGAATCTTGAATTGGAATTGGTCCCTTAACTAAATCTGAGGGTAAACGAAGATCTCTTCCCATAAGCATTGAAGCTGGAGACTGTTTTGTTGTTTCATGAATGGCTGATCTATAAGAAAGAAGAAAAAGGGGAATCCATTCGTCCCAATTTCGTTGACTTTTGTCTATAAAAGAAGATAAATAACTCAACAGAGTCCTATTTAATCGCTCTACCATACCATCAGACTGAGGATGAAGGGGGGTTGTTCGAGTCTTCCTTATCCCTAAAACCTTATATATTTCTTCCATCAAAATGGATTCAAAATTACGACCTTGATCTGTATGTAGTTCAAGAGGAGTCCCATATCTACAAACAAAGTTCTGAACAAAAACCTGAGCAACTGTCTTTGCTTCCTGATTAGGGATAGGAATGACCTCGGGCCATTTAGTAAAATAATCAGCCATTACCAAAGCGTATCTGTTTCCAGATCTTGAAAGAGGAAGTGGCCCGAGAACATCCATAGCCACTCTCTCAAAGGGTGCTCCGACATTATATACCTGAAAAGAACTTCTTCCCTTGCCACGTGGACCTTTCTTTGCATTACAAACTTTGCAGAACCTACACCAATTATCAACATCCATCCTACAACGTGCCCAGAAAAATCTTTCCCTAATCCGACCTAAAGTTTTGTTGGAGGCGAAGTGTCCACTTGAAGGAGAATCATGGTATTCCTTTAAGATTCCTTCTATCTTCTTTTTTGGTACTAGAAGCTGCCATCTTATTTCTTTTAAATCTGGAGATTCCCATTTTCGGTATAACAAATCTCATATTAAAAACAGGGAATCCCATTGAGCCCAATAAATTTTTAAATCTTGGCTCTTGGCAGAAACATCTTGCCACTCAGGGCGTATCTTTGACTCTTTCCAAGTTTTGATTTGAATTAGAACTTCATCCTCTTGTTGAGCCTTTATCCATTCTTTCAAGTTTCCTTCAAAAGTGATCGATCGGATCTTATAGGATTCATCTTGTTGTTTTTCCAATCTTGTACATTGTTTGCATTCTTTAGGTCCTTCGCAAGGACTTCTGGAGAGGGCATCTGCGTTTCCATGTTGAAGTCCAGCACGATGCTGAATATCAAAATCATATTGGCCCAGTCTCTCTATCCATCTAGCTACCTGTCCTTCCGGAGATTTGAAAGAAAGTAACCACTTGAGGAAAGCATGATCTGTTCTAATCAAAAACTTCCTCCCATATAAATAATGATGAAAGTGAGTTACTGTTTTTACGACAGCTAAAAGTTCCCTACGGGTCACACAATAATTTCTTTCCGTCCTACTAAGTACTCGACTATAATAACTAAGAACTCACTACCTTCCTAGATTTGAGATAAAACTCCACCTATTCCTGAGAGTGAAGCATCAGAATCTAAAATGAAAGGATTTTCCACCTGAGGATAAGCTAGAATAGGCGAAGAGGTTAAATAAGTTTTTAATCTGACAAAAGCTTCTTCGCATTCTTTGGACCAATCAAAAGGAACCTTACTTCCAGTTAAATGATGAAGAGGTCTAGCTACGGTTGCAAACCCTTTAACAAAACGACGATAGTAAGTGCAGAGCCCTATAAAACTTTGAATTCCTTCTCTATCTACGGGACGGGGCCAATTTGACACTTTTTCTATTTGCGCAGGATCCGTCTTCACTCCTTCTGCGGAGACTACATGTCCAAGAAAGTGAACTTCTCGTTGAAAAAGATGACATTTCTTCGGACTCATTTTGAGTCCTGCTTGTCTCAAACGAGAAAAGACTTCTTTTAGATCTTCTATCTGTTGTTCGAAAGTCTTTCCAAAAACAATTATATCGTCCAAGTATACCAGGCATTTCTTATCTGTAATTCCTCGTAGAATAGTTTCCATCGTTCTTTCAAAAGTCGCAGGAGCGTTACATAACCCAAAAGGCATCACTTTGAAATGCCATAATCCTCCTAGACCAGTGACAAAAGCGGTCTTCTCTTTATCCTTTTCATGCATTTCAACTTGCCAATAACCACTCTGTAAATCTATAGTACTGAACCATTCTGCTCCAGCTATTAAATCGAGGGTTTCTTCAATCCTTGGCAAGGGATAGGAATCTTTTTTGGTTATATCATTTAACCTCCTGTAATCGACACAAAATCTTTTTGTCCCATCTTTCTTTGTTACTAAAACAATAGGCGATGCCCAGGGACTGGAGGATGGTTCTATTACATCGATGGCGAGCATTTCTTTAACCATTTTGTCCACTTCTTCTCTTCCATTTAATGGTAATCTCCTGGCTGCTTGTTTGATAGGTGCATGTTCTCCTACATCAATTGTATGAGTTGTTAATGTACTTCTTCCTTTGTCGTTACTGTTCTCCGCAAAGGTGTCTTGAAAGTCTCTAACCAAAGTTCTAAATTTTTCTTTCTGAGAAGAATCTAAACAAGTCGACGAGTTTTCATATAAATTCTGTAAATGACCAGGAAATGAATCTAACTCTTCTTCAGAAAGATCTACTGTTCGCACGTGGGGTATACTAGAAGTTTTACTTCTGGTTGTTAAAAGAGTTACCTTGTGTCGACCCGAAATTAATAAATTCCCTTCAGTTGAAATCACACAATTATGCGCGGTAAGAAAATCAATCCCTAAAATCCCTTCATCCTCTATGTCTGCCACATAAACATTGTGCGAAGAATCAATACACCCTGACACACTAATCTCAACTAAAACTTCTTTTAAAACTGAAGTTATTTCTCCTGTAGCAGTACGTAGGGAAGAAGAAGGCTGGATTGGATTAATAAATTTTAAGAGATCTGAACGGACCACTGTAACTTCTGCCCCAGTGTCTATGACCCAGAGGCAGTTAATCCCGTTGACAGTCCCTCGCGCATATAAGCCTGTTTGTCTTAGACTTCGAATTAAAAATTGTGTTAAAATAGGGCTACTGTTGGGTCGAACACATGATGATTTCTGCCCCTCGAAATCATCGATGATTAGTTTTTTTGGTTAGAAGAACCTGGTGGAATTTCTATAGTCTTTTTAAAAATATCTTTATTCAAATCATCCTCCTTTCTCCATGAAGTTCGGGAATTCGAAGAATTCCCGTTACCTGTTTGGCTTCTTCGTTCTAACGCGAAACAATGATTTGCATCGTGGCCCAATTTCCCACAAAATCTACATTTCAACGGGGGTCTGTCTCCGAAATTTCGTGAATAGGGTTTTCTATCATTATTATTATTTTCATTGTTATTGTTATTTTTAGTTTGCTGCCAGGGAGTAGTTTTCTTATTTTCGTCAGTCCTAGTGGGAGTAACGGTATTGTCTGTTTTAATTTGTCGTAGTTTTCCTACTCCTAAGTATTGTTTATTTAGTGCGTCAATTTCTAAACCTTTGATCACTGCTTCTTGTAAAGAAGAAGGTCCTGCCAAACTAAGAGCATGTTTAAGCTCAGGATCTGTAATGGCATTTATAAATTTATCACATGCTAGCAAATCTCTAGTAGATTCGTCGCAAAGGGGTAAAGCTACACGAGCCAGTCTTTCTATTTCTAAACCTAGGGAGGCAAGACCTTCATCTTTGGCTTGCTTTCTAATCCCTAGTTGTGTTAATGAGAGTTTCGATAAATGTTGGTTTCCAAATCTGAGTCTTAAGGCCGCACTGAGCTTGTCAAAGTCCTGTATGTCCGAATCAGCCAGAGCTGTCAGTACAGATAAAGCAGGGCCTCTAAGACTACCGGCAAGTTGTCCAGCTTTGGTGGTGGAAGACCATGAATTGACTTTTGCTATTATTTGAAATTGGCGTTCGTATTCCGCCCACGGTGTAGAACCGTCAAAGAAATTTACTTTGAGATTAGTACATGTTTTTTGGACATTCTCAGTACGTACTTCTGGGTACGTGTTTACTACAGTCTGGGTCTCGTATTGTTTTTCGCGACTACTCCCGGCGCGAGATATATTAATAGGGATGTTATTAATTGTGTTATTTATATTCTGATCACCGGCCATGAGGGTTTCATGGTGTATCGCTCGTGTGTCCCGAATTGAATTTTCAATTCGGTCACTCTGAGGAATTGTACGAGTGTGCGGCGTGAAAGTCGCCGCTCCACCCGTACGAGGTCTACGTAAAGTTGGGGAAGGTTCTTTTTCCCCATAGTTTTGTACAGACCGAATATTAGTCCCTTCTATAATCTCCTCGATCCTCACTGGGGATCGTCTGGGAGTGGAGGTTTGGGAGATCATCTCCTGAGGTTCCAGGCGTCTCATGAGGAGGGATAGGGTGGCCTGTTGGGCTGCATGGTTCGCCTCTCGTTCAGCTCGTCTTTCCTCGCGTTCCTCGCGCTGAGCTACTGAGGCGGCTTCTCTTTCTTCGTGACGGCGTCGATCTTCACGCTCCTCGCGCTCACGTTGTGCCGTTGAATTGGCCTCTTGTTGTGCTGCTTGTGCAGCTAAACTTGCCTGTTGTTGAGCAGCTAAGGCTTGAAACAGTCGCTCCATCATGTCGACTTGAGGTGATGGTATTAGCTGGTTACCAGCTGGTTCATTAGTGGGAGCAGTAGCGCGTCGACGAGACATTTCGTTTTTCGTTTATACTTGATTACACAAAATATTCACTCTATCGATCTCGGTAAGATCCCGATTCTGACACCAATGTTGCAAAATGTGGTTTGCGATAAGTAAAAAGTTATTTATAGTGGGTTCCCGAGAGAAATAAAGTGAATCAAGTGGAATTAAATAAATTGGGAAAAAGGGTTATATATTCTGCAATATAGGTCTGTACTAGTTGTGAGCTAGAAACAGACTGATTTGTTTTACAATAATGTTTGTTGACTCTGCAACCGAGGTTCTTATATTTTAAAAGATATCTTTTATCATATAGACTACTAGATGTTAATCACATATAGAATTAATGGTATAAGGGTGATTTTACCAAATGTAACAATATTAATAATCTCAGTCTTATAATCGGATGGACTTAGATTACCTTTTTATTGTAAGAACATATTATACGCGAGGAGCACACGTGGTCGAGTCTAACATTCGTTCACCATAAGTGAGTAGTCTTACCGGCTGCGCGCGCATGCCTCACATATGTGTTGCATTGTATGCGTTGACTTATATACAGGGTGTTGCTACGGAGAAAAAGACGATAATGTGTGGTGTTTCCCGCTCCGCCTGTCTAATGTTAAGCGCTTACGATGGCTGCGAGCTCGGCGGGAGGAGTGGGGCACACCACATATGATTGTCTTGTTATCCGTAGTGGGGCGGACGGTGATGCGGATTTTAGACAGTCATTCCTAAAGACGAACGCTGATTGGTTCGTTATTAAGTACTTTTACGGAAAAACTAAGTTCCCGCGGACTTTTTTGCATACGTAACTTTCGTCTCAATTTTTCGCAAGGAATCCGCTGGTATGCAGATGGTGCGCGAATTTTGCAACACCCTGTACATTCCAACAAAAGTAAGATGTCGGACCTACTTTTACGTCCTAGCACGTCAAAGTGTGACGTATTGTACGCCCAGTGGTTAACGGAGAGCTACACGTCAAACTGGAAGAATTTATGGCCGGCTAGTCATTCGCGCCACCAAACGCTAGTGCTAGTGGGCAGAACTACAGTCAGCTGAGTGAATCTTGTCAACAACGTATTTTTTGGTAGAGAGAGATTTGAATATATATTATAATGTGTTTGAAATCTCGTTTCGAAAAAGGCGAGAACGGTAAATAAATGTTTATTAGCTATGAATCAATCTTTCTCTCGATGTATTCTTATATTACTTCAGACTGATTTGTGATTTTTTTTTTAAATTATTTTTAAATTTCGTTCCATGGCTTCGCCTCCCGAAACCCCCCCCACCGAGGCTTCGCTCTCAACCCCATTGGGGGGGCTTCGCCCCCCCAAACCCTCCCTTGGTCTGTTGTGGCGTCGGGGACCGAACTTATTCTAACCTGACGATTTTTAATAGTCTTACAGCCGAAATCCTTACTTCCCGGTCTTAGCCTATGGGCCCCCGCCACAGTTTCGGGTGAACAACGATTAAATTAATTTCCTGTTCGATTTCTCGTTTCATTTCATTCATTTGCATTACCCTTCATCGCGTCGTTTACATACGGGATGAAAAAACACAATGTTCGTCACACGTACGTGATGTACCACTTCAGGCCTCGTGATAAGTCATAGCAGGAGCCTGCACCTCGGCTTGCCTCGGCTTGGCTCCTGCTACGACTCAACCTCGGCCGTGAAAGTGGCACTTTACGTCCTTGTAACGAAAAGTACTATTCAATTAACTTCAAAAAATGTACAAAAATTTCTAAAATATTTAATAATAATTAAATGATACCGATTTCGACGTAGATTATTCAGAAACAAAAATGAACTTCACTGATCTAATCTTATTGTGTTTCAGTAACAGATTTCAGAAATAATTCAATAAATCAATTTTTTCAGAGAATTTTTTTTTTTTTTTTTCATCAACGATAAATTAATTTTTTTTTAAATGAATTAAAAGTTGTGATTTACAGTTTTCTTGGCATTGTTGAATTCGGCACCATCCAATCGTCATTATCAATGGCAACAAATTCTGTGATGCTCCCATTGCCCTCATCAAAATCATACATTTTTGCACCATCATGAGTTAAAAGTGGACTTGGCCTTGGTGATTGAATACCATCGAGAGCTCTTCACGTTTTTTCCAATTTCAATTTCGAACCTTATTAATACATTAAAACATAAATGAATTTCAATATTTATACGTATTTACTTGGGTGTGTCAGTGTGACTTTTTTTTTTAATTTTCAGGGTGCTGCTTTCTATAAGTCACTAGGTCGTATATAGTAAAAATTTGTTACGTCAAGTTTAAGGTAGTTCTATCGGTATTGTAATGTGTTCGGCCGATACCAGCTAGCTGAACAAGCGACATACGACCGTACGACCCCGCAGATCGTCACACGCCGATCATCCGACCGTCGCGTGACGTCACTAGCACTATATAAGGCGGCTCGCCAGGCCAACGATCAGCGTATTCGAGGCAAAGCGGCCGTGCGACCACGTCAATTTAAAAATCAAATCTCACAGCGTATTCGGTCCAAAGCGGCCGTGCGACTCACGTCAATTCGGAATACAAAATCCAGCGATTCGTACTAAAGCAGGCGATCGACTCACATCAAATACTCTCAACTCAAATAACCTCAAATAGGAAGTTACTCAAAGCGAGATCTTACCTCACATTGGAATCAAACTCGATTGAATTGGCTAAAGCAGCAATTTAGATTGAACTCAAAGCAAATAAGAAAAAGTATAATTAGCTGAAACAGTAGTTATAACTTCGGAAAACATCAAAACAGAAAAGTCAAAACAGAATAAAACAGAAAACACTATCGGAAACAAAAAGCCAAAGGAACAATTATTATTTAGACAAACGAAAGAATTATCATTTGAAATTATTGTAAATAGCGTTTTAATAGAAAAATTGCCAGAGCAGTTTGTAGTTAAAATAAAACTAATAAGAAAACTTATCCTTGCGTTTCATTTCATATTGTGTTTCTTTGCTTAATTAAAATAACTTTTTTCAGGTTAACTTCACTTGTATTAAAATCGTGATTAGCTAGATAGGAGGCAGCTTCGGTGCGCTATTCTGATACCAGCTCTGGTAGATCTAGTATCTATCCGAGTCTGTGAAGATAAGCAATCCCAAGTCTGTAGTTAGGGAGGCAGCTTCGGTGTGCTCAACTAATACCAGCTCTGTTAGACCAAAAGTGTCTATCCGAGTCTGTGCGGTGAAGCGATCCCAAGTCTGTATTAGGGTTCAAGGTATTACGCATTTTTTCCTACGAGGGGCTCCAAAAATCACACCCGTGACAAAGAATTCACCCGGACTAGCGTAATTTCACCGGCCTTCCGCTGGTGAAACATACGCAGTAAGTTACAGTATACGTATGAGCCAAAAGTTTCGACTGCCCTGTATAGTAATACCCTATTTGTAGATGTCGCTGTAGGATGAAAACTTTCAACAGAGATTGTACACCTCCAGACAGAAATTTCATTTATGAATAGGCTCTCACACATGCATGTAGCGGCACTGTAAACATGGCAACAGCACGGGTTTTGCGCTTCAGTAATGAACAGCTTTCGAAAGCAGAGAGTAAAGCTGAATATTTTTCTAGGAATCTGGATAAAATATCAAAAAATGTCGGATAAAGTGCGGTCGAAAGGTCGTTTCATTAAAAAAAAAGTACTTGATAAAAAAGTGAAAGCCGTGGCGGCTAGGCGTGAAGCGAATCTGGTCAAAAGTACACCACATTCTCAACCTAACCTCAAATTTACGTTTCACGGAAGACGCATCGTTAAATTGAAATGCCTATCGGAAAATTTAAAATGCATCAAATGCAAAAAAGATATATTCGTGAGAAATATAGTAGAGAAATCTCGAATGGGTTTGAACTGTATTTTGAATATTTCCTGCGAAGAGTGTTCTACGCTGACACAAGTACACACAGGAAAAATGCATGGCACAGGAAGAAAGAAAAATCGAGCCGATGTAAACAAAAAAGTTGTGTTGGGTAAGTAAATGATTCTTATCAATTATGGAATACTGCATGATAATCTAAAATGCATTAAGTATAACCTAAGTATGTCAAATTTTTTTTTTCAGTTGCTGTTCACTCCGGCATGGGGGAAACTGCTTTGAACAAGATATTAGTGTGTTCAAATGTTCCTCCGATATCACCAAATTTATACGAGAGATATGAACGGAAAATCGGACCAGCTTTGGAAGCTGCTGCAAAGGACTCTTGCCGGAAAGCTGCTGAAGAAGAAAAACAATTAGTTGTAGCAAATGTCGACAAGTTATGTCAGGAGATGTGAGCTTCATATTTTCTCTCAGTGTAGTAAAGCTTTGTAACCAAAGGCATTGGTTACACAGAAAAAAATGTTAAGAAGGCATTCTTCATACCTTCACAAAGAGAGTGATGATCGTGAAATTAGGTACTGCGAGAAGAACAATTATAAAATTTTCTACTGAGGTTGAAGGCACGATGAACATTAGTGTGCCGTAGATGATTTACTTTTTATCCACCTACTATAATTTTCTTAGTGTATTTTTTGAATGGAAAATTGTTTGCATCCAAAAAGTAACCGAACGATGTTTCAAAGGTGATAATATGTCTTTGAAGGGAATAGGCCATTTTTAAATCTCCCTCGCAGTGCCAAATTTCATCACCATTGCTCTTGTTTTTTTATCTTTCATATTATCAAAAGATACGACAGTTTCTTGACGCCAAGTCATAAGAAACAAGAACTGCAACATTCAGACTTGTGTCCATTAAGAATAATGTAAGATTAATAAAATTTTTATACCTTTTTACAGCTATTTATAAAGGAATTTTGTATGTAAATTATTACAACGCGTGATTTTCTTCTTGTTTATTCTGAGACGTTTTTCGTGTAATATCTATATTTTTCGTCAATTATGATTGACGTTGAAAAATAAACTGAAAGAAGGGCTTAAAGATTTTGGTATTTTAATCTTCCATTTATCCTACAGATTTTCACTTTTTCTGTTTTTCCCCTCTACTGAAATTAGGCCAAAAGATGTAGTCGAAGGGATCTTGCCTTACATGAAGTCTCTACGAGTTTATACTAGTTCGGATGTTCAACCTGAAGCTACAGAGTATGCCTTAAAAAAAAGAAAAACATTCGATGCAGCCGTCGGAAATATCGTCAACATAATCGTGTCGTACGATATGGGTTGAAGCAAACGCGGAAACGGAAAAAGCTATAATAGCTTGAATGGTTATGGTACCATAATTGGATTCCTAAGTGGAAAAGTTTTAGATTTTGCAGCGCGAAATAGGAAATGCGAGCGTTGCATCACTGGTCATAATAAATCCGACCATGATTACCGACAGAGCTTTTCTGGTAGTGCCGAAGGCGATGGAGCCTGAGCAACCCTAGTCAACGAAAGTTCTACCCTTAAAGAAACTGGATTAAACGTTAAAGTACTTATCGGTGACGGGGACAGCTCAACGATTGCTGCAGTGCAACAAGGAAATCCTCAGTCAATTCATAAATTGACAGATACAAATCATCTGCGGAAAAATTTTATGTACGCATTATATGATCTGAGAAAGAATTTCTAAGAAATGAAAAATAAGGAAACTATTCCGCATTTAAAGGAATGTTTCACTTTCGCTGTAGCGCAAAATAAAGGGGACAGCATCAATTTGGCTAAAAGTATTCGCAATATTCCTGACCACTTTTTCAGTCGCCATGAAAATTGCGGAGCGTGGTGCAAAGATTCGCACAAAACAGTGCTACAAAATGTATAACTATTTGCAAAATTATTGGAAATATTCGAAAAATATGAGGGCAACGCTGCTAAATTTGCGGTTGTTGCGTCAAGTCAACCAAACGAAAGTTTCAACAATATGATGGCGCACAAAGCGCCGAAAAACTGTTGTTACAGTCCCAGCGAAGCAGCGGATTATAGATTAGCTAGCACCGTGTGTACTAAAAACGAAGAAGAAATTCATCTTCCGAACGTCAACACAAAATATTTAAATGTATAACCTGGAAAATATACTGAATCCTTCAATAAGCAATTCGACCACAAGAAAGAAAAAGAGAGCCATGAGGGCAAAATTGCCTTCAAGCAAAGTGCGTCGAAATTTATTGGCTCAAATGAAGGAAACTTCAAGACAATCGATGGAGAAGCCTGAAGGGACGCAATACAAGAGAAATTGTGGTATGGATATCGTCTTGCAATATTCTACAAATCTTGACGTACCACTGAAGAATGCCACGAAAAATTTACCAGATATTTTTCTATCATCGGATGACTGCAACGTTATCTATTTCGATCTAGAAACTTCTGGATTATCGAAGGACTGCGATATTTTACAAATTGCAGCAAAATTTGAAGATCGAAAATTCAGTGTATACCTGAGTCCATCTAAAGCTATCGATCCTAGTGCGTCCAGGGTTACAGGTTTGAAATTCATTTAGGGATATCTATATTTTCATGGCAAACAGGTCCTGTCGATGTCACCTCGGGACGCTCTAGAATCATTTCAAGAGTTCATCGCCTTCTCATCCAAATCATGCATTCTTGTGGCTCCCCAATAAGCACCCATTCATATAAAAAACGTATAAAAAAGTCATATACTCTACGTTTATTCAGCGGAAAAATGTTTCTCAGTTAAACGCATAAGTAGCGTTTATTGAAAACGTTACGTCGATACGTTCATTATTACGCAATGAACAACGTTGAATACACGTGTACCACTCGAATATTTGGCCACATTATTGTTGCGCGAAAAAAAAAATTAAGATACCTAAAACAAATTAATTACAATGTATGAGGCGTTGATCAACAACTACTAATCGCAAACAATCGCACTTTCTTCCTAATTGAGAATTTTAAGATTAGAAAAACTTTGCATTATTGTTGTGGCCGGGATTCGATCCGGGGACGCTCGCATTCGCTTGTATTACTATTCGCACGCTCTATCAACTACGCCAAGCTACCTATTGACGGAGTCAGTCACTTTTTCGTAATTGTCTTGGACTTTGCATCTGTCTCAATGATATCAGCGTTTTAATTCAACTGAGATATGTTTACTGAACATCCTAGTTGCAAATATGTTATCAATTTAATTTCTTGCCTAGAGTTCCACACGTTCTCGCTCGATTCAATTATATTGCACATTCATTATTATATCAGGAAAACGTATAAATGACGTTAAATCGAGTGCATATTATTCTAAAATCGAAACGCTTGATAGACATTCACAAAATAGACGTTGCCATTACATCTGTTAGGAACGTGTAATACGCGGATATGAAGTGATTGGAACAACGTAGAAATTGCGTGTCATATGTACGTATCATCATCTGTTTAATAAACGTGCATGATTGAGATATTGTTAATGGTATACACATCGTTGTTCGGATACCATCAATATACGTGTGCATTTGCAATCGATTAAACCTATAAGTCGAGTACATATTATACGTTATTATTATCCTTCATAAGAACGTGTAATATACATGAATAGAAGAATTTATTCGTAGAAAAATCGTGTATTATAAACGTAGTTGTATGGTTTTCTAATAAACGTATTTCCGAAACGTGCAATATTAGTATTGTCATATACTGATACCAAAAATCAACTGAATATTCATTTAATATTCGTGAAATATACGAATGGGTTCTTATTGGGTCATAATGTTTCGTTTGATTCTGCTC
Organism: Tenthredo scrophulariae; assembly: GCA_963978835.1. Classification (NCBI taxonomy): domain Eukaryota; kingdom Metazoa; phylum Arthropoda; class Insecta; order Hymenoptera; family Tenthredinidae; genus Tenthredo; species Tenthredo scrophulariae. Next base: position 28,420,884 of record OZ022227.1, read on the forward strand.
ATTTGCTTCAATATATTATGACCAATAATATGATTCAAGCTTTTCCGAAGGTCGCAGGATTTTCAGACAGCTTAACGATTTTGCGTCGTCTCACCCGATAGAAAAAGAGAGGATGCAATGTTCAAACTACAGACATTGGCACGTGACTTTTTGAAATTTACAATAACTGAGCAATTCCATGAAGCATTATTTGATGTCGAAATGTTAGAGAAGTTGTGCCACGTGCTAATGAAGGAAGAAGATTTTTGTTTGCATTGTAAACCGTATAAGAAGTCAGTGTTAATGAAAATTCGTATACCGCATTTACAAAATGTGAAAGGCGTAGTTTCGAACGAGATTATTAAAAAAATAGCAAGTGCTGGGATCGATTACGAAACTCTAGAAACAGTCTACTCGACAGGCGGAGAAGTCGCAATTAGGGAACTATTAGCCAAAGAAGCAACTAAAAACAAACCACGTGTTACCAAAGTAAAAAAAATTATTGATAAGATAATAGCGCACTTGCAAAGCAAGTCTTAAGTAGGTATGCCATACATTATTGACTTTTTGTTATTTCATTTGGACTTTATCTATGTTGATAATTTGTTTTTCAATAATAAAAGATAATATCCGTTCACTTTTAACATAATTTAAATAAATATTTTTCAATCGTTGAGTGAAAAACATTTATTTCTCCTCGTCTTGCAAAAAGAAGAAAATTGAGGCTCTATCGATTTGAATTTAGCGCGCATATTGGTCAGTGGTCGACTTACACTGTTGCCGTATCATCACAATCGTTCCCCTCCACGTTCAGTGTCGAATAAAAATTATTATTTTGGAAAGGCAATGAATCTGAAACTAGATGGTGAAAAATTATAATTTTTTTTTTTTTCTTATGATCTTTCTATAGTAAAGTATATTCTACTCGTTTGCCATAAAAATTGTAAGCTCCATTAACTTTTCATAATTAAATATGTAATTGAAGTCGCACTCTTTCACGTGTTGAGTATAGGAAACGTGTACCAGAGAGGTGATTTTTGATAGCATTTATCGAACAAACTAGATGGTGAATCGATTAAAAAATTTGGAGGTTTGATCATAACTACTTTTTCTACATGATATCAAAATCTCAAACGATTCGTAAGATTTTGAAAAAACGATAGAACTGTTACGTTTCAACTCCACAACCTCTAATAGTCACCCAATCCACCATTTCCTTACCTCCCAGACATTCCGTCATCAACTTCATCCGATCCACCATTTCCTAATGCCTATATTACCTGATCCTCAATTTCCTACCGTAATCGTACGAGTTGCACACGGCCACACCAAGTGCAACTTATCCGAAATCCCCTCACAAAACCGAGCTTACCTTCTTCACATCCCATCATAATCGAATACTTCCAATTCTATCCTGAAAATAGCAATATCTAAAACTCCGACTCACCTATCGCAATATATCATCGAAATAAAGCAACATATTACTATTGGAATCAACAAGCATCCACTACTCAATTATTCCATTGACCGATTCTATTCATCCCTTAATCTTGCAACGGCACATGGTACCGAGAGAGAGAGAGCCCATGGTTCAACAAAATCGTGTTGCAATATAACAAATGGTAGCAGCGGAACTCCTCATTTTCCAGGTTATTAACCACTTAAATCTGGTTATCGTTTGATAGAGAAACGAGAAGCGAACTCACGAACTCACAATGATTATCATATAATAAAGCATCACCTTGCTAACTCGACAAGGACAAGAAGAGATCAACAGAAATCTATCGACAAAAACTTCACGGCATTCCCTTGCTAACTGAACAAGGAGGAGCATAGAACAACAGAGATCTATCGACGCAGACTTCACGGCATCACCTTGCTAACTTGACAAGGATACGCAGAGAATAGCAGAGATATATCGACGCAGACTTCACAGCATCACCTTGCTAACTCGACAAGGACAAGCAGAGCACAACGGAGATCTACCGACGCAAAATTCACGACCTCCCTTGCTGACAACGACGAGCAGACAGTGCCGGCTTTAGCACTACAGGCGCCCTGGGCGAGGTTTTTTACGGCGCCCCCTTTCTGTTCTCCAATTTACACATGTGAAAAAAAAGGGAAGAAAAAACAAGGGAAAAATTGAAATAACAACCATTTATTCAAATTAAATTTTTGCTAACAAAATTGTACTTTTCTGGCCTTTCTATCGGCAAACTCTCTTATCAAGACGCCGAAGTCCATGTTCTCCGCAATTTCATTCTCGATTGACAAAGTTGCCAAATTGGTCAATCTCGACTGAGATGTTGTCGATCGCAGATAGGTTTTTATCAGCTTAAGCTTAGAAAAACTCCTTTCCCCACTTGCTACCGTCACAGGTATAGTGATCAATATTCTCAATGCTATCCATACATTTGGATATAGTTCGTGTATGTTGCGTTCTTTAATGAAATTCAAAACATAGACAGGAGTAACATCATCTTGATCAGGCTAAAAGGATTTCAGGCTTACGAGTTCATCACACAACGAGCAACCATCTATATCTGATTTCGACCCTACAGTTAATTTTAATTGGAGATCACTACAGAGTTTAAGAAGGGCTGGTTTCTCTGGAATCTTTTTTATATTATACAAAAAAGACCAAAATTCTGAGTACTCATTTAACTGCTCAAATCGTTCATTGAGTGAATTTAAGGTAGTGTCCAAAAGACAGTTGAAAAATTCAACTTCAAATTTTTTTTCTGGAGCAGTTATAGGCTCATCGCGGGCAGTTTCACCAGCTTGGCGTTTACCACGTCGTAGTCTTGTTTTGTTTTTAAATACAGGTTCGATTTCAAGTTCTTCCGCCAAGTCCTTCGCTGTTAAAATGGCGCTTTTGAAGCCCGTCTTTCTATACTCTTCCAAAAAAGTGCAGCATTTTCTCAACATTTCTATGCATTTACCGAGATCCATGTGTATTGATTGCAGAGATTTACTAACGATATTAATCTGGAAAAGTATCTCATACCAAACAACCAACGAAACTATGAAGCTGAAATCTTTCAACTGTTCGGCTAGAGTAGTGGCCTCATGCGAGATTTGAACGTCAGTTTTCTCAGTTTCAATAGCCAAAGTAATCAAAGCGTCATGAATGTCACTAATTTGATAACGGACTGCTTTAACACTGCTTATTCTTGCTTCCCAACGTGTTTCACTGAGTTTTTTTTATAGAATATAATCCTAAGTGATCGGTTAGAATTTTCCATCGGTGAACAGAAGCTGAAAACAATGTGAACAACCTCTGAAGTATCCCAAACAAAGTGACGGATTTCACCGACGACTTAGCGGCATCGCATAGTACGAGATTATAGCTATGGCAACCACACGGTACATAAATCGCTAGGGGGTTTAGGTCTAGAATTCTTATTTGGACCCCGACATTTTTTCCTTTCATGTTTGCCCCGTTATCATACCCCTGCCCCCGACAATTGTCCAATTCAAGTCCGTGTTTATTCAAAACATTAACGATAGCTTCAGTCAGTCCCGCACCAGTCGACTCATTGACTGGTATAAAATCTATGAAATGCTCCTTTACAGTTATTTTATTGTCATCTGATAAGTCAACAAATCGGATCGTCAATGAAAGTTGTTCTACGTGACTGATGTCCGGGGTGCAGTCAGCTATAACAGCATAATATTTGGATTTTTTGGCTTGCGATATGATTTCGGACTTCACTTTTGCACCCATCAGCTCTATTAATTCGTTTTGAATGTCTTTTGCGCAATAGTGATCTGAAATATCACCTTTCACAGCCAATCGCAAGTGCTCCTGCATAACTGGATCAAATTTGCCTAATAGTTGTACTAAACCCAAGAACTTCCCGTTGTGCGGCGTGTATAATTTGTCTGAAGTGCCTCTGAACGCCATATTGTTTTCAGCTAAATAAAGTGTAATATGCATCAATCTAGACAAAACATTATTCCATCTTGTAGTTTCTTTCCTAATCAAATGTTGTTGTTGGCAATCTATTGTTTTTCCTGTTTTCAATCGTATTTCAGCATCAATCCATGTAAGGTAAAATTTCTTATGAGCGGTGCTGCTCTCATGAATTTTCAACATTTCAGACAAGTGTTTCCAGTTGTTATATCCTGCAGACACTAAATTGGACTCTGAGTTACTATCAAAAATTCGGCAACAAAAACAATAAACTCGATTTTTAGAAACTGAGTATGTTAACCAACGACGCTGGATTGATTCATTGTTTGCAAGTTTTTTCGTGTAGTGAGAATTAGAGAAATGTCGCCTGGATTCATCCTTTGGATAATTATCAATGTGAGTTTGCGCTGGGCCAGTAGTCATTATATGATCAATTAATTTGGAATTTCGAATAGGTGGCCAAGTGGCTACATCCGATATATTCGTGACAACAACATCAACGTCAACACTTTTTTCATCGCTATCTAGAACTTGAAATTGTACATCGTCAATGGCGTTATCTTGAGCAAGGTCTGATATTGTAGCACAATCTGTCTCTGCACATTTTGTGGAAGCTTCGTCCACAATCTCTTCAAGGGTTCCCCGGCTTGACAAAGACTCCACGACGGATACACCTGTTTGTATTTGAGATGAAGAAGCAACGTTCAGGTCTTGATTTTTTGTTGTAATATATTTTTCTATATTCATTAACTTTTTTGTTTTTTGAAATTCCTTTTCTTTTTCCGCCTTCCGTTTTCTATATTTTGATCCAGATAGCTTTTTTTTGACAGGATCTTCGTGTTCACACATTTTAATCTCAATTAATCAATTAGTAGGTATATTTAAACGAAATCTGCAACACAATAACAAAACCTATATAGGTACAGTAATGTTCACTAATGGGTTCACGGTGGCTAACTGTTTTTTTTCGGACTTTTTCAGATACAATCAAATAAAATAATATTCTATTATTTTTACAAGGGGTCATAATAATTATTATTATAATTTTGGCCATCGGCACATGACATACGACTAGAATGGAGTCTCGTTTCCGAAAAAGTCTGAAAAAAAGTTAGCCACCGCGAACCCATTAATGAACATTACTGTACAACCATTTGTCAAAAGAAATGGAATAATTCGGTTCCGTTCTTTTTATCAAAATGCAAAGAACTGTTAAACGCTCTATATAGAACACACGATTCATAGAATGAAATGTTAAATCATACCTACATTCATCCTTAGTCCTACATACCATAGGTACTTACATACAATGTACGCTTACCATATTTGATTCTGTCCGTGTAAAGTTGGCCCCACAGTCTTCTATCTCCTTCTATCCTCCATGACGACGTGGAGAAGAAAAGAGACAGAAGACTGTGGGGCCAACTTCATACCGGGCAGGATCAAATACGCTTCGTGTATAGTGAAAGAAAGAAAATGGAATGGTATTAATAGGCAATTTAAATAAATTGTACTTACCTGATCAAATAGTTCGGTAAAACAAATACTTTTTAATCTATGTTTCAACTTTTCACATAAACTAATAATAAATGTCACTTAATGATTAAAACGGAACGAAGAGTAAAAGTATGCGTATCGCAACGACGCGTAATAAGTTCTGCTTAAGTCGGGGATTCCCGGTAAAACGTACAGCGGTGCTCGCGCTCGTCATCACGTCAGTTACCTTTAAAATCGGGGATGCCCCGTGTCGCGTCACGCATCAAGTATTACGCTCGCTGCCAAATATCGAAGATCACTTATTATCTTGGGCGATTCAGAAACTGAGCCACTATATCGGAAACAAAATATTTGGATATTTGTAATAAAATATCGTAGCCTTCAGAAATATGAAAAGTCGTTGATTCATTCGTTGAATATTTGACCTATCGGTTGGCAATAAAATAGATACCAGACCTTATACATATGGTTATTGAGAAAATTATCCTAGAAAAGCAGATATCTTCGTTCTCAGTCCGTAAAATTTGTAGGGACTCATGCCATTATGATTATGTAGCAAGCTTTCTCAGTTTATCATACTATACAAGTCTTTGTTCGTCACAAGAAAAACCCAAAATAAGGAAGGTAGCATGGCATAACATACAGCACTTCGTTTTTTAAGAATTAGTAGGTGATCAGACCTATCACCTATGTTCGAATTCAGTCAGTTACCTAGCTGCATGCCCGTTGCCGCTGCGAAAGTGTAAGTCACAATATGAAACTTGCAAAAAGCGAACAGACATGCAAGCCTTCGGCGCCCCCTCTTGCCTGGCGCCCTGGGCGGTCGCCCAACCGCGCCCTACCCTAACGCCGGCACTGCGAGCAGAGAATAACGACGAGTCAATCAACCAGGGGAAATGCAACCGAGCTACGCAGCCTTCGTGACGGTGACCACTCTATAAGTTAAGTACTGTAACAGCGATTTCCGCGAGCTCGGGTGTTACCCGCGAAAAGTACGACCTATTATCAAATACGGCACCAACGTTTTACCTCCTCCGACTAGCGACGATGATGTTGGGCGCCAGACTTCGAGAGAAGTCCTCTCTCTCTCTCTCTCTCTCTCTCTCTTTACGAGTGCCGGTTGTGTTCTTCTTTTGCTCCTCAAATTTGCGCTTGTAAAAGTGTTGTTGCTGGTTCTTCTTCATATAGAGTGGCACTACCACAAGTGGTTCTTACGGAGGTCTTCGTTGATGTTGAGAGATTGTGTTTTCCTCCACTCATTTGCACAAAAATCAGGTATTTTATGCACATTCTTTTCTAACTTATTTCTTGAATAGACAGTTGGACTTCCAACACGCAGCCTGGCTTGCGCATGCCAGTGCTGTCTCTGGTGTTATCTTGCGCTATCTTTCTTTGTTTACCTGGCTCTAAAGCCTAATTACCGACTGCGAATATGGCATCAGCTGCGAGGAGCCGTGCGGGTAGTCAGGGGTCAGGCGCGAACACTAGTTCTGTGTCTTTTCTAGACAACTCGGTTTTTGCTAGTCCTAACGTGTCGGGAGCGGATTGTGATATCTTTCTCCCAATAGTTGATGAGAAGATAAATGAACTGCGTTCAAACCTGCTGAAGCAGGACAACATAGTTATGAAACACATAAGGGCGTGTAAAGAAACAGTCGAAAAGAAAACCGCGCTTCAGGACGCATTCCTGATGTATCAGACGTCCTTCAGTAAGTTAATGGGTGCGTATCTAACTCTTGCAGCCCAAATCACGACCGCTAATGAATGCAAGAAAGCAGTCATTAAAGCATGCGCGGGCATGACTAGAAACTGCACCACCGGGGTGATGGAGGTCCTAAATAAGCATCCAATTGCCCAAAATCCGGTCCAGGAAAAAATTTTTGCCGCCGCGGTGAAACAAAATAAAGTTCATGTACCGAAAGGACCCACGGTAGAGGTTAAAAAATCAATCAACTTCATCATCGCACCTAAAGCCGACTCTGCCACTAAATATGAATCGTCGGGTGCAACCAGAAAGGCTATGACAAATCTCGTCAAGCCAGCTGAGGTCGGTTTACAAGTACAAAGGATCAGTAGATCCAGAAACAACGGCATCCGTATTCAGGCGAATAAAATTGATCTAGATAAAATCCGGGCGCATCCAGCTCTTGCAAAGGCAGGACTCGAGGTTGTAGAGGACCTAAGGTATAATCCGCGAGTCATAATATACGGCGTTTCAAAAGACCTTACAAAGGATGAAATTCGGTCAGACTTCATCAATTTGAATTTGAGTGGCACGGACGATAAACATACTAAGGTTATTTATATTTTTCCTCCGCGAGATGGTAAGGCCCACACAAACTGTGTCCTTGAGGTATCTCCCAAAACTCGGGCCACGATTAAAGATGAGCAGAGGATATATATCGGTCTCTCGGCGTGTAGATTTGACGACCACGTTAAAGTAGCGCAATGCTACAAATGTCTCGGATATGGACACTTAGCGCGCGACTGTAGATTGGCTGCCTGCTGTGGGCATTGCTCAGGTGAACACGAGATGCGTGAGTGCAAAAATAGGGATAAACCTCCTTGCTGCCGAAATTGCAAGTCCGCCGGTACAGACTCCGCGTCGTATACGGCGTTAGACGGCACGAAATGTTCGATCCTTAAGAGGCGCATACTAGATAAAGTCAGAATGACAAACTATGGATAATTCGGATAGATACTCGTGCGGCGCCCTCAGGCTGTGCCATGTAAACTGTCAGTCGCTTGTCGGTCAGCTCGACGAATTTCATATTTTCTTTGAAGGCGCAGACTACGATGTCATCTGTATGTCAAAAGTGGCTCGCAGTCGCGCAGACTCGACAGCCACAAAGAACAACAACAAGTTCAAACACGCCGGGACTCAACGACCGTGCGATACTGTTTTATTCTCGGGACTAGGGACGGTACTCGGGAACGAAGAGCTTTCCTGTCTAAGACTCGAGACTGTAGGGGTTTCCGGGACTCGGGGGCAACAATGAGGGTTACTCTTGACTGGAGGTATGGGATGGACCCTACCTGATTCCACACGTTTTCTCGACCTCGTGCTCGGCTCGTGGTCCGGGGACAGGCGAGGGTCGTGTATAGATCCAAAATCGATAGAAGTCCGTCCAAAAATCCAAATCACAGTCCAATAATGAAATAGCCAGGGGTCACAATAAAACAATATTCACTCTCGAACACTCTTCACACCAAACAAAACTCTCTCGATTCACTGGTACTTGACTCGTGATTTTTCTCTACGGCAGTAAAGCAATGAATGGCTCTTCGTTTCCGGGCTGCTAATTACCGAACCTCGCCGTTCGTCCTGTAAGCGCTGGCCGTCATCGATAGATCAATCCCGTGATCTACGATCGATATGGCCGCGCTAGGACGAAGGCGGACCTATGTGAACCTGGCACCCGACATGTTCAAAAATCAATTTTCAAAATTTCTATCGATTCTAAATCGTTTGTAGTTGTTTGTAGTGAAGAAATTTTCGTTTGTAGTAAAAAACTAAAAAAGATACAGCGTTTCCAAAAATGAGGCTCACCCCACTTTGAGATTTTCGAAAATCGTAAGAAGTTGTAGATTCAGAATCGTTTGTAGTTGATTGTAGTGAAAGAATTTTCGTTTGTAGTTGACCCGAAAAAAAGTTACAGCTGTTTATTGATTTTTGAAAATGTCAACTCTTTCGTTTTTTGAGGTGCGTTTAATCCAGAGGTGGGAATCGACGCAGAATCGTTTGTAGTTGATTGTAGTGAAAGAATTTTCGTTTGTAGTTGACCCGAAAAAAAGTTACAGCTGTTTATTGATTTTTGAAAATGTCAACTCTTTCGTTTTTTGAGGTGCGTTTAATCCAGAGGTGGGAATCGACGCAGAATCGTTTGTAGTTGATTGTAGTGAAAGAATTTTCGTTTGTAGTTGACCCGAAAAAAAGTTACAGCTGTTTATTGATTTTTGAAAATGTCAACTCTTTCGTTTTTTGAGGTGCGTTTAATCCAGAGGTGGGAATCGACGCAGAATCGTTTGTAGTTGATTGTAGTGAAAGAATTTTCGTTTGTAGTCGACCCGAAAAAAAGTTACAGCGATTTTTGAATTTTCAAAAAATAAAAATTTCCTAATTTTTGAGGTGCATCGGATATCAACGTTCCTATGAACGCAGAATCGTTTGTAGTTGATTGTAGTGGAAGAATTTTCGTTTGTAGTCGACCCGAAAAAAAGTTACAGCGATTTTTGAATTTTCAAAAAATAAAAATTTCCTAATTTTTGAGGTGCATCGGATATCAACGTTCCTATGAACGCAGTATCGTTTGTAGTTGATTGTAGTGAAAGAATTTTCGTTTGTAGTCGACCCGAAAAAAAGTTACAGCGATTTTTGAATTTTCAAAAAATAAAAATTTCCTAATTTTTGAGGTGCATCGGATATCAACGTTCCTATGAACGCAGAATCGTTTGTAGTTGATTGTAGTGGAAGAATTTTCGTTTGTAGTCGACCCGAAAAAAAGTTACAGCGATTTTTGAATTTTCAAAAAATAAAAATTTCCTAATTTTTGAGGTGCATCGGATATCAACGTTCCTATGAACGCAGTATCGTTTGTAGTTGATTGTAGTGAAAGAATTTTCGTTTGTAGTCGACCCGAAAAAAAGTTACAGCGATTTTTGAATTTTCAAAAAATAAAAATTTCCTAATTTTTGAGGTGCATCGGATATCAACGTTCCTATGAACGCAGTATCGTTTGTAGTTGATTGTAGTGAAAGAATTTTCGTTTGTAGTCGACCCGAAAAAAAGTTACAGCGATTTTTGAATTTTCAAAAAATAAAAATTTCCTAATTTTTGAGGTGCATCGGATATCAACGTTCCTATGAACGCAGAATCGTTTGTAGTTGATTGTAGTAGAAGAATTTTCGTTTGTAGTAGTTCAGGGAGAAAATCAAAGCGATTTTCGAAAAACACGAATGCGTAATATTTAAGACTCATCACAGCTGAACATTTCTTCCGACGGTGAATTATTCGTTGTTGTTTCTAATGAAAGAATCTTCGCTCGTGGTTGTCTCAGAAACAAGTTCGGCCATTCTTCAACATATTCAAATGATCGTTTAGGTATAATCTCCGATTCTTTCTTTAAGCGAGATATCAATAGACATAACAAACATCTCCACCGGTGATACGTCTGGTGAACTCGCGACAAAATAACTCAAATACAAATATCCTAGTAGGAAATAACTTGTTCCAAACAATCTGTAGTACTGTTGTTGTCTTTACCAGTACAACATCATGAACACGCGAATATTGAATAATTTCATCTAATGATTTCTTCTTGCTAGGTGTGTCCGCTCTCTGCGTGACCCAGAACCAACGGCGGGGACGTGACGGACTTCTGGTTCCTCTTTTTTTTTTATTTTTTTTTATTTTTTTTTTTTTTTTATTTTTTTATATTTTTTTTCTGTTTTTTTCTTTTTTTTTTCTTTTTCTCCTTCTTTTGAATGTTGGGTTATGTATTATTGTAAAATGAAGCAAAAGAAGTTATACATGAACACCTCGGTTCGTACGTTGCGGTTTCATTTGGCAAATTGAATGTCGAGCATAATGAGCTTCGACAATCAATTTTTAAAATCTGATATCAGCTGCGCATGAGCCCGTCTTACATCCCATGTCCCGTTTACGGTGATTGTAGAATAGGCTGAATAATCATTGATTATAAAAAATAAGGTACATTCATTAAGATCAATAGATAACAACACGTAATTAGATTCAGATTTTCGATACTTCTTAATACTGGAGAAAAAAAAAGGATATTTAAAACATTAAGTGGTAGAATAAAAAATATTTTAACTTAAGTCACGCGTGCCTATGCTTATGGTTATAGAGACATGTCATCCATCTCTGCAATTTGATTTACATTTTTACGTAAAACAATAGATGGAAACGTTGTTTTTGCAAACGCGCTCGGGCTGTCAGAGGAAAAGGCTTTTTACTGGAATGCACATCATCGTGTGACTCCCACCGATTCGTGATTCTTCTCACGTAGGTCCGATAGTGACCGACATGAATTCCGGGTTCGAACACAACTGCACCAACTAGATTAAAGGTGTTTTCTAGAATTTCTAATTCGGTCGGGAGCTCCGCCACTGTGAACTGCTGCGAGTGTTTATCCTTATGTCCGAGTCGGTCAGCAAGTACTTCCCATTCAAGCGCTTCGATGTCGATAAAAATGTGATTACCTACTTCATGCAAGTGCGATATATTTGTGCTTCCACAATTTTTGCAATTATTACCCCGGGATTCATAGTTGTGCTCTACCGATTCTTGTAACCCTTTCATACCGTGAGTATACAAGGGTATTGTGTTTGCATTCAGAACAGCATTCACAAACATTTCCTGATGCTCACAGGTTTTGCAAATTTCTCTTGTTTTCAAAGATGGAATGTCGCTCAGTAATTTTGTTATCAAAGTGGATACGTTACCTTTGCAATCCAGTTGCTGACGCTTGGGAGTGAAAATATCCAGCAAAATATTTGCTCTCGCAATATATATTTTTGAACTCGCCCCGAAATGAGCGAAGTTTTTGACAAACTCCATGATCGGGTGGGGTGAGGCTCTAACGAACTCATTATACTGCACGCAGTCATAATATGCTGATGTGATGCACTGTATGACAGAATCGAAGGGGCATGTATATACGAGTTTAAATATTCCTCTACGAGTTCGTATGGGAGGTAAAGCAAGTCCATTAACTAAAAGTGGAATTTCTGCCTGAATTTTTGGTCTTTTATGTATTTGATCTATATTCGCACAAGGTTTTAGGTATTTTCCACGGCGTTTTCTTGCATCACATTTTCCTTTCCAGTTTTCACTCTCCCATAACGAACTCTGATATGTCTCCTTATCTTCTGTTTTGGATCTATCGTCGGACGAATTTAAGTTCGTGATTTTTGAACTTGACTGGTCGTTTGTTGAAGTAATGTCATGAGCGGACTCGTTATTGTTACTGTCTACTTCCGTAGTCACGGCGCAATATTCTTCAAGTGCAGACCGATCGTGTGATGAAGCGTCGAAGGAATCCTCCGATACTTTAGTATCTATCATTCTAGATGTTTCATTCGAAACATTTAAATTGATTAATATTGACGGTATATCTGCCACTTCAATGTGATCGGCCGATTTGTCTGTCATGCATTCGCTGGGGGCGTCTATTTCGGAATTTTCTATACTGTCGTAATTATCTCCCAATGTGACGTCTGAGAAATTTTGTTTGACTGTATCGCTTAACGAATGTATGCTCGAATCAGTTATTGCTTCTTTGGAAACGCGTGATAGAGCAGCAAGCAGCTTTGCCGTGCCCGATATCGATTTCAGGTGTATCATAACAAATTTGTCAACCCTAGTCGAATGGACTCGATTCATCACCAATAACTTGAGTTCTCTGAAATATTCTTCGCTTCGCGCAGAAGAAGCAACAAGAGAATTCGTATATGGCGTTTTACCGTCCCTTTTAAAAACTGAGGACATGACAGCTGTCCATAAAACGAAATGCTTCGAAAGCTTAAGTAGTCGGTTTCCAAAATTTGGACAATAGTATGGATTGGGCCGGCTTCCGTCTTCATCGGGCTTACTATCAGATCTTAGCCGAGTTAAGAAGCTGTCGATAGCGCTTGATTCTTTGGTCACGTTAGATGTTTGTACATCATTGCAATCTTCGAAGGTAGCGAACAAGGTATTACTGTCCTCAGCAAGAATGTACAGATCCGTCTCTTTGCTTCCTTTCATCAGTCCTACAAGTCTCTTTTGCGCAGCAAAACAGCTATTCGTTTCATCATCTACATCTTCCGTGCTGGAGAAAGAAACTAGTAGAACGTCTGTGCACAATTGACGAAACTCTGCGATTGTAGTAGTCATGCTGAGTAGAGCAACAGATCGTACGTAGAAATCTTTGACAGCTGGAAATCTTTTTTGAAAGCAGGGCCATCGACAAACTGACTTTATTAAATGGGCAATATCAATACGTATGACGCAGAAATCACTTTTGGGTACAGCAGCTCCAAGCAGTACGTTCATGCAATTATTGACATATGACAAAAGATCTGTATTGTTGAAAGCTAAAGCGAAAGCATTCAGGAGGGCCAACGAGTAATCGCTTACTACCTCTTTTGGAATTTTGAGACAGCAACGCAACCATTCGCGCAGCCAATAAGACAGCGTATTCGCATCATGTTTTTCGGAGATAAACTGACAAATCGGCAGAATCTTGCCACTAATGGAGGTTACAGCCTGATACAAAAATATACTGCGTTTAGACCCGTCTGGTTTGGGGATTGGTTTTATTAATGAACCAGTAGCGTCAATGCTGATGCTATCAATACTGCCGTTTTTGAGGAGATGTTTGTATAAGAATATTTGTTCTGGAGACCAATACATAATATAGAATTTGTCAATTGCAATTTCATGCATACTGCCGGCAAATTCACAACTATATTTCAATTTCTGGAGGGACTCTATAGGATTCGTTATGTTAGTAAGCCCCAGCTCTGCGTCTCGATGCTGCTGTTTAGTTTTACGCAAAACATCTTCGGAGAAAAGGTTCGCTGGGTCAACATCTCCGAATTCCATGAGACGATTGGCTTCATCCCGACGCCACATGTAAGTTGACTTTCCTTGCAATTGTTCGCCTACTTCCCGTCGAAGAGGGGCTCGCAACTGCCTTTTTTTCATGTGCGCGATGTTTCGAGTGTCATTGGTAGACACGTTTAAGTCGATACCATCATCTGATGGATATCCAGCACTGTAAAGGTTAACCATCGTTTGGCATTCCGAGCACTTTCCGCTTATCTTCAAATAAATATCTCCGGGTAAGTTGTTAATTTTTGCATTTTTAAACTGAAACGCACAGGGCAATTTGAATTCATCCCATAAACATTTGTAGATTAGAGAGGTCCAACCGGGCTTCAAGGTCTCGTAACTCCGACCTTGGTAGTTCACTTCTACAGGACTAATTTTCATCCACTGCTCGTGAGGCAGATGTATGTTTTCACGTAAAGTCGGTAAAGGATTGTTATCGTCAGGCATCGACCAGTTAAGATCTGCGCCTTCGATAGATTTTTTTTTTGTTTCTGTTTTCTTATTGACAGGCATATTTTCACCACAGAGCCGCTGAGCAATTTTATTCCTATCCTGCGTCACATAAAGATAAACATAATCTTTGGATAAGGCATTAAGTAATCGATCGGCCGCGAGTTGCCAAACTGCATCGTTATAAGGTAAGAAATCACCTTCGCTGACGAAGTTCATACCTTCCAACGCGACGAAAATTTCGTCCGGGCTTTTCTTAGGCTTACGAGGCATTGTTATGAGGCCTGAGGTGCACGCGTCGAATGTGTATAGTAGGCTGCGCGCGTTTCGAGAGTAGACGACGCGGACCGAAGGCTCGCCGAGAACACCCGAGAGCGGATACAGCCTACTACTATAAGAAAGCGAAAGTTTTTCCCTCGAAACGCACAGGCCATTCGCAGATTTGTCAGATCAGAATCGAAAACTGGGAGCCTATCACGGTTTTCGGGTGGTTACTCCCTTTCAACGTACCAATAAAAAACAAGATGAGAAGAGAAATCTAGGAATATTCTCTCCAATTGTCGTTTCTGATACTCTTCTCAGCATGACTACTACAATCGCGCAGTTTCGTCAATCGTGCACAGACGTTTTACAGTGTAGTTCTTCTTCCTCTTTTCCTGAATGGTTACTATGTAGTTTCTTCCACCATCACTGAAGATCTAGACTATGAAACAAATAGCTGTTTTGCTCCGCAAAAATCGCTTTGATTTTCTCCCTGAACTACTACAAACGAAAATTCTTCCACTACAATCAACTACAAACGATTCTGAATCAATTCCCACCTCTGGATTAAACGCACCTCAAAAAACGAAAGAGTTGACATTTTCAAAAATCAATAAACAGCTGTAACTTTTTTTCGGGTCAACTACAAACGAAAATTCTTTCACTACAATCAACTACAAACGATTCTGCGTCGATTCCCACCTCTGGATTAAACGCACCTCAAAAAACGAAAGAGTTGACATTTTCAAAAATCAATAAACAGCTGTAACTTTTTTTCGGGTCAACTACAAACGAAAATTCTTTCACTACAATCAACTACAAACGATTCTGCGTCGATTCCCACCTCTGGATTAAACGCACCTCAAAAAACGAAAGAGTTGACATTTTCAAAAATCAATAAACAGCTGTAACTTTTTTTCGGGTCAACTACAAACGAAAATTCTTTCACTACAATCAACTACAAACGATTCTGCGTCGATTCCCACCTCTGGATTAAACGCACCTCAAAAAACGAAAGAGTTGACATTTTCAAAAATCAATAAACAGCTGTAACTTTTTTTCGGGTCAACTACAAACGAAAATTCTTTCACTACAATCAACTACAAACGATTCTGAATCTACAACTTCTTACGATTTTCGAAAATCTCAAAGTGGGGTGAGCCTCATTTTTGGAAACGCTGTATCTTTTTTAGTTTTTTACTACAAACGAAAATTTCTTCACTACAAACAACTACAAACGATTTAGAATCGATAGAAATTTTGAAAATTGATTTTTGAACATGTCGGGTGCCAGGTTCACATAGGTCGAAGGCGGCAGATATTCAAATTAGCTATCGGTACTTTTCAGGCATAAGGGCTTACATACGTTCGTTTAGGCTGGTATGGAGGAGGTCCAAACGTTTGCCACGTTACAGTACTCTACCACGTAGCTCAGAATATATAACGAAAAATGCTGCAAGACACTGACGGAACCATCACTGAACCCGGTTCAAGTCCATATCTCCCACTACAAACCGCGATAACGCTAATACCGGTCTTCAATGGTAGTAATATGTCAATAAATTGCTTTATTCGAAAAGTAGAAAGCATGAAAAACTCAATTCACGCGCGGGATTTGCCGCTATTTACAAATCTAGTAGCTGTAAAAATCGAAGGAGCCGCGGAAACATATATAGTGCGACGTGGATTTTTATTGGTCCTCGGAGCTAGACCGGATAGCTAGACTCCGAGGTCCCTCCACTCTACAATTGGCCAAAAACTGAGAATATCAAAAGTTGGGCGCCAGGCGGATAAGCGCCACGTAATTCGAAAGCTAAACAAAATTATTACCTACGGGTATCTGAAGCGTCGGCTAGCTGCAGTACCGCGGAGAGGGGTCGGGATCAAATGACAGATTAGCGGGGCGTTAACAAACGACTCGAGATTTAGAATTTAATAACAAAATAGAATTTATTTGATAAAAAGAAATGGAATTACCAAATCGTGTACCCGGGGGTACTTGCCCGCGGATCTAAAACGGCTACAGGTCGTGTAAAGGCGACCTGGCCGCGTTTGCCGAGTTTTACAATAACCAATAAACTATGAGCTTCCACGTAGGAGAGCAATAACAGAAGAAAAAATAAACCAAAATTGGACAACTCGACAAATCTGGTCCTCGGGAGACAATAAATTAGCTAAAACACTAACTACTCTCCACGAGGAGGGAATCACAATAACTTAACAAATAACAAAGCTAGAGCCTACGGCTCGACCTGAATTAAATTAACAAGAACCAATGCCTCGCGGCTCAAAAATTCAACTAGAACAAAAGACGTTCCCGATCGTGTATAGGCGACCGGTACGCCTCCGTGAGGCGAAGCCTCACAGTAGAATCCAAATATAATTATTTACAATTTTTCAAATTTTACCTAATTCTAACTTAACCTAACTCTGCGGCTGGCGCGATTAATAATTTAAATAATACTAATTGAACTACAAAACTAAGACTCGAACGCGAAATAAAGGCAGGCTCTTGATTTAGCCTCGCGCTTCGTCTCTCCCCGCAGGAGGAAGAGAGAGCGACAGTGACCGACTATCACTATCTCTGTCGCACTCGTGTACGACAGGTACTGACTCAACGAAACTACTAAAATATGCAATAAATTTACGTACAATAAAGACTCGAACTCGAACTTAAAGACATGGGGACACTGGTGACGGCCTACCTTTCGGAGATCGGCTTAATTCGATTCCCAAAGAAACTAAATAGCCTCGTGGCTGCACTAAGGCAATATGGCAGACGGCTGTTGCCGGGTTCAAATTAGCATGGATGAGAATGGCTAACGCTTACCGTCTTCCAGCCACCTGACAAAGAGCACCTTCTCCCGGCCGTAATTCATCCTCACTTTTTTTTCTTCTCTTGGCGTATTCCCTCGGGGATATCTAAACCTCCTCTCACTCACTCTTGATCTCGCTAACGCACAAAAAAACAAAAAAAAACGAAACCCACGGGGTTCGAACGCAAAGACAAAAACTGTAGAAGCAACAATACCTGTTTTAGGTAACGCACGTGAAAAGCGATTTTTACCCGAAGAAAAAAGATGTCATGTTCACTGCCATTTCACGGGTAAATATCGCGGTGCCGCCCATAATCGGTGTAACTTGAATTTCAGAGAGAAACACACGATTCCGGTGCTATTTTATAATTTGTCGGGCTATGATTCGCATTTCATAATTAAATGTTAAGCTTCAAATTTTTCGGGTGAGATCACACTATTGCCCATTAACAAGGAAAAGTGTGTATCATTTACCAAGAGGGTTGATGGCGCTATGATGAGCTTGAGATTTATAGATTCGATTCGATTTATGGCCAGCAGCATTGACAAATGAGCATCATACGTGCGCGATGCGGATAAAAAAATAACTCAAAATTTTTACAGTGATCAGGGAAAATACGATTTGATGATTCGCAAAGGTGTATTCCCCTACGAATACATCGATTCTTGGGAAAAACTCGATGAACCGGAATTACCCATCGAAAAATATTTTTATCCGAGACTGAACGATTCCCATATTTCCAATGAGGATTATGAACATGCGAAAAATGTTTGGGCCAAGTTTGAGCTGAAAACTCTGGGTGAATATTCCGATCGATACCTGAAAACCGATGTGCTTTTATCAGCCGATATATTTAAAAATTTCCGTGATAGCTGCTTCAAAACGTATAACTTGGATCCTCTGCATTATTATACCGCACCGGGGCTTGCTTTTGATGCTATGTTACAGCAAACGAAAATTAATTTTCAACTTTTAGACGATCCGGAAATGATATTATTCATCGAGAAAGGCATAAGGGGTGGTGTGGCATAGTGCTCAAATCGCTATGCCAGAGCGAATAATAGATTTATTGTTGAAGATTTTGATTCCAGCAAGGTGAAATCATATTTAATGTATTTCGATGTAAACAATCTCTATGGTGCAGCTATGAGTGAGCATTTGCCGAGTGGATCGTTCGAGTGGGAAAATGATGCCATTAATGTATTGTCCCATCCGGATAATTCATCAACCGGTTATATTCTAGAGGCAGATTTAGATTATCCCGTAGAGCTGCATAAACAGCATGCGGACTTACCTCTCTGTCCCGAGCATTTCATTCCACCGGGTAGTAAAATTAGAAAACTCGCGACAACGCTTCTACCTAAGGAAAAGTGTGTTCGGCACTATCGTAATTCAAAACAATGCATTAAATTTGGTTTGGAGCTTGTGAAAGTGCATAGGATCTCAAGGTTCGCACAATCACCATGGTTACAATCCTACATTGACCTCAATACAAATATGCGAAAGCAGTCGAAAAATGAGTTCGAAAAAAATTTCTACAAGCTTATGAAGAATGCTGTATTTGACAAGACCATGGAGAATGTGCGTAACCATAAGACCGTAAAACTAATCACAAAATAGGAGGGTAGGGGTGGTGCGCGTGCTCTCATTGCAAGACCCGCATTTCATAGCTGCACCATATTTGATGAATATATGGTGATTATTGAGCTAAATCGCACCAAGGTATATTTCAATAAGCCAATATACATCGGCGCAGCGATTCTCGATCTTTCGAAAATCTTCCTATACAACTTCCACTATGATTATGTAAAAAATAATTTTTCAAGTAGTGAGGCAAAATTAATGTATACCGATACAGATAGTCTGATATATAAATTTACCGTATACCAAACATCGACGAAATCATTATAGACGCGATGTCGCTACAATGTTCGGTACATCGGACTATCCACCAGATAATGTCCATGGTGTTCCACTAATGAATGAAAAACGCCTCGGTCTGATGAAGGATGAGAATAACGGGAAAATCATGACTGAATTTATCGGTCGGCGTGCAAAACTCTACACGTTTAGAACTCGTGGTGATACCGATAAGAAACGCGCAAAGGGCGTCAAGGGTTCCACATTAAAATCTATCACGTTTGATGATTACAAGCAATGTCTTATTGGCCATTAAAATTTAGTTGAGAAACAGTATATGATAAGAAGTAGTCGACATGCGGTTAGCACTATTGTACAGAATAAGTTAGCTCTAAGCTGGTTTGATGATAAGCGAGAATTGATACCCGGTAAAACCTATACTTCACCCTGGGGTTATCAAGATTCCGCAAACTAGTAAATTTCTTAAATATTTGAAAAGAGTTTTCCCACATTTTCTCACATTTCCTGAAACAGAATCAAATAATTTCCCATCTACCTTGCATGTGAATGTGAGAAAATGTGGGAAAATGTGGGAAAATGTGTGAAAATGTGAGAAAATGTGACAAAATGTGAGATGATGTGTGGAAATGTGAGAAAAAATGTGACAAATATTTTTTTCCCTCGATGATCTTGTAAACTAGCGTGAAGATTGAGGAGAGTTAAGGAACGAATGTGAATATGTTGATAATAAATTTATTCATAAAATTATATTACATATCCGATTTATTCATCTAACTATTATGTGAACTGCCGAATCCCAACCATTTTACATAGAGTTGATCACCACGCCTCCGCAAGACCTTTTCTACAAGATAGCCTTCGGGATATTTAACCCTGCTGAGCTCCTCCTCGTCAAAACCGCCCTCGATGGGTTGGTTCAGGGAGTCGATGGGTTTGTATTGTAACTTTGCGTGGGTATCTCAGGCTCGGAAACTGTAGAGATACCCGCAGTTAGTGTGAGTTCTTTACCTGAAAGAGTTTATATAAAAAATTGGGCCTTTCTTTGAGGTCGAAAGGCAGGGAAAAGGATGGGTACTCCACCAAAAGCCACCTATCTAACCTTGTGATTTTAAATTTAACTAGGACTCGGGTAGAATTAACTACCAAAGCCGTAAACGATCGGACTCGGGTCAAGACCAAAGCCGAGATATCTCTAATTAGCAGAGCCGGGAAATTAATCCAAGCCTGCTTTTCCTACTGCAAAAACTATCTTTCTCGGATCCGGGAACCGTGAGATTCCAAGACCGTGCATCAGACTCGGAATCGACTTCCTTGGCCCTCGGACGCGGAGAAGCGAATCTCAACGCCGTACGCTCTAGGTTACGATCCAAAGCTGGTCCCTGTTGGCTTTATAAGGAAAGAAAGGTTTTTTAGGACAGGAGTCAGAGTTGAAATGTCGGTTGAATCTAGCATGCGTTTAGTTTACAAGAAATGCATTTAATGCCGGATTACAAATTTAACTAACTCTAATCTATCCTTAAGGTGAAGTGAAACGTTTCAAGGCCACGGCTGGGTGCCTTTCACATCGGTAATGCAGAAATGCCGAACGCTCGGTACCCCTGCCCACCGCTAGATGGCGCAGGTACCGACCGTTTGGTACCTCTGCCTACCGCAAGATGGCGTAGCGCGCATCTTCCGATGCTTGCTACGCGAGTATATACGTACATACTAATGCTCGCGATTTCTTCGCGGCAGTGTTTATAAACACTGCAAGGCATGCAAATAATTGCACTAAATGATAACCCGAACAAATCGAGAATTATTCATGTACATCATGTGTACTAACACTGCATTGGACAAACGTCGCAGTGTAAGGCAACAAAAGTGGCTTATCCTCGCTCTGGTGCAGAGCGATTGATAAAAGTTGAAACTAATCAACTATGATATTTCTAACGTAGAGTTAGACGTGATAAATTCAGACAAAATCCCTGGTCAGAATTCCTATCGGTATGACGAGCAACCGTAGTTCTCCCTCGCTCTGGTGCAGAGCGATAGATATGCGTGAAAACTAATTCACTATAATGTATTCAATCCGTTAGGATTCCTTCGACAATCAGTCGAGTGGCTCTCCGGTGGAAAGACATGATTAATAAATATAGAGAAAATCCCTGTTTGAAAACCCCACAGGTGTGACAAGCAAACCTTGGTTGTTTCCCTCGCTCTTGGAGAGAGCAATAAATATACGTGAAAACTAATTCACTATAATGTATTCAATCCGTTAAGATTCCTTCGACAATCAGTCGAGTCGCTCTCCGGAGGAGAGACTGAAAGAAAAATATTTCTCGATGCAGTTCCGATGACTGGATATACATTCTATAAATCAATAGTCTAAATCCGTTAGGATTCTATCGACAATCAGTCGAGTCGCTTTCCATTGAAAAGACATGATTAATATATACAGAAAAAATCCCCATCGGTTGACAAGCAACCTTAGTTTGTCCCCTCGCTCTGGTGCAGAGCGGTAGATATCGGTGAAACTAGTTCACAATGATATTTCTAACTTATGATTAGACATGAATAATGAATACAAAGAAAATCCCTGTTCAAAATCCCCATCGGTTGACAAGCAACATTAGTTTTTCCCCTCGCTCTGGTGCAGAGCGGTAGATATCGGTGAAACTAGTTCACAATGATATTTCTAACTTATGATTAGACATGATAAATAATACAGAGAAAATTCCCGTTCAGAATCCCCATCGGTTGACAAGCAACCTTAGTTTTTCCCCTCGCTCTGGTGCAGAGCGGTAGATATCGGTGAAACTAGTTCACAATGATATTTCTAACTTATGATTAGACATGATAAATAATACAGAGAAAATTCCCGTTCAGAATCCCCATCGGTTGACAAGCAACCTTAGTTTGTCCCCTCGCTCTGGTGCAGAGCGGTAGATATCGGTGAAACTAGTTCACAATGATATTTCTAACTTATGATTAGACATGAATAATGAATACAGAGAAAATCCCTGTTCAGAATCCCCATCGGTTGACAAGCAACCTTAGTTTTTCCCCTCGCTCTGGTGCAGAGCGGTAGATATCAGTGAAACTAGTTCACAATGATATTTCCAACTTATGATTAGACATGAATAATGAATACAGAGAAAATCCCCGTTCAGAATCACCATGTGTTGACAAGCAACCTTAGTTTTTCCCCTCGCTTTTGTGCAGAGCGGTTGATATGAGTGAAAACTAATTCACTATAATGTATTTAATCTGTTAGGATTCCTTCGACAATCAGTCGAATCGCTATCCATTGGAAAGACGGGAAGAAAAACATCTGTTCATGCAGTTTCCATGACTAGATATATATTCTATAAATCAATAATCTAAATCCGTTTGTATTCTATCGACAATCAGTCGAGTCGCTCTCCGGAGGAGAGACAGAGAGAAAAACATTTCTTCATGCAGTTTCCATGACTAGATATATATTCTATAAATCAATAATCTAAATCCGTTTAGATTCTATCGACAATCAGTCGAGTGGCTCTCCGGAGAAGAGACATGATTAATATATACAGAGAAAATCCCTGTTTGAAAACCCCATCGGTGTGACAAGCAAACCTTGGTTGTTCCCCTCGCTCTTGTGCAAAGCGGTAGAAAAGGGTGAAACTAGTTCACAATGATATTTCCAACTTATAATTAGACATGATTAATAAATACAGAGAAAATCCCTGTTCGAAGACCCCATCGGTGTGCCAAGCAACCTTAGTCTTTCCCCTCGCTCTTGTGCAGAGCAGTTGATTTGAGTGAAAACAGAGTTTTCTGAATTATTACTGGAAGCAGATTAAATTAATAAAAATTAATGAGTAAATACAGCTAATGCGCTGTGTCTAGTATGACAGACACCTAGTCTAGCCGACTAGCAACAAGAGTTTGAATCAAAGTTGAGGAATCGATTTGTAAATATGAGTTACTTACAGGTAGGGATCTGGCGTAATCATAGAAGGAAAATACTCACCTCTGTCTTTCGTCGTACGTGCTGGCACGGTGTTTTACCTACTCGGAACGAATACGTAGCACATGCTCGCGAACATTTTTTGAGGTTAGGTTGAGATCTGGCGGAATAAGTATTATCGCAGGCGTAGATACTGGAAATAAATCAGTAGAAATAGTACTGAGGTCAATCAACACATTACACACACACTGTGTTTGGAAACTCATTATTCGATGATTTTTTAATCATCATCTTTCACTAACAAGCTCTGACAGAGTTTCAAAGCGTCACGTGTTTCTATAACCCCTAACGTTGGTTGGTGCATACGAACACGAAGGCGGGACGAATGCGTTTATGGCAACTTAAAATCTCGCCGGTCAAGAACTAATCGACCAACGACGAACACTCTTATTTCACCTCACACACGCTTTTTAATTATTAATTTTCTAATTATTGTATTGTGATTGGAAGGTATTTTAGGTTACAGCAAGCATTTCCAAGGCGATAATGAAAATGAAATTTCAACATAGAATTTCGAGCTCATTCATTCGGGTAAATTGCTTTAATGTTTCTGCTAAAATAAACAAGAAGTATCTATTCAATGTTACGTATATTTCAATACTGTTGAGACCGAGTATTTTTCAGTTTTTCTCCTTACGTTCATTATTTGTAATCACGCAAGATAAGTTATACAGGAGGGTGGTTCTATGATCCTCATACATACAAATGTGTCATTTTCGTTATGATAGTCTATCTCTCTGAACTTACAGGGCCCTGATCCTGATTTTCTTGTCACCGGTGATAACGGCGATAAACGTCGTTTAGGCCAATCATGGAGTTGCTATAGATGGAAAATCTCAGTTATCACGCGTAATACAAAATCGGAAAAAGGCGCCAGGAGCAAACAACCCTGAATAAAGGTGCCAGTCTTTCTGAATGTTGTTCGAAAAATAAACTATGGTTTACTGCAGTTTTTGTAATTTGATCAAACGGACCGTAATTTTCTGTTTGAGAGTGAGCAAACGACCAAACTTTACAGTTTGTAATATTTTACCACTGTCTACTGTATCCGCGTAAAATGAATTGTTTAAACAATACGTACCTTGTACTTCGCGCGTGCGCGGGGCGGTTATATTCGGTTGTTACGTTTTTCAGAGGGTGAGAAAACGACGAAACTCAGCGGGATTGTTCGGAAAACTCCCTCGGGTGCATTTCGTATCATTTCGGCATTTGCTCAATCTCGATCAAAAACGTACTGTCCGTTTGATAAGATTATAAGAGCTGCAGTCAACCAAAGTGTATTATTCAAACAGAATTCCGAAAGATTGTTAATTTATGGGTATGGCGTGTAACGAACAGCAGTCGTGTTAGCTAACCCTTCAAAAATTAATTCATTAGTCGTGCAACGCTCGTGAGAACCTTATTGATGTCGGCGCGGGAAAACCTCCGAGCGCGGAGCGCGCGGCAAGCCTCCGCTTACAATTTTCTACAAACTACATCTTCATCTCTCGACTACCGAACAGCGTCGGACAGTGGTCGGAAACGACCCGATACGCGCGCATGCTGTTAAAAATTCTTACCAATCCTGAGGTGTATCTTCTCTTTGGAATGTCACCATTATGAATTCAAATGATAATATCTCTGCGATTAAACATGCTGAAGAAATTTCAGACAGCAGAAATTTAAACTAATAGAGACTATAAGCTTGACGTTCAGATCTTGACGTAGTCGACATACGAGACTTCGTGAGTCATGCATTTAGATTTTCAAAGAGACCCAACATAGATGTTTTCACCATTTTATAATCATACATATGAACGAAATGTTATAAATAATAAAGAATGAGAAAAAAAAAATCTCGTACCCCACCATAAAAAGTTGTAGGTTTTAGCTGAAAACAAGTCCTGGTAAAAAAATGGGCGGCACGCTCGAAGATGTAGAGGGTGGAAGATGAAATTTTATGCTTTACATTGGATAAACGGAGGAATATATCCTCGTTTGTGTTAATCTATGCCACTTATGCATAGATTCGATATTATGAACTACATCTTATGTACTACAGACATCTGCGGTACACCATCTTATCCGGAATTTCAACCGCTAGAAAGAGATTCAAAAACCCGACATCCTCATGCCAACGGTTTCAAAATTGCAGGTGATTGAAGTACCCTTTGGAATTCCCCTAACCTGATTTTATTGATTTCAATTATTCGAGGATCTCTCCTTTTCATTCATAGATTATTGGAATTCATTTTCTTTATTTTGATTCTTGTCCAACGAATCAAACACTTCATAACCGCAACTCTGAAGCTGCCGTCCCATGTAGGCCCGGACGAAAAACGGAACGGAATCTAGTGACTTTCTCCATGTATTGCGTGTATGTATTGCGACGTGGATTTTTATTGGTCCTCGGAGCTAGACCGGATAGCTAGGCTCCGAGGTCCCTCCACTCTACAATTGGCCGAAACTGAGAATCTGAAAAGTTGGGCGCCAGGCGGATAACCGCCGCTTACAAAAATCTAAACAAAATATTACCAAAATTTTACCTACGAGTACTCGAAGCGTCGACTAGCTACAGTACCGCGGAGAGGGGTCGGGATCAAATGAAGGATTAGCGGGGCGTTAACAAACGACTCGAAATTTAGAATTTAATAACAAAATAGAATTTATTGAATGATAAAAAAAAATAGAATTGACAAATCGTGTACCCGGGGGTACTTCCCCTCGGGTATGAATCGGCTGCAGGCCGTGTAAAGGCGACCTAGCCGCGTTTGCCGAGCTTTACAATAACAAACAAACTACTGGCTTCCACGTAGGATAGCAATAACAAGGAAAAATATGACAAAACTAAAGAACTCGACAAATCGGAACCTCGGGAGACAATACATTAGCTAAAACACTAAATACTCTCCACGAGGAGGAAATCACAACAACTTAACAGCTAACAAAGCTAGAGCCTACGGCTCGACCTGAATTAAATTAACAAAAATAAATGCCTCGCGGCTCAATAATTTAACAAGAACAAAAGACGTTCCCGATCGTGTATAGGCGATCGGTACGCCCCCATGAGGTGAAACCTCACGGTGAAAAACGAATACAATTATTTACAATTCTTTTAAATTTACCTAATTCTAACTTAACCTAACTCTGCGGCTTGCGCGACTAATAATTTAAATAATTCTAACAATTCGAATCGCGAACTAAGCCTCGAACTCGAAATAAATAAAAGCCCTGGACTAAGCCTCGAACTTCATCTCTCCCCGCAGGAGGAAGAGAGAGCGACAGTGACCGACTATCACTATCTCTGTCGCACCCGTGTACGACAGGTATTGACTCAACGAAACTACTAAAATATGTAATAAATTGACATACAACAAAGACTCGAACGCGAACTCTAATACATGGGGACACTGGTGACGGCCTACCTCTCGGAGATCGGCTTAATTCGATCCCAAAAATTCTAATCAGCCTCGTGGCTACACTCAGGCAATATGGCAGACGGCCGTTGCCGGATTCAAATTAGCCTGGGTAAGAATAGCTCACGCTTACCGTCTTCCAGCCACCTGACAAAAAAGACCTTCTCTCGGCCGTAGTTCATCTCTCTCGAGGTCGTCTCACACCCACTCAATTTTCGTCCAGACACAAAAACAAAATCTAAAGAACCCACGGGGTTAGATCACCAACTATGATGTGCTACAGAAACTAAACACACGGGTGTTCCAGACGCTAGTCTAACGCAGAGTGACGAGACCAACGTTGCCAGGTTTGAAAATCAGTTTTCACCACTGCCAACATAAAAAAATCACCACTTTCACCACTTCCGGACCTGCGGCGCAGAAATGCAACGTAATTGTATAGAGGCAGGCGCGCGCGCGTTTTTTTGAATTTAAACGATAGTAGCAGTTGAACCCGAAAAAAACCAATTTATAGAAATTTTATATTTACGACCCTTTCACAAAATTTTGTACAATAATTCGTTTGGAAGGGGAGGTTTTTATTTAATCAAAAATTTTTATTTATATGATATATTTTAATTATACATGTAGACTTCTAATTTCTATGCGTACAAGGCATCGTGCAGATCAATATATTGATATAATGAGTTATATTCTTAGTTATAGTCTTTTCACATTCGTTTTGAGGTATTGCACGTTATTTAACATTATGTTTTAGTAAGTAAATTTTAGTATTAGTTTTAAGTGAACTCACTCGTACATTTTGTTGCTATGAGCTTTTATTAAACTTTTGTTAACTTTGAAGTTGTAACATTCAGTGTTTTTTAACAGCTCCTTACTATATAATATCGCAGATAAGGTATCGGTTCCTAAGTTATTACGTGTCTTGGTTTTGTTTAAATTAATCACAGAAAACAGTCTTTCAGTATTAGCACTGCTATTTGGTAATGTCAAGATATTGTATACGAAAGAGAGTAAGTTACGATACTTTGGGCTACTGTCAGCATTGAACACGTTTTCAAACTTGATCCAAAAGGCCACAACGTCAATTTTTGGTTTTGTTGAGTCTTTTTCTTGGTAGTCATTGAATAACTTTGGAATCAGGGGATCATTTCGAAACATTCTCCATTCGAGGTCCAGAGCATTTATATTCGGAACTAGATGTGGAAATTTGGCTGCCAATGGGGCAATGGTCTGTGGTTTTTCGAGAAAAATTACTTCAGGATCAATGACTTTCATTTCTTTCGTTATTTTTGAAAATTCGCTCTGCAAAGGGAATCTTTGGTAAACTTGATGCGCTGCTTCAATCAAAAAGTTAAGACACTTGAGGCGAAAATTCTGCGTTTCGAGTCTGTTCAATCGGCTATTTTGAGTAAGTGCAACCATAACTTTTGGACCCAGGTATACTTCTTCAAGAGGTACGTAGTTTGCGGGATTTCTATATTGGATTTTCTCTAAAGCAGTTTCATTTAAATAATCGACTTTGATGTACATGTCTAAGATTGTTTTGTAGAGTTGAGAGACTCTGCTATACAACTTATGTATTTTAGGTTCTTCACTTTGAAATTCTTTGTTCAAATTTGTAAACAACGGTAAAACGTATGCCAAAAACTCCAAGTATAATTTGTTTGTCGAATCCTTCAATAAGTCATGAATTTCTATACACGCAGGGTCCTTATCACTGGTACTTTTAGAGTCAAAAACTTCTGCACGGAAATAAATTTCTAAAACTGAATATTGTTCCAACAACCTCTCTACTACTGCAACTAATGAAAGCCATCGCGTTTGACAGGGATGTAGTAGCTTATGTGGATTGACATCCACAAACTTCTGAAACTCTTTGAATTCTTCACGGCGTTTGAAGCTATACTTCATATAAATATAAACCTTTCTTGCTAAATTTTCAGGTTCGTCTGGAAGCTGTTTGGATGCATATGAAGCACACAAAGCAAAACTGTGGCAGATACATTTTAAAACGAATAAATGGGGGATATCCTTTGTTAATAAAGTCTGAACTGAGTTATTTTTCCCCATCATAGAATTAGCACCATCTGCTGCAAACCCGATCATATTTTTTTTATAATCGATGCCATGCGTGGTGAAGAAGTCGACAATTAAATTGTATATTTTTAATGCTGATGCATCAGCAGTTTGAATAATTCCCAGAAAAGTGTCATGAACATCGTTTTCTTTAAAGTACCTGGCCACTAATGCTAAATGCTTGATGCACCCCAAATCAGTGGACTCATCAATAATTAAGGAGAATTTCGTTTCTTTGAGCGTAGCACAGATACTTTCCATGGATTGTTTTCCAATCACATTTTTAATCAAAGCTGTAGCTTTTGTTCTCGCACATGACATTTTTTTTACACAATCCTCTGAGCTAATATCTAGATTTTGAAACAGCTTCGTAAGATGGTCACTTATATTGAGTGACAAATTATGCTCTACTAGAAACATGCAAATCTTTATTTCATTAGCCTTTCTTGTTTCATCTATTGAAAGAGCTTTTGATGTCATACTGATACTGGTTATTGTCCGACGAGTTTTAACTTCTGCGGCGTTTGCTGCGTGTTTTTTGGTCGTCATATGTTTCAAGATTTCAGCCTTACCACACTTGTAATGTGCTGAACAGTAGCTACAGTAAAACATCGTTTCGCCTTGAGTACTCGGTTTAATCCAGCCACGGAAATCCACGTGATTTTCCCATGACGACTTGTATTTATGCAGAAATAGCCTCCTTTTTTTTTTAATTTTGTGCTGTTGGGCTCTATGGTGCTCTGTTTCTGAAGATCCGTCATTTTCGGAGGAAGGCATTCTTCTGAAATTTCATCCACAGGAAATAATAAAATATAATATAATATGAATCACCATGTAGCGTCTATAAATGTATTGGATGACAGAATATAACATAAAAATATTTACGTGGTGAAGAAATTGGAAGTGTTTGCCGCAGATAAATCAGTTCCAGTGTGAACTCGAGAAGAACAGCCCTGCGATACCTGCAAATTACACAAATTTTCTAGTTCTACAAAACGTGTGTCAGGCTAGTAGAGTGAGCAAATATGTGAGTGTCTAGAGAATTTTAGCCGATCTTCAGTTACATCGCTCGATTTACAGACGGTGACGGTGATTGTTGTATCAATTATTATTCACCAAATCTGACAGAAACGGATCAATAATAACTTACCTCCTTCTTTCTGGTTAAACGATGTATGTTACCGCTTCCACCATCAAGTCAAAGATGATCTTCCCCTTGCCGGGGAAAAATGAACCACTGAGTGACCGCTCAACTTCCAGCACGGAACTCC
Organism: Tenthredo scrophulariae; assembly: GCA_963978835.1. NCBI lineage: Eukaryota > Metazoa > Arthropoda > Insecta > Hymenoptera > Tenthredinidae > Tenthredo > Tenthredo scrophulariae. The sequence continues at coordinate 28,451,038 of OZ022227.1, forward strand.
CCGGGGAGTCCCCGCGGCAAAGCTCAAAGCGGCGCGATACAGGTAAAACAACCTAGCATCGCAGAGTGGAAACTCAGCTGTACAAAAATTCAACTGTTTGTACGCTGTGCCACTACAGCGTCAAAAAATCACCACATCTTGGTGATTTTCACCACATCATCACTTATTCGCACATAAACAATAAAATCACCACATGTGGTGAAAAATCATCACACCTGGCAACATTGGACGAGACCGCATGGCGCCGGTAATCAGCGCCCTCGTGTTACGGCCAAATATCGATTTTCGCATCGAGCGCAGGATCCCTTAAATATGGCGACTTGTTGTCGCTACGCGCGTAATTCGAAGTCCACCACAGCGTTATTCGCTCGTTGAATCGGAGGACCACGGGTTGCAGGCTCTTCTTGGTGGCGAGAATCTCTTCCACCACCGATTTCCCTCGCTGCAGAATGCCCTAGGCACTCCCCCGTGTCCTTATTGTCGATGTTGGAGCTAGCGGCCGTCGAGAGGGATCTCCACAGTCGATATTACGTCTCGTGCGTCTGTCGGGGTGCGTCTCTGTCGGAGTGTTTTAGCCGTCAGCTGGACCTCGTCTCCCACATGTCAGAGAAAAGTCGGGAAGAAAAACAAAAGAATAAATAATATGTCACATAGATCTAGGTCGGTCACGGTCGCCTCTCGGAATTATGGTTCGGCCTCGGGGCCACCCTATTCATGCATTCATTTTTGGACACTCCGCTAAGGTCGTCCAAGGGGTAAGGAGCGCCTAGTAACATGCAATGTTACAGTATACACTGACGCATATAACGTTCCGTTCCGTGATTCCGGATTACGGGGAACCGGGCCCACATGGGACGGCAGCCAGAGAGGAGATCCTCTGCTAGGCTAGCCGTCAGTCAAGTGAGGTTATGTCGTCTGCTTGTATTATGTGGATTTTTATCTAACGAATCAAACTTTTCATAACCTCAAATCTGAAATGAACTCCTATGTTAGGCTAACTGTCAAAAGTGTGAGGTTACGTCGTCTGCTTGTATTATGTGGATTTTTGTCCAACGAATCAAACTTTTCATAACCTCAAATCCGAAATGAACTCCTATGTTAGGCTAACTGTCAGAAGTGTGAGGTTATGTCGTCTGCTTGTATTATGTGGATTTTTGTCCAACGAATCGAACTTTCCATAGCCTCGAATCTGAAATGAACTCCTATGCTAGGCTAGCTGTCAGAAGTGTGAGGTTATGTCGTCTGCTTGTATTATGTGGATTTGTGTCCAACGAATCAAACTTTTCATAACCTCGAATCTGAAATAAACTCCTATGCTAGGCTAGCTGTCAGAAGTGTGAGGTTATGTCGTCTGCTTGTATTATGTGGATTTTTGTCCAACGAATCGAACTTTTCATAACCTCGAATCTGAAATGAACTCCTGTTACGTCTTAGGCTGGAAGCCGAATACCCAATTTATAGGTACAACAGTTACCGTAGTTATTATCGAAGGTATGAGAATACCGACGTGCAATTACCACCAGAGTTTGAATAAACCCCAAAAAGCACCTCTGGTGCAAAAACCTTTCGCCAAGTCCATTAATGTGTGGATCACCCCAACAAAACCCCCCTAAAAAGTTCTGCTCGTTCGCTCGCTGCGCTCGCTCACTCGATTGGTTGATGATTATCAACATACAAAAGCATTGAAATCAGATACAACTGCCAAGTACCTGTAGAATATTAAAAGTTTGGAATTAAAAAATTTGTTCAAACTAAATATAACGTTGTACTCGTTCGCTCGCTGCGCTCGCTCACTCGATTGGCTTATGATTATTAGTTGAAAAAATAATTTCTATGAAGAAATTGAAGATGACAATATTTAGCAAAAAATATTCACAACAAAAAATAATTAAAAAAAAATTGTAAACAAAAAATTCGGAGTCCGTGGTACGTTGGTGGGCCAATGTTTGAATGGCTATCAGATGACATTGACATGGTTCGCAATTGATATTTCATAATGCTGTTTCTACAAAAGGCCCACCAAGTACCACTACCTCCAAATTTTTTGTTTACAATTTTTTTTTAATTATTTTTCGTTGTGAATATTTTTTGCTAAATATTGTCATCTTCAATTTCTTCATAGAAATTATTTTTTCAACTAATAATCATAAGCCAATCGAGTGAGCGAGCGCAGCGAGCGAACGAGTACAACGTTATATTTAGTTTGAACAAATTTTTTAATTCCAAACTTTTAATATTCTACAGGTACTTGGCAGTTGTATCTGATTTCAATGCTTTTGTATGTTGATAATCATCAACCAATCGAGTGAGCGAGCGCAGCGAGCGAACGAGCAGAACTTTTTAGGGGGGTTTTGTTGGGGTGATCCACACATTAATGGACTTGGCGAAAGGTTTTTGCACCAGAGGTGCTTTTTGGGGTTGATTTCACTACTTTTTGTACAATTCTGCTTGACCACCTAATAATTGTGCTCGCTCGCTACGCTCGCTCGGTTGTTTTGTACTATTTCATTTTTGTCAAATTTTGCTTGACCACCTAATAATTGTGCTCGCTCGCTACGCTCGCTCGATTGGGTTTTCCTATATCCTCGCTTGCGAGGCTTGCTTAGTTGTCAGCATTCTGCCAATTGTTCCTATGAACATCTCAATGCATGTACGGTGATGCATTTTATATCATCCGAATCCCTCAAAAAGCAGCAATGTTAAATGTGGTAGTATAATGTAACGTGTTCAGCCTATAGGCTGTATAGGCTGACTACACATAACGTCGTAGACAAAGGACGCGCAGGTATTGTATCACGTGATACAATACCAAGATGTCAAAGCGTCGGTGTGACAACGCTCTGATATATAAGACGGACGAAGCTAAGCTAGAGCAGCGTATTCGAGCCAAAGCGGCCGTGCGACTCACGTCAATTTAAAAATCTCAGAGCGCATTCGAGCCAAAGCGGCCGTGCGACTCGCTGTTATTCATCAACGATAAATTTCTCAATTCACTAGTTATCCACTTAAATTCAACTTCTGTAGAGTCAAAATAAAAACTATTGTTTCTGCCATAGCGGCGTTTCAAATAAAGTCACTAAATAAAACTATTGTTTCAGCCATAGCGGCGTTTCAAATAAAGCTATTAAATAAAATATTGTTCAGCCATAGCGGCGTTCCAATTAAAATCATATAACGAAATATCGTTTCTGCTAAAACAGCGTCTCAGTAAAAATACAAAAGGAAAATCAAATAAAAAGAAAGAGTAAAACAAGTCCGGTAATTGAGCCAAAACCTAAAATAGAAAAAGTAGATTAAGAAAATCATTCATTCATTCATTTCATTCAGTCATAATTATTAGTTTATGTTTTTATATTTTTTTTTTGTAAATAGAAGTTCTAAAAATCTAGAACAACAAACAAAATAAATAGGATAGAATCAACTGATTTCTCAAATATCAGAAATCTAATCTTTGTTTTCCATTCTCCTTAAACATAACCTAAAATTTTCAATTCTTTCAGAGAAGTACTTCGCTTCATTTGCTTATAAACTTAAATTCATTGTTTAGCTAAAAGGCAGCTTCGGTGAGTGTGTTGGACAGCTACGGTATAGCTATAATTGGTACCCTAGTCTGAGAACACACATATCCCAAGTCTGTAATAGGCAGCTTCGGTGAGCTAGATTCAGGACAGCTACGATAGAGCGATAATTGCTATCCTAGTCTGGTGAATCTAGCATATCCCAAGTCTGTAGGGAGGCAGCTCTGGTAGAGTAAAATCTATCCGAGTCTGTATTAGGGTAAATTAAGGGTTTTTTCAACTTTTCCCAGAGGAGCTCCAAATATTCTAAGAATAACCCGTGACAAAGAATTCACGCGAACTAGTATAATTTCACGAGCCTTCAGCTCGTGAAACATATACAACAAGTTACATTTGGCGCCCAACGTGGGGCTCCTCAAATAAAATTAAAATCACTTAATTTCATAAATTCATAGTAGAATCATTGTAAAACTTAAAATCACTTTCTTTTGGGGCAATTTCAAGACTTTCAAGTCAAATTCAAGTAAAATCGTTTATTAGAGTCATTTATAAAAAATTGGAAAAAATTAAACAAAGGAAAATGGCAGATAAGGATCAGATTCCTGATAAAACAGGCGAAAAAGATGTAGATCAGCCTGGTCGGAGTGACCGAGACACTGGTTTCCATGAGCGTGATGCTTCCATGACCGATACCAGTCTGTTAAGTCAAACTGAAAGTCCAGCGCATAGTCATAATGAATCAATGGCTGCAATTGCCACCACTCTGCTTTCTTTGAAAATGTCAAACGAACGGCTAGAAAAGAAAATCGAAAACAAATTTGCTCAAATGGAAAGAACTATAAATAACTTTCATATGACAAATATCGAAGCACAAGTAGTTTTTGAAACCAAAATAAATAAAAAATTTGAAGAAACAACAAGTAAAAACAAAAAAAGAATTGACGACATGGAAACCAAAGTCCAAATAGTATTAGACAAGTGGGATACAGACCTCACAAATTATGACGAAAAATTAAATCGAGTCGAGTCCAGCATCAGGACGGAGCACGTAAACGACCTCGATGTACTTAATAGTAAAATTAGAGAGAGAGATCGAGCTTTAAATGATAAAATTAAGGAATTAAATCATAGGCACGAGAGTCTAAAGATAGGGATAGACGCAGACATAAGAAAATTAAAAACTAGAGTAACAGGGCCCACTGGTACCAACGGTCAAGATTCATTAAGATTTATTACAAAACAATTAAAATTACCCATTTATTCGGGGAAGACCTGGGAAAAACCCATGGTTTACATTAGGGAAGTCGAAGAATATTTTGTATTTTTAGGAGCTGATGAAGAATTAAGACTTCAATTAATAGGCCAAAGTCTCACCGGAGATGCCAAGGACTGGTGGACTGCGCGTCGTGACGTAATCATTGACTGGGATACATTCAAAGATAGGTTCACTGCCAGGTTCTGGGGGATAGAAATTCAAAGAGAAATTAGAAAAGATCTAGAGTTTGGTTTTTACATCATAGATTCAAAATTAACATGGTCAGAGTATGCTAACCGTAAATTCGCGGCTGCTGCAGGGTTAAGTCCTCGGTTACCTGAAAAGGAAATAGTTAGGTCATTAATCAGACATTTCGATGAGCACGTGGTTGAGGCAGCAAGATGCAGAAATATATCAGAAATAGACGCACTTCTTACCTTTTTAGATGAGATGCAGACAGGTGGCCGATCTAACGCTTCGCGTAGGGGAACAAGTCAATTAGTAAATAGACAGAGTCCACCGAGCAACCGAGCATACGAGGATAAAAACAAACCTCCTTCATGGCGAAACAATAGCAATCCAGCACCAAAGTCATTTCCGAATCGCGACATAACAGATATCAAGCCCGATATTCAACGGCGACATGGACAAAATGAATACGGCCAAAATAAAACTGAAAATTGGACAAACGCAAGAGTCCAAGGTATTTCGGAACTTAAGATCGATGAAGTAGAAGTCGATACAGACATAGAGCGAAATCCGGAAAACTAGATGGCGCTGTGCCGGTGCTGACAAGTACAGTCCCGACACAGCGTGATCTAGTTATTTGCGCGGCAAGATTAGAAAATTCTAAAAAAAACAATAACTTATTCGAGGATCCAGCAAATTATTTATTAGCAGAGGATGAGGAAACAGAAAAAATTAACAAACAATGCCCAGAAATTTGCTTAATTATCGAAGATATTGCAGTACGAGCTCTAATAGACACAGGCAGCCAAATAACGTGTATTTCACAAGAATTTTACGAAAGAAATAAAAATTCACTTTCAAAATGTGAACGGCTACCCGTGGTAAATTTTCAAATATTTGGAGTAATAGGGGGCAAGCCTACTAAAGTAAAAGAGCAAATTTTTGCAAAAGTTAAAATTGGTAGTTCATCTGATCAAATAAATTTCCTCATAATAAGCGGACTTAAGAGAGAAGTTATAATCGGAATAGACACACTCCATAGATGGAAAGCCGATCTCGATTTAAGAACAGAAAAATTAAAAATTGAAACTTCACCAGGGTACAGCTCAGTGCAATTATATAAAACTGATAATATAACAATAAATCAGATAGCGAACATTAAATATCCAAGAAACGAAAAAGCGAACCAGGAAGATGACGAGACAGTATATAATTTAACCAATGATGAAGTTGAAGAGAAACTCATAGAGTGTCAGGTTTTGAGTCAGAAGGAACTAAAAATTTTTTCGGACTTATTAAAGGAATATAACGATGTTTTCAGTAAATTACCCGGTCGAGTTACCATTTATGAGCATAGATTAAAAATCTACGAAGATAGACCTTTTGTAAGACGATCTTACCCGATTCCAATGATTCATAGGGAAAAGGTGAATCTCGAAATAGAAAAAATGCTAAAAATGGGAGTAATTGAGAGATCTTATAGCGAATACGTTAATCCTTTAGTAGTCGTAGAGAAAAAATCTGGAGAAATTCGACTAGTGCTAGATGCACGGTTCATTAATAAACTGATAATACCTGACCATGATTGTGCTCAATCAACTGAGGTTCTATTTCAGCGGTGTTCCAACAACGCCTACATGTCAAGTCTCGACCTGACCGCTAGTTTCTGGCAAATTCCACTCCATAAGGACTCAAGAAAATATACCGCTTTTATGCACGAGGGCAAAACGTATCAATTTACTGTAACACCATATGGATTAAATACAAGTTTGGCGAGCCTAGTCAGAGCTTTGGACTTAGTTTTAAAAAATACAGAATCGTTTACAATAAATTTCGTAGACGACATCCTGTGCTGTTCTGACTCCGTCCAATCTCACTTGGCCCACCTTGAAATATTATTCAAAACTTTTAGGAAATATAATATGACAATAAACTTCAAGAAATCAAATTTCTTTCGCGACGAGGTAAATTTTTTAGGTCACAAAATCACAAAGACTGGAATAAGACCACAACCAGAGAAAATCGAAGCGATAAAAAATTTTCCAACGCCGAAAAATGTTAAACAACTAAAAGGGTTTTTGGGTCTTACAAATTATTACAATAAATTCACTAAGTATTACTCGGACACAACATTTCCGCTATTAGCTTTAATAAGAAAAGGCGCCAAGTGGGATTGGACCGAGGAAATGAACAAGCAGTTTAACTTAGTTAAGGACATTTTTTGTGAAAAAATGATTTTGCATCACCCTGATCCCAATAAACGTTATTATTTAGAATGCGATGCAAGCAATTATGCAGTAGGCGCGGTCTTATATCAGATCTCGGATGAAAATGAAAGACAGATCGTAGGACTGGCGAGCAGAACCATGAAGGGCGCAGAACTTAATTACTTTACAAGCGAAAAAGAATTATTGGCGATTGTTTTCGCATTAGGCAAATTCAGATCATTTATCATAGGTGCGAAGCTGACAGTACGCACTGATCATAACGCCTTAACATTTCTCTTTTCATGCAAATTGGTAAGCTCCAGGTTAGCTCGATGGGCTCTGTTTATCCAGGCTTATAGTTTCGAGATAGAGCACATTAAAGGAACAGAAAATGTAGTGGCCGACACCCTCAGCAGGAATCCACCTGAAATAAAACAAATAATTTCAGAAATTGCAGAATTTAGCATGGCACCATTAGCCAAAGAAATAGATGAAGATTTAAAACAAAATTTAAAAGTCTTTTGGAAATTTCAGAAGCAAGATAAAAGAGTTTGCGAGTTAATGCAACCGGAAAGCTTAAACAATAATAAGAACCTCATCGTAGAGAATGACATTTTATACCACCGAAATCCAGGGGGCGATTTCAAAGCGTACATACCCGAAGCACTATTAAAAGATCTTATAGATGAATGTCACGAGGCTTACGGCCACGTGGGTGCATCAAAATGTCATAAACTACTTAGAGAGGGTTTTTATTACCCAAAACTAGCAAAAAGAGTGCGACAAGTAATAGCGAAATGCGACAAGTGTCAAAGATGTAAGGTACCAAACCGTCATTGTTATGCAGCGATGCAAAATATAATTCCAGATGGAGTAGGGGATCTTGTATCCATAGATTTTTTAGGACCATTACCATCTAGTAAAGGAAATTATAAATGGCTTCTGGTAACAATCGACGCATTCAGTAAATATGTCAGATTGTACCCATTAAGATCGGCAAACGCGCAGTCCACAATTACTTGCATCTTTAGGGATTATATTCCAGAACTAGGGAAGCCGAAGCGAATCCAGTGCGATCATGGCACACAATTCACTTCATCCAAATGGATTAACAAGCTAAAAGAAGAAAACATTATATTAATTTTCTCGTCAATTAGACACCCACAAGGGAACATTGTCGAACGAGTAAATCGAGAGATCGGAAGATTTTTCCGTACCTTCCTGGCGGACAATCATACGCAATGGATTAACTGGATAAGAGTTATTGAAACTTGTATAAATGAAGTATGCCATGATGGTACTGGATTCGCTCCGTGCGAAATCCATTTAAAAAATAGACCGACCAGATTTTGGGCAGATTGGATAAATCCAAAGATTAAAGACATACCCTATGAAACGAAAATTCATTTAGTTGAAAAGAATATAAAGAGACACGGTAAAAGAAGGGCCGATCGATTTAATTCTAGTCATAAATTATCTAGGTTTAAGGTAGGGGATAAGGTTTTAATCAAAGCACTCAATGTGTCGGACACCACAAATAAAAAAATGGCAAAGTTTTTTCCATTATACGAAGGACCGTATATTATTAGCAAACAGATAGGAGAAGCAACTTACATCCTCGAAAATATAAGAACAGGATTAGAAAGAGGACGATTTCACGTAAATATGATGAAGCTATACATAGAGTCAGAATAAAACCAAATATCACTAGAATCTATTGTATGAGTTAAAATCTAAAATAAAAGTAAAGGGTTAAGTATAGATGCTAATCCGAAGAAGAGGATTAAGGAAGATATATAAGACATCACCATCGCCAGAAGAGATATCAGTCAAACCTAAATTCAAGATGTGCGACTACGTGTACGGTTATACCAGCGTCCAGGATAAGGGTGTGCAGGCATCCGAAATAGATATCGGAAGTGTGGATGCAAACAACAATTTATATAAAACGATTGTTTGTTCGGGTCCATTCATCGGTGGTAGTGGAAAGTTCGCTTCCGGGAAAGGGTCCCAAACTAAAAAGGACAAAAATAATACACCATTAAAACCAAAAACAACTGAAAAACCGATTACAACAATAATACCAGACATAGAAAGGATAATAGAAAAACCAAGACTAAAAATGAAAATAACCATACCGAAAGAAAAAATAGACATAGAGAAGATCATGGGAAAAAGAGAGAAGATCAACAAGGACAATCCAAATAATATCCCTTGGAAACTGCATAGGATAGAGTATGAAGAAAGAACAGAGGAAGAAAAGAGGGCTCACCACCAAAAAGTCGATCTATTCAGAACCTATGGACCAGTATCCCTAATCACAAATGAGATGGAACAGGTAATTAATATTCCAACGGAAGACGGAAAAGACGAGAAGATGGACGAGGACATCGGTCTAGGAGAAGTTCTCCACATCCCTTCACCACGATATATGGGAGGTGATTTAATTCCATTCACGATACCGGAACTAACGTTAGACGACCTGTCCACCGATTTTATCATGGACGTCCCGATGCCAATCCTCGAGGAAAATGACTCTCCAGGCTATATGGCGGAATTCAACATTGACGACCCATTAGCCATGGACAGAGAATAAAACACTGGAAATATCAAAACAAAACAACACGGATATGACAAAACACGGACTTAACAAATATAAAATACCGGACGTAACAACAAAACTGAGGAAGAATTAAGTTTTCATCAACTTACCTGCCAGCGCTTCCATAAAACCTCATCGCAGAACATCAGCTGATGAAAAGGGGGCAATGTAACGTGTTCAGCCTATAGGCTGTATAGGCTGACTACACATAACGTCGTAGACAAAGGACACGCAGGTATTGTATCACGTGATACAATACCAAGATGTCAAAGCGTCGGTGTGACAACGCTCTGATATATAAGACGGACGAAGCTAAGCTAGAGCAGCGTATTCGAGCCAAAGCGGCCGTGCGACTCACGTCAATTTAAAAATCTCAGAGCGCATTCGAGCCAAAGCGGCCGTGCGACTCGCTGTTATTCATCAACGATAAATTTCTCAATTCACTAGTTATCCACTTAAATTCAACTTCTGTAGAGTCAAAATAAAAACTATTGTTTCTGCCATAGCGGCGTTTCAAATAAAGTCACTAAATAAAACTATTGTTTCAGCCATAGCGGCGTTTCAAATAAAGCTATTAAATAAAATATTGTTCAGCCATAGCGGCGTTCCAATTAAAATCATATAACGAAATATCGTTTCTGCTAAAACAGCGTCTCAGTAAAAATACAAAAGGAAAATCAAATAAAAAGAAAGAGTAAAACAAGTCCGGTAATTGAGCCAAAACCTAAAATAGAAAAAGTAGATTAAGAAAATCATTCATTCATTCATTTCATTCAGTCATAATTATTAGTTTATGTTTTTATATTTTTTTTTTGTAAATAGAAGTTCTAAAAATCTAGAACAACAAACAAAATAAATAGGATAGAATCAACTGATTTCTCAAATATCAGAAATCTAATCTTTGTTTTCCATTCTCCTTAAACATAACCTAAAATTTTCAATTCTTTCAGAGAAGTACTTCGCTTCATTTGCTTATAAACTTAAATTCATTGTTTAGCTAAAAGGCAGCTTCGGTGAGTGTGTTGGACAGCTACGGTATAGCTATAATTGGTACCCTAGTCTGAGAACACACATATCCCAAGTCTGTAATAGGCAGCTTCGGTGAGCTAGATTCAGGACAGCTACGATAGAGCGATAATTGCTATCCTAGTCTGGTGAATCTAGCATATCCCAAGTCTGTAGGGAGGCAGCTCTGGTAGAGTAAAATCTATCCGAGTCTGTATTAGGGTAAATTAAGGGTTTTTTCAACTTTTCCCAGAGGAGCTCCAAATATTCTAAGAATAACCCGTGACAAAGAATTCACGCGAACTAGTATAATTTCACGAGCCTTCAGCTCGTGAAACATATACAACAAGTTACAATAATTTAAATGAATGAAAATAATGTTATAATATACACGTATGCTCATACTTTTCTGTAAGCCTTAAATTTCTGTGGACAGACGTAACATGTGTTCTTTCATTAAGTTCTACGAATTGTTTCGTTAGAATCCGGTATAATTCTGTATGCCTGCAACGTGTAACCCAGCGCGCAGCCCTTCTCCTGTCTCATCTGGGCTTGGGACCAGCAATGGCGGAGTTACTTGCACGCAGGGTTATAGTTGCAGCTCATGATTAAATATATATAAATATTAGATATATGTATTGCAATTCTTAGGTAGTTTTTCTTTTTTTTTTAATGCAGCTAGGTCCTCTGCAAAAAGAACATGTAAGCGTCCTGTACTCATAACGTCAACTTCAACTTCGGGTCTGAACCGAAGGTATCGAAATATATAGAATTGAGTCTATTGATGCAAGACTAGATGTTCTCCAATAATTACATTCATGAATGAAATTACGCCGAGTCTAAAACGAATAAATAAATATAGACGAGAATCTTTATCATCTGACAAAGAGGGTGACGATCGATCATTTCTTTCATAACGAATAAGTATTTTCATTCAATTTGTCGTGATAGCACTAATCTGAATTTGAAGAAAGCTTAAGAGACTTGAACATACAGACACAGGTTGCATACCAAAATCTAATAAATTTATGTATTGAAATTTGACAGTAAATTATGAATATATAGTTTGTACGATTAATTTACATGTAATCATAGATATTTATACAGACTTTGAGATTGCTCTGAACAAAGAATCTAAGCTGTTTGTAAAACATGGATTAAAAATTATCTCCACCGAGGGTCAAAGCACTACGTTGACGTGGAGTGTAGAATAAAGCCTATCGGAGTCTAACACACAAGTCGACTTACAGTCTCGTTTTGACTCGAGGATATAGATCATACAACTCGTCGGAATCCTACGTATAACGTCGACTCACAATTTGAGTCTGAGCAGACGGGCCTTCGGAGATGAAATTAACATAGAGCTTGAAGTGGAATTCGCTGCAATCTAACGCTTGAACTCGGCTTTATTGGTCTGGCTCCTTGCCGTTCCTTATATCAAATCATGATATCCTGATATTTTTCGACTTCAACATTTGCTCTTGATTTTATATCATCAGACTTCCTCAGGCGGTAACTTGCTCAATAATAAAACCTCAACAAACCGTTTCCTCCGATAATTGCATTCATAAATAACCTCAAAAGCTCAATATCGTAGGATTCAAAATTAACCTATCGAAACATTTTTGTTGGTGACTATCACATTAATGTACTTGGCATAAGGTTTTGGTACCTGAGGTGCTTTTAGTGGCTATTCACTAGTTTTCGTACCTTCAAATTTTATATCAATCATTGCTCGTACTTTATTTTATTTCCTTTATTTGGATTAAAAACATGAAATGACAACACGCGTCTGCTAGTGTTGCAGACGATTTTTGTTTGCGAACTAGCGCCAACTACGTCGTGACTATCGTACTCACGCCACTCTATACAACTTTTGTGTGGATTTATCCCTTCTATGTCATGTTCCCAGATGCGTAAGGACGTATGTTCTGTGTATGAGCATAGGACATACGTCCCGCGTTTAGCGACGCGATGTGATTTTATGGGAATGGTTTTAATGGGATGAATCTTGGTCTGAATTTTTGTGTGGAGTTTCCCTTCTATGTCTGTTCCCAGATCCGTAAGGACGTATGTTCTGTGTATAAGCGTAGAACATACGTCCTGCGTTTAGCGACGAAATGTGATTTCATGGGAATGGTTTGAGTTGGCAGAATCTTGGTCTGAAGAAGACTAAAGAGAAACATTGTACGAGGAAACGAGGTTTCAGAAACGGTAGTTACTTATATCTCAGCACTCCGGACACCGATTTAATCGATCTAGGGCTCAAATGAAAGCTCTTCATGCCTACATCCTAGATTAAATTAGTTTCAATTCGTGTAGTATGTGAGGTGAAAGAAAACGAGGATACTAATTCGCGTTATAGGTTAGGGTAGTTGCCTCTCGGGTAGGTATAGACTCGTTGAGTCTCGCGCTTGAAAAAATTTTTTTTTTAATGTACTTGGCGCGAGACTCTACCGAGTCTCTTGATACCTCTATCGATGTGATTCCATTTATAATTTTTTCTTTAATTCTTTTATATTATTTTACTCATAGATATAAGTCAATACTTTTAAGAGAAACAATCTCAACCAATATAGACAATTTCACCTCATTTTCTCATAAATCAAATACGCTTGGAAACTTTTGTAAACACTATATATTTGAAAGCCGAAACTTTAAGTAAACTCCGAAACGTAAGAAGATATCCTTTTCGAGGAAACATAGATATCCCAGATCCTTCAGAATTTTACGACCGAAAGCGGAAAACCCAAAAAACAGAGACAGTTTTGTTTAAAAGAAGACAGATCATAGACGCTTACAACATCCCTTCTCATCTCCTCGACGCTTGGGCCTCTGACCCAATCGTCTCGCGCTAATGATTCCTTAGCCAACCATATTTTTTCCCGCTTTGGTTTAACGAGGTCTTTGCCAATAAGAAAAAACCCGCCTTCCCGCGAGTTTTCCAGAACCTCTCCTTCGCGTACTCGCGAAGAGAGATCTTTCAGTAGTTACACCACCCCAGTTAGTCACGAGACCTCAAATAGTAAAGATCGAACTCACAGAATCATAGAACTTAGAATTATCAATTCAAAGTGTTCGATGAAACAGTTGAATAATCAAGTGAATTACTAAATAACCAATAGAAATTACAAACCTTAGTTAATCAACACTCACGTGAAGATTAACAATCGAATTGTTGAGCAGATTGTGAATATAAATTGTTAAATAAATATTGTTATAATTAAAAGTGAAATCCTTAAACATTTATTTCACCCACGCATAGTGGTGGCTGATTAAACCCATTACCTCAACAGATACGAGCTGAACGACGTTCCGAAGAACTAGTTATCCAAGACTCGGTAAGAAACATAGAAATCTACCATCTCCGGATCTGAACCTCATAGAACTTAACTAGTGATTCGCATCTCTCAAATAACATTCATTCAAGACGTAACACTCCTTTGCTAGGCTAGCGTTCAGAAGTGTGAGGTTATGTCGTCTGCTTGTATTATGTGGATTTTTGTCCAACGAATCGAACTTTTCATAACCTCGAATCTGAAATGAACTCCTATGCTAGGCTAGCTGTCAAAAGTGTGAGGTTGTGTCGTCTGCTTGTATTATTTGGATTCTTGTCCACCGAATCGATCTCTCAGTCAATCTCAAATCTGAAATAGAGTCCTATGTTTGGCTAACTGTCAGTCGAGCGAGCTTATGTCGCCTGCTAGTTGTGTTTGTTATTCGAATCTATTTTTATTATTCCGATTGTTGTTCAACAGATCCATCTCTCCATAACCGCTACTCTCTATTAGGAAGGAAATAGGGCTCGAAATTCGAATAAAAACGAAAGCGGGAAACGAACTTGAAAGAGTGACGACAGTGAAGTACCTAGGAGCCGTATCGGATGACAGATTGAAATTTGAAGAACGCTGTGACCATATACTGAAAAAAGTTGGAACAAAAATTAGCCTTTCTAATAAGTAAATAGATATGCAAAGATTAGGGATATGCTAGAAGCGCTAAGTTTCATGACGATACAGGAAAGATAAGAGTTTAAAATGAATGTTTCCATAACATAATGCCGGACGAACTGAGCAACATATCAGAATTAGTTGGGGGAAACAAAGGTATGGGAACAAGACAGGCACAGCACATACGGATAAGTACAAGGAAAACAGCGAGTGCCCAACAAAGCATAATGTATACTTGGGCAAAAATATACAAAAAACTACCAAGGGAAGTAAAAAATTCCGCAGATCCCAATGGCTTTAAAAAAAGTGTAAACGGATACAAATTATAGAAAAGTTAATGTAGATATAGATATAAATGAGAAATTATTTAACAGATACTGTATATTAATATAGGAGATAATTTAGATGTAAAAGAGAAAGTACCAAATATTGTATATTACTATACGTTAGCCGAGAAGGCTGAATAAACCTGTATCTATCAATTAATCAAACAAAATCTTATCCCCTATGTTCGGCTTCCAGGCTAGCTACCAGAAATGTGAGATGACGACGTCTGGGATCTTGTATCGATTATTCGAATTTATTTTCATCATATGCCTGTTTCGAAAAAATCTAGGCGAATGAAATATACGCATGATATGAATAAACGAGCTAAATGAATCCTGACTTTCTCATACAAGTTTATTTATCCTACATTCGAGTCTCAGGTTAGCTGTCGGACGAGTTAGATTATAACGTCTGGGATCCGATATTGATCGTTTACATACGTTATTCACTTTCGAAACATTGGGATCAAAGATAGGAGTAGAAGAAATTGAAGAGCAATCGTCTCGTTGTAACGTCAATCCCAAATACGATTTCAGGCATCCTACGTTCGTTTTTCAGGTTAACTGTCAATGATTATTCGAACTTTTTTTCTTCCAGTCAGGAGATTTGGGTAATATGAATAAACGAGCAATGATGTTATCTCGTAACGTAAATTCCGAACACGATTCTACCCATCCTTTGTTCGTATTTCAGGTTAGCTGTTAGTCGGGTGAGGTTAGCCCTTTGCGATCCGATGTTGAATATTTGTATTTCTTGTCAAGCGGGAGCAGCAGAAACATCTCACGTGAAGTGACAGAAGAAACCTTCACTAGCGCCGCCGCACGGTTGACAAGTATACTGATCGCGATGTCGGTACAGGCTCTCACCTCAACTAAATGTCGGTTTTTTAGTTATGACTGACGGAGAATTGTCAATTCTCAGTCATTTCTCTATCAAATGACACGGGAATAGACTCAAAGTGTGTGGTTTTTCATCGCGGAGTGGCTGATTGTCGGGGAAATGCGATTATCTGCGGCAACAGTGAATAATCTTGCGATTTATGTGGTCGGTACGTCAATCTGTGAAAATTTTTGTCAAATTTTGAAAAAGTGAAATAATCAGCCACTTTCTGCCACAATTATGTGTAACCCCTCAAAGTTTCATCGCGATTGATTCAGTAGTTTCGGAGAATTCACGATTCCCGTTTTCGAGGTTCTGACAAACGCTTCACTTCACCTTAAGTTTACGCTTTTGTCTTTATCTAATAGTGATCTTTGTGCATAAAGTTATAATAAATAGAATTCCCAGACGAAAGACTATTTATTAAATGATTTTACTTCTAATGTCTCCCGTTTCTAATCATCGATTTTATGTGCTATATGACGAAGTGAACCTTTATCTACTCCTCATGATTTTATCGTTAAAGTGAATTGAAATTAGTCATTAGAGCTAGACGTTCTAATGCTATATGATAAGAAATTACAATGAGTCGCTCTGGTGTTCTACCTACAAACGCTGCCGTGCTTGAAGTCGGTGCTGCTTATATACTAGCGATCCCCTCCTTCTTGTGTGACGTCAGCGTCTGGTCGAGTGTAGAGGATTAGGATAATCCTCTACTCCTTTGTTTTCATTCTTTCCGCTAATATTCAAGCCATTTCACAGCTTGATATGTTACAGTATGTTGGAGGGTTGGTATTTTTTACGGCATCAACTGTAAATATTTCCGTTGTCCAATTCGGCGTATACCCCTTTTCAAACACATTTTTATATTTGCTAATGCGAACTTTATCGCCAACCTTAAATTTGCGTTTTCGTTCGCTCCTTTTGATTTGACGCGGCTTATACACACGTCGATGTATCTGTTTTTCATTAGCTATAGTTACATCTTTCGGCTTCATTCCAATCGTACGGTGTTTAGTGTTATTATACGATGCGATCATGTCTGGTAGAATCTTAATCCATATATGAGAGCTTGAAGAGTAAATTGCTTCCACATTTTATTCTCCAGTGTTCGATTAAAGCGTTCGCATATCGATGCCTTCAAGTTGCCGAATGTCGAGTACACGTTGATCCCATTATGCTTCATAAGAGTTTTAAATTCTTTGTTGTAAAATTCCTTGCCCTGATCAACGTGTAGATGTTTCGGTATGCGACCTAGAGTTAGCACAGATTTCATTGCCGCTGTCACGTCTTTGGCATTTTTACTCTTGATCAGTACGGCCCACGCAAATTTTGAAAATATATCAATCACTGTGAGCAAAGATTTTGAGCCCTTGTTGACGGATGAGTATGCGGTCATATCGACAAGATCAGCCTGCCAGGTCTCATCCAAACCGCAAATATCGACATAACGTCGGGGATAATTACGTCAAACGGTTCTATGAAGTTCACTCGCTATTACCGCCTTCATCCCCCCGCATTCGTACCTAATGTTTAGTGTATTTATTCTGTTTGCTGTTCAATGAGTTGGTTGGAATGGGAATTCCCTGGATGTAGTGTTGGCTGAGCTTTTCAATGTTATTCTCCACTATCTCCAACTGCTTATCTAGAGATTCACAATCACTGTTCAGCGCTTCAATCCTTTCTTTTGCCTGAATCCAAATACGTTGATCTTCTTCAAAACTTTCGCTGTGCTCCCGATCCATGCGGGCATTAAGTTGAGATTTAAGAGCTTCGAGAGCCTGCTGCATGGATTGCTCGAATGTCTCTTTTATTGATCGTTCAAGAGCAATATATGATTGCTGTGTAATATCCTCAAGACTTTGCAGAGAAACGGCATCGTTAGGTTCCTGTGGATCGGCTATATTACATAATCGTTTGCCGTCTAGATCGTACTGCTCATCGGCGGTGAATTCGAATCCAGCACCCGGAAGGCCTCGAATCACACTTTTTCCATAGCCGTTGCTCGTCAGCTGTCGTCCAAATATGTCTCTGCTCATTGTTCAACGATCCATGACGGAATAATCATTCTATGATTAATCTCATGCTAATGAATGATTCCCGCCTCGCGTAGCTCCTCAATAATGGAGAATATTTCATTGGTATGGCTAGTATTGCCGGCTGCTTGGGATGCCATGAGTAGTCGAAGACGATCAACGAGCTCATTAGGATCATCCCAATAAACATAATCCATGCTTTGCCCCTGCGCAATTTTGTGAGTGGGTAATAAACCTCTACCGGATCTTTCTCGGGGTTTTGCCACCGGCGGGTCGATGTATGGGGCAATGAAATCTCTATACTTCGAACTTTTTTCCCGATCATGATGAGGACTTTTCTCGGCTTTGTAATATTTCCGATATGCATTCGTTTATTTCACGATTCTGATATAATTTAATTTGTCGCTTTTATTTACAATCGAGGGATCGGGAAACTTTTTGAATAACAATCCAAGCAATCCCCGTGTGTTCTCATAGCTCTTATCGCCTACATATATCTGATCTTCGCCAAATACGATATCCGAATCACCGATCTTCATTCCACCGACTAGCTTTCGAACACCATATTTCGTGTCCAAGTTCTTGTGCTCTTTGGATGAGGTAAACATGCTCAAATAGCGCGCCGTCTTGACGACTTTTCTCGACACCGGTGTGCTTGTAGAAGCGACTGCAAACGCACCATCCTGGTTGTTATCATCGTCATCATCATGGGCATCATCTGTATCACCCACAGCGGCGATAGCTGTAACATTGTCTCCGATAGCAACTTTAGCTGCCAGGCTCCCCTCAACCGCACTTTTATATGCATCATTATCATCATCATCATCATTATCTTCATCATCATCAGAAGCATTCTCATAATCTTCTGTTTTCACAAAATCTTCTGTTTTCTCTGTCCCAACCGAACCCCGCGGCTCCGTTTTCACTTCTCGCTTTATTAGTAGCCGCTGCCGCTGCTTCGATAAATCTACCAACTTGTGCAGTGGTGTAACCAGAGGTTTAAAGATTTCACTAATAGCCTGCTCACTTGTGTCTTTCCCCATTTTGATCATTTTGTGTTTACGTCGAATGATGTCACTAGCCCTCGCTATTTCTCGCAGCACATCGTTTTGCTTACGTATCTTGGAGGTCTCCATGCTGCCAGTTTGATCGATGTGCTGTGACTGCATGCGGTTTATTGATGATTCAGACTAATAAAGCAGTCGAAACCTCTCCTATATCGTCTAGCGTTAATCTCGCTGTCTTTGTCGATGGTTACAAAACTATACTTACCGTCATTCCAACATGCTAAGCACAAATCTTTGAATTGTTGATAGGTCATATCCGTGTTCACGTGATCAGCGTAGATGTGTTTCAAATTCATCTCATCTTGACGAAAAAGAACCAGCAAGTTTGCATTATCACGCACCAAATGTTCCGGTATTCGAGCATAGGTTTGACAAAGATAAAAACTATCGACATCTCTGTGTCGCCCCATGCAAAAATAGGCCCTGATATTATCCTGCTTTTCACAGGCCACGTCATCGAACATCATAATCGAGTTGGGATGCGCATCTTTCGGCTCTACAACCTTCTTGTGCTCATCAAACGGAAAATAACCCACCCCCTCGACCGGTTCCAACAACCTCTTCAAGAACTCATACTTGGGCTGATTGAGGGATTTTGAATAGACGTACACATTCTCAAATCGAAGGCCATTAGTGTGGGTGAGTAGTGTGAGAAGAGCATTCCCAGGTAGCACATAAATATTGGCTTCATATTGGTCGAATATCTTGACAGCGGGCCAATATGAATTAGCTTTGGCCGATATAAGATCAATATCAGTTCAAACATGATGCACCAATATTGTATCATGAATATTAGCACTATATGGGGGGAGCATTAAAAAAAATATGTGTTATGGCCAGTATCGGTGTAATATTTGTCAATAATCGCGAACCAATATCAAGCGATGAATATTAGCACGATATCTTGTAAGAATTGGAGACAAATATGTGTTCTGGCCAATATAAGTTTATGATTTGCTAAAAATCTTGAACCGATATTGATCAATGAATGTGAGCACAATATTGGGCGAGTATTTGGTCGAAAATATGTGTTTCAGCCAATATCAGTTCATTATTCGCTGATAATAGTGCACCGATATTGATCAATGAATATAAGCACAATATTGGGCGAGTATTTGGTCGAAAATATGTGTTTCAGCCAATATCAGTTCATTATTCGCTGATAATAGTGCACCGATATTGATCAATGAATATAAGCACAATATTGGGCGAGTATTTGGTCGAAAATATGTGTTTCAGCCAATATCAGTTCATTATTCGCTGATAATAGTGCACCGATATTGATCAATGAATATGAGCACAATATTGGGCGAGTATTTGGCCGAAAATATGTGTTTCAGCCAATATCAGTTCATCATTCGCTGATAATAGTGCACCGATATTGATCAATGAATATGAGCACAATATTGGGCGAGTATTTGGTCGAAAATATGTGTTTCAGCCAATATCAGTTCATCATTCGCTGATAATAGTGCACCGATATTGATCAATGAATATGTCTATATGATCAGATCTGATCAGACCTGATTGATATGAATCCTGTTATGGTGTTATGTTACCTGTTATGTTTTACATCATATTATATGGTTGTGTATTAGGGTGGTCGTTAAAAAAAAAAAGTTATCTTGGATGGTCTGCAATCGGCTCCAAATATGGAAAAAATAATTGTCTAATTTTTTCAGATTTTTATTTTGACTCCCTATGGGCCCTATTTTCACATGAAATATTTTTAATTAGTAAAAATCCTAATTCGAGTTGGATCTAATTTAAATCAGCGAGATTGCATCGGATACGTTGTATTGTTATATATTACACACAGCTCGAGTGAAAAAATTAAAATTATTATTTTACATAATTTAATACAGTAGAATCCCGGTTTTTCGTAATCCCGATAGAGTAAAAATCTCGGTAATTCGTAGTAATCAGTCGGGCCCTCAAAAAAATCGCCCTTGAAAAAATCCCGATAATTCGTAAATCCCGGTAATTCGGAATATTGGTCAGGTCCCTTGACAGTAAGAATTACTGGGATTCTACTGTATATCGATTGATTCATCATTTTCTATTGATTTTTCTTTCGTTAAAGATATAATCTTTCATTTTATCATTTTTTAGTACAGCTCATTTTCTTGTATTGGTAAACTTGATGTTACAATGAGCCTCCGTTTCAGGTGTTTCACATAAGTGCTTAATATTTCAATGCCACAGTTCTACAGCTGATTCTGTCATTAATTTATGTTGTCAGTAGCTTGAAATTCTTGCGAAAAACAAATAGATCCGAAATTTTCATGAAAATCCCGTGTTATTCTTATGGATTAAGGTTCTTGTGGGGCGTTTTAGGATCGAGATAAAGAGCTGAAATTTTCAGGGGATTTCTTTTTATTTATTTCGAATCTTTTGAGGGGGCAGGACGGACAAAATTCCACCAACCACCGAATAAGGACCACCCAATATGTATATTGTATATTATGATAAGGTCTAATGATATCTTACTCAATATATAATTACTCCAGTCAATAAAATAAATATACATATTTCCTTTCAATAAATAGAATAGATAGCATTTCCAAATCAGTAATTTTTCTTGCTGAAAAAATTTAGAGTAGCCATATCGACGGGTCCTGGAGAAACAGACGTATCTCGTCGCGCAGGCTAGAACATACGTATCTCAAAAAACTCTACAGTAAGTGTATACCGAGCGTTATACACGGCTTGTAGTTTCCCAATGCCAAAATATGTATTCGCTTTTTTGATGAGGATGACACGTAGAAAAAATTCATTCGATAAAAAAAATAGGCGGACAATTGACAATTCTTTTTCGATTCGAGGTGGAATTACCCACTTAGCAGAAGTTGTTATTATAGTCAAAAGGCTGTACAGATTTTCGAGTTTATATCACTCCGGACGTGATGCAGACAATTTTTTTCGTTGTACCTTTCGCGATAAAAAATGTCATACCAAGGTGTTGACATACAATTTCTTTTCAGTTTCTAGGAAGTTGTCTCCGCTATGACCACTCGTTTAGCAATATGTCATGCAAAGAAAAGAAAAGCCAGGAAAATAATTAATGAACTATTGACTAAGAAACGAGCATTAGCATCGGCAAATTCTTCGGCAATTGATTATATTCCATTTCAGACTGCAGCAAGAACCAATTTGGATCGAATCGAGAACCCGGAGATAATAACTATATGCAATATTGCTGAACATTTGAATTCTAAAAATACACTAGAAAGTACACCTCATGTAGAAGCTATTTATAAATCTAGAGAAGACAATTTATTATTACCAAACTCTAACTCTAATATATCAGCTAACATTTTCAATGAAGATACACCCGCAATCATTGATGTTGTTCCCAGTGTAAATGATAGCCCGTTATCTAAATCTGAACCTCTATTGACGGCTCTGCAGAAGTGGGCGATAAAGTGCAATGTTAATCATAATCAGCTCAACAGTCTTCTACCAATCTTAAAACGGTTCCATCCCGAACTACCAAGTTCGTCTAGAACACTTTTGAAAACCATCCGCTCTGTGAAAACTATAAAGCTAATGAAAACCGGTCGGGGTGATGATGGTCAGTATTTTCATTTCGGTATGTCCAATTCACTAATAAATCAGTTTGAGAAAGGGGCGGACAAAATATTCAATGTTACTGATGAAACTCACGTTATTTGTAACGTCGATGGAGTGCCAGTGCACAAAAGTACATCAATGCAGTTTTGGCCAATTTTAGGAAAAATCATTAAAGATGGTTATACATTCAAACCTTTTATGATCGGAATTTTCTATGGGAATAGTAAGCCAGCATCTGTTGACCATTATTTAGCAGATTTTATACCTGAAATAAATAATCTGATAAGTCATGGTTTTTTTTTTGGTGCAAAAAAATACAATTTCGTATTGGACAGTTTTGTTTGTGATGCGCCAGCTAGAGCGTTTCTAAAATGTATAAAAGGTCACAATGGTTTTCATGGATGCGAACGATGTGTAATTAGAGTTGAGTTCTCAAACCATAGGATCCTTTTTTTGTCTTCCAATTGCGAGCGTAGAACTGATGAATCCTTTGCAAATCAAACTGATCACTTACACCATATAGGAGTCTCACCGTTATTACAAATTCAGAACTTTCGACCGATTTTGGACTGTTATTTAGATTCTTTACATATGGGGGACTTGGGCGCTATGCGTAAATTATTGATTATATGGATAAGAGGCAAACTTTCACTAGGACTATCTGCAACACAACGGAAACGACTATCACTTCATTTAATGTCTTTGGCTTCATGTATCCCCATGGATTTCAACCGAAAACCACGATCTCTAACAGAGTTTGATAGATTTAAAGCATCTGAATTTGGTTTATTCATGCTGTACATTGGGCCAATTGTTATGAAAAATTTGTTGCCTTCCGCCAAATATACACACTTTCTGAAACTTCATATTTCAATGAGAATAATGTGGGCGCCAAGAAGTACAGAAACGAAAAAGTTGAATGCTTGTAGATTGATGAGAGAATTCACTGATGAAATGGTCACGTTGTACGATAAAGAAGTAATGGTTTATAATATCCATTCCATTATGCATATGGCTGAAGATAGTTTAACTCAGAATTATAATTTAGATCAAGTAAATTGTTATCCGTTCGAAAATTTTTTGGGCCAACTTCTACGATTAGTAAAATGTTCAAGCAAACCACTTCAGCAAGTCATCAAGAGAGTATCTGAAATTAACCAAGTATCGACTAAAGTATATACACAAGCGTCTGTAACTCGTCCGGTATATAAGAATGGTTCGATAACTAAATTATTCTACAAAATACCTGCATTGATCTCGGCAGAACAAATAATAGCTATATTGTATTACGTCACAATAAAGTCATGAAAGTACAGAGTATAGAAAAAGTGAATGATAATTTTCAATTCGTGGGAAATATTTTCCAAAGAACGGACTGTTTCTATGAAAGTCCTCTGTCATCGAAAGACGTTCTTTTCTTCAAAGTGAGTGGATTAATGTCAGTAACATTTAGATGCACACTCCACGAGGTGGTGTCCAAGTGTATGGTATTACCTTGGAAAGAAAATGATTTTATTGCCATAGGGATCCTACATAATACTCTGAAATTTTGAAATAAATTTATTCTTTATGTGGTCTGAAATGTACTATCAACTTTAACATTTGGCGAGTTGGTGTTTAAGTATAAACGTCAGACTTTGCTATAACGTAATTGTCGGTTTTTATTTTTATAGTGATGCTGTCGTGGGATATTATATTCTGGGACGACTGTGTTGATTATGTTCCTTCATCATGGGGAAACCTCGAGAAAACCAAATACGTGTGGCCTGCTCATATTAAGTCACAAACCAAGATAAGACAAATCATCAATGCCTGTGAAAATCCAACGGTTGAAGGCAAATGGACAGAACATGCAGCACAAATTAAAAAAACAATTAATTCAATTGCTGAAGCCAAAGAATATTGCAAGAGGTTTTGTTACGAATCAAATCTTTCCAATGCAAGTGACGATGAAACGAACGCCAGAAATACTATTAAAAAAATCTCTAAATCAACGGTTCCCGTATCACAGACTGGGACTGAACCCCAAAATCCTGATAAAGATAATCATCAATCAATAGATCCTGCATCTCGATCACCCACACCTGGCAATGAAAGTGATCAAAGCGAAACAAATAAACAACTTTCAGCATCCAGATTGGCTACCAGATTCAACGACCGAAATTACCAAAGAAATACAACTAATCATCCTTCAACATCCAAAACACCTGATTCACGACAGACATTCAACAACCAAAACCATCAAAAAGATACTCATTCAAAACCACCAACTAATTCCACAACTAGTGCTCCATCACCTACTAGCTCCATTTCTTTGTCATTGAATTCACATTACAACCCTGACATAGGTAAATTTTATAACATAGCTCTTCGATAACATTCACAACATGGTCATTTATTGGTTTTATTTTTTCAGGTGATCACATGGTGAAAATATTGGAGAACATTGCAGAATTGCAGCAAAATCAAAAAACTTTGAAATCTGATGTTGCATCAATAAAAGGTTTGTTGGAGAAACTTGTAGCGGGAGACGATAAATTCATGAGTTTAGTTGAGTCCAAGTTCGAGTTACCACTGAAAGATGACGACGCACTTGATAGAACGGAAGCTCAGCTGTTACAAGATCCAAGTAACATTAACAGATTAGTGAGTATTGAATACTTTGATATTGTCATTTTGATTACTCACCCACAAAAATTATCTATTTTGATATACAGCCCATATTTCAGCATTTATTTCGTTCAAGGTATTCTCAATTCATCGCATGAGCATTAGGGTGTTTTTTTTTTAAACAACTATTTTTTTTCAACTCCCCATCGAAAATCTTGTTGTAGACGTCGAAAAAGGAATCCTGTCTAATTTTTAGCTCTTAATTCCAATTCTAAGTACTCGCGCTTTTCTTTTTAAGTTTTCCCATGCTAAAAGCATGTAAACATGACTACTTTTTCTTTCGCCGCGCACAACTCAGCCGCATTTCAATGGATTGTTCTCATCCAAGACTCATTTTATAGAGAATTTAGTGTTCTTCAAAAGTGCCTCAGGTAGCTTGACTGTGGTTTCAACCGCTGCACCTGTGTGAGCCTTCAAAATCGATTTTATGCATGATTCTTCTTCCTCACTGTGGGCGAATAAACAGTTGGAGTTGGAGAAAAAAACTTTTTGACAATTTTGTAGGAAATTTATTTCTCTACAAAAAAGTCCAATAAATTAAGTCTCTGATACCAGTATTTCAAAAGATATAAGGACTTTGATTTTTTTAAATATAGAATCCTAACAAAATGTCAAGTTTAATATTTACAAATCAGTCAAACTATCATCGGCACTTTCGAAGAACATTAAATTCTCTGTCAAATGAGTCTTGGATGAGAACAATCCATTGAAACGCGGCTGAGTTGTGTGCGGCTAAAGAAAAGTAGTAATGTTTGCATGCTTTTAATATGGGAAAACTTAAAAAGAAAAGCGCGAGTACTTAGAATTGGAATTAAGAGCTAAAAATTGAACAGGATTCCTTTTTCGACGTCTACAACAAGATTTTCGATGGGGAGTTGAAAAAAAAAATAGTCGTTTCAAAAAAAGCACTCTAATGAGCATGCTAAATCATTCAGTTAATGTCACACTTTTCAGTATACCTACCGATATTGAATCATACATACACGTATGAGAATTCAAAAAACTATTTTTACTCAATCGAATATGGTGAAAGGTACCAAGAATAGTTCTGGGTTAAAATAGCAGCCTCCAGTTTCTAATTTCGAATTTGTGTCTTTGGAAAATTGAAGAAAAGTTAATTATTTTATCTTAATATGATTAATATGCTTACTCGATGGTCCGATATAATTTCTGTTTCAATGGAATTACACACTGACTCTGAATTTTCTAAATCTTGAACATTTCATTCATTTAAATTAGTAATATAATAAATTTGCAGGCGCACGAGCTTTCATTAGTTGGTGGAGAAAACCAACACAAAGCGGTTTTACAAATAATGAAGAAACTCATTACTAAAGACTTGAGTATGCTATATTCAAGCAAGGGCCGAAAAAAGAAAAGAAATTTCTCAACACTCAGAATATGTGAAGCTGTAATAAGTAAGATTATACTTTTAATTATTCATTTCTTGTTCGAGTGAGATGGACAAAATAGTATGGTTGTACAATGGGGCTGACTAGATTAGCTAAAACGGTTATCATAGTTGAGGGTAGGAGATACTGAAAAACTGCCCATCTGAACCAATTGTGATTTTCAAATGAGGTTTAACACACGTGTTTGCCATCTCAAAACATACACATTATGCAAATTTCAAGTCATTTGAAACAATAAGTACAGAGTTACTCCTCATAATGCTTCTGAAATAGCCTTTATTCGAAAACCCTCCCATGCGTCTCAATTATTTTTGAATCTTGCTGAGCTTGCACACACATATTTTAGGATGCCTAAGCCACAAACCTACGTCCGTTTTTAGAGATACCTACGATACTTTGATTTCGACATGTCTTTATATGAAAAAAAATATATCATTTCAATCATTTTTCCTAAAATCCGTAATTTTGACTCGATTTCCAAAATCTGACGTGATCTGTAGCTAATGTGTATAGGAATGCACCCTGAAAATTTCATAAGTCTTCGACTAAAACTCAGACGCATGGGATTTTTTCAATTGGCAAAAACATAGTTCTGAGATGAATCACTGAAGATTTTTATAAATTATTCACACAAGTCAAGATTTTCATTACTGGATAAACCAAACTAGTTTCAGACGAGATTGCCTATAGTTTTGAAGCATGTGACGTTAAAAAAAAAAAATTGGTCTTGTCGAGTTTAAGCAATTTGACCTGCGGGCAGCGAATCGTACAGTTGATAACTAGTCAATCTGGTTCTGTAAAATGAATACAAACATTTGAAAGAATATTGGTTCGCTATATAAATTTCAATGCTCATCTTTGGTGAAGCGTGTGACCAAAAACTTCAATATGATTTCCAACCGTAGAAAAACACATTTTGGAGTTGTTGTCTTGTGGGGGTATACAGTCCTTGAAAATGATTCTTGCCAAATCACTGCTATGCTCCGAGAAAATATTTTAGTGACTCAATTCTTTCACCGTTGGTTAGGGCTATTTTGATACATAGTTCATCATTTTCCCAGATTTTGTGTCCTCCGCTGAACAAAAATTTAGTCCATCGAAGAAAAAGTAGTTGTCGTAGGGTACAGGTTGCTGCGTTGCATGAAATTACTCCAAATTTGGAGAAATATTCTGTATGAATGTAATTCAGGGGCAAACCAATAATATTTCATGAATTCAAGTTGTAGCATAGAAATTTTTGATTGTAAGACTTTTTTCCATCGTTTTAGAAAAAATATTTTACAATCAAAAATTTCTATGTCTAAAACTTGAATACATGAAATATTATTGGTTTGCTCCTATATTACATTCATTCAGAATATTTTCTCCCAATTTGAAAAAAATGTATGCAACACAGCAGCCTGTCACCTACGACAACTACTTTTTCTTCGATGGACAGAATTTTTGTTCAGCGAAGGACATAAAATCTGGAAAAATCATGAATTATGTATCAAAATACCACTAATCAACTGTAAAGAAACTGAGTCACTATAATGTTTTCTCAGAGCGTAGCAGTGATTTGAAAAAAAATTATTTTCAAGGTGTATATACACACACACACACACCGTGTGGTTGTCGAACACGAGTGCCATCTCGCGCCATCGACCAAAATTATAGATTCAGGAAACGTATTACTAGCAGCATCTCATGTAAAACACCTCAGTATTGTAGCTCTATGGGAAAATGCATCTCAAGTTACTTTTTTTTGCAAATTAAAAAAGAAATAACTGAAATATAGGAAAATTGAAAACTCCTGCTGAAACATTATACGCTGTATTGGGTGAACGAGGAATAATAATTTTTTTTTTCGGTT
Source organism: Tenthredo scrophulariae (assembly GCA_963978835.1). Lineage (NCBI taxonomy): Eukaryota > Metazoa > Arthropoda > Insecta > Hymenoptera > Tenthredinidae > Tenthredo > Tenthredo scrophulariae. Next base: position 28,479,580 of record OZ022227.1, read on the forward strand.
TAAGGATTTGTGTACGTAAAGATAAGGGTTCAAAGAACACTTTTCCGTAAAAATCCAAAAATCGATTTTTTTTTTTAAATCTTCACACTCAAATTTCAGTATCTCCTACCCTTAATAACTATTAGCCACTAGCTGATGATCAGACTCATTTGGTTATTCAATTCAACCAATTAGTACATTATTTAGGATAGTTAGTGAAACAGCAATCGTATAGTCCCAACATTTAGAAAATTGGGAGTACAAGATATTATCTCCATAAGTGCATACGTGTTTCCAAATGTGTTGTAACGTAATTTATATCTTAACGGATTTGACAATCAGCTAATTCATTGAATTGAATAATTTGCTCAGCTTATTAGTAGCTGATCCACAAACTTAACTGTTTGTCCAGTTGATTCAGCAAAACTTATTTTGCCAATACTAGATGGCCAGGTTGAATTTTTTATCTGCTAAGCTAGAAATTTAAGAACTTTTCAAAATATATGTGTCGTTTCAATATCAAGTGTGAAACAGTCACGGGCGCAAGACTTCTTAAACTTCTTAAATAATACTTAATGGTTATATCTCACATTTGATTCATACATATAAATAATAATACAATAATTCATAATGTTTCCATTGAATTCCTTAGGAGCTGTGCGTATGAGATTTCCCACAGCGACTGATACCGACATCTTCAAAGACATCGGAGTAGTTTTGGCAACAGCCGGCGATAGAGACGGAGGTCGGAGGCAGCGAATCCGGGAAAATCCTGAAAATCCTGAAAATCCTGAAAATCCGTGAATTACTTTACTACTACTGAAATTGAAGATTTTAAGATTTTAATCGAAAGAGCGGGAAAAATAAGGTAGATAAATAAACAATAATAGTTGGATTCGATAAAATTTAATGAATCAGAAGTCTAATTCACGGGAAATATAAAAGTTGCGTCTTGGCATCACTAAAAACTGTGCCACCGGAAAAAATTTACAATCGATATCTTCTGTTCCAGTAAACGCCCTGAAGTTTTGAATTTTTTAACACGTGGTTTAAATGGAGAAAAAATGCACAAAGATAAGTTGGCACTAAAAAATTCATAGACACTCACTGGGTCGGCTGATTTCAGTCTTCATACGCTTAATTGAGGCGGGGAAAATTAAGCTTTTGTTTGACGTTTCAAAATTCAAAATATCTTACTTACTTTCGAAGATACAGAATTGAAGAATTGAGTTTTTTCGGGTAAAACTCAATTTTCGAACGCGTGTATCTTCGAAAGCAAGTGAGATGATTTGAATTTTAGAACGTCAAACGAAAGCTACATTCTCCTGCCCCGAATGAGCGTACGAAGACTGAAATCGGCCGACCCAGTGAGTTTTTATAAATTTTTTAGTGCCAACTTGTCTTTGTGCGTTTTTTTCCCCATTTAAACCCCGTACTGTTAAAAAAATCGAAACTAGGGCATTTGCCCGAACAGAAGATATCGATTATAAATTTTTTCCTACGGCACAGTTTTTAGTGATGCCAAAACGCGATATTCCCGCGCTATTAGAATACGCTCAGCGAAAATCGACCACAAGTGTGTACAGTAATTACACAAAGAAGTCTGAGCATATTATACTCATACTCCGTTTTATTCATATCACCCAATGTCGCAAAATACTGAAATATTGCTTTTAGTTTAGGTGAAAGAGTTTTCGTTACCACAATATTTACTTTAATCGGTGAAAAAAAAAATGTAATACAGTTTTATATTATTGTGAACTTCATTTAAAATAAAATTTATCTGCTATCCCACTCCAATAATTCTTGTATTCTACATTAAGGGGGTATTCTGGTCTAGAGGCATGAATCTTAGGTACTTCTTCAAGTGCAATAAGAAAAAGACGAACAATATTTTTAGTATTCATTATTTTAGAAGGTATTTATTAATATTCAAAGAATACATTAGAAAAAAAAAAAGTGAAAGAATTAAAAATTCAAAAAGATATAGGCTGATGAAGTGGGGGGTCCCAAAAAAATGGCGTACGAAGTCTGTCACGATTGTTACCCTCCTAGTAATCTGAAATGAAAAAATAAAAAGGATTATTATTCTAGAGTAATGCTGCTATCGTACTAACTATAAACAAGTTGAAAAAAAAAAAATTCGCTAAATTGCGGCTGCCTGAAAAAATGATAAATTTTTGTACCATTTTTATTTACTTTACCGAACTTTTTAAAAATAGTAAAAATTGGAAATTGGTATTAAACTATAGTTAGTTTGATAGAGAAATGTATAGAGAAGACTCGCACCAAATTTCAAGTAAATCGGTTCAGTAGAACTTGAGAAATCAGAACAAGAATTAAAAAAAAAAAAATAGTTTTGATAAAAACGCGTTTAAAGTTTCGCGCAGTCTAAGTCATAAAGTGATATTTTATACTTACATTTATTCAATCTGCAATTCCTGCTTCGACATATATATCAGGGTACAAAAGGTTTTATGAGGGAACACTATTGCAGGTAGACCGATGATCCCTAACGTCTTTTGTCCAATTCGTTCCGGTCGAGCCAGTTTGGATGCCGCGTCACTATAACGGCTATATCTCCAAAAATAATTTGAATTTTGAAAAATCCTCTGAAGGACTTATTCTATATGATGCCTCAAAGTGATAAGGCCTAACATTCAAAAACTGTGAAATACCGATATATCATACCTAGATCACGAAAATATTGGCATTTTATATTGGTCATACTTAGATTTCTAATATTGGCAGTTCATGTTGGACACATGTGATTTTCTGATATTGATTATCATTATTGGGACTACTTCGATGTATAATATAGGCAGTTAATAGTGGGCATATATGGATGACTAATATTGGTAGTCAATGTTGGGCATACATAATTACCGAATATTGGCCCTGGTCCGTTTTATATGATGGTTAACCATTGTAAAATGTTGACATTTCTACACTGACCCATTATTACACACCAATGTAGGGCCACGATATAAAGTACGACCCAGCCAATATTGGGCCATTGTTTTGTGCTACCTGGGTTAGTTTTACCGCAAAAGACAGCCCTTACACTATTTGGTTATAGGGCCCCGTGTCGTTTCCCCTTCTTCTTTTTTCGCTCGACCAATTTATCGAAATTGGCAATGGGTAGTTTAATTGTTTGATCCAGAAATTTCATGATGCTTGGTAAACGTCGCAATGCAAACTAATATATTCATGCATAAATCACGTGCTTTTATAGAATTCATGTTAGTTCATGGTCAGCCATGGTTGGACACACACGTAGACAAAGGCGCGGTTGTGGATTGATAAATAGAATCATCAACAATCTCCCCGTCGAATTACATGTTCCTGTTTATCAGTACTGTGGACCTGGCACGAAATTGGCAAAGAGGTTAGCTCGTGGTGATTGAGGCATCAATGCTCTAGACGCTGCATGCAAACAGCACGATATCGCTAACTCCAAGAATCACGATAATATTGCGGAACGTCATAAGGCTGATAAAGTGCTTGCCGAGAGGGCTTATAATCGGGTTTTGGCTGAAGACGCAAGTGCAGCTGAAAAAGCCGTCGCCTAGGCGGTCACCAACACCATGAATGCAAAATCCAAACTGGGTATTTCACCCGTCCCTAAGAAAACTGGTGGTTTATTACCGTTTCTGATCCCAATATTTGCGGCCCTTAGCGCTACAGGTGCTTTAGCGGGCGGTGCTGCAGGCATAGCAAAGGTTGTCAATGAAGCTCATGCAAACAAACATCAGTCACAAGAATCCAAGCGTCACAACGCAACAATGGAGGCGAATGCTTTGGGAAAGGGCTTATACCTGAAACCGTATAAGAAGGGTATGGGGTTGTATCTGAAGCCAGCAAAAAACTAATAAAGCTACCACGCCGAGCCCTCACAGATGCTGATCTGCTCAACTATGCAAGAGCTTTGAAAATTTCACATTTCGTGGTGGTTTTATGCGAAATGATTTACCCTGCTCAGGGCCTAGACAGCGTGAGTCTGCGATCATAAATCTTGATTATAGAGACGGTCCAGAGACGCATTGGGTTGCATACACAAAAACGGCAACGATGCGGTGTATTTCGATAGTTTTGGTGATTTACAACCGCCTAGAGATCTCATGAAATATCTCGGTGTTGGTAGCGTAAAATATAATCATAGGAGATATCAAGGATATAACACAGTAATTTGCGGTCACTTGTGCCTCAAGTTTCTCAGTGGACAACTATAAAATGTATGCGTATCGTTGACGTGTTATTGGTCATGGCTGATTCGTTCACGTTGACACTCTCCGGGGAATCGTCGGTCTTGAGGACTCAATATTTTCCCCCTATCGAGCTATCACCGACAAAGACGTATGTTCTTGGACTGATAGAGCTCTTGACATTCAACGCAATACCCAATATAGATGAGGAGTGTCATAAGTTTTATGCATCGCCCAACACAATAATTCCATACCTACTGGGAGCTATAAAATTGAAGATATCGCAAATTATTTGAAAGTTACCTGATGATATAAAATTCAGTCTCAAACTTAATAATAACAATGAGTTACTCAGCGAAATCAGATGCAATCAACAGATAGACTTTTACCCAAAAGATTCCATTAGTCATCCGCTCGGTTTCACCCCCGATGTTCTCCAAGGTGGTATTACCCACAAATCCAAGTTACCCGTTCGCATACTCAAAGTCAACGCTTTGCGGGTTGACTGTAATATTACCACGGGTGCATATATCAACGACCATCAAGTACATACGATTCATCAATTTTTTCCAACCGTACCACCCGGATATAAGATCGTGGAAGTGCCGACAAATGTCACTTACCATCCAATCACCGTACGGTCAATACATGATATACAGTTGAGAATAGTCGATCAGGACGGGAAATTGATCAATTTTCGTGGTGAAACTGTAACTATACGATTACACGTGAAATCTTTGAAATAATATGGGCATTGTGTTTAAGGGGGCAAGAAAATCTGGTAGTAGTTATAAAAGCCTGATAACGTGCCCAAGCATCATCAGTCCTCGTGCAGCTCCGATTCAGATGACACATCAGAACGCTCAGTTTCTGCAGAGCCTAGGACTTCGACTTCGTTGTGGTGGAAAATAAGAATTCGTTGCTATATCTGCATATGCCCACCGCGAAAATGATGAAAATCCAAACACCTGTGACCTTCGACGAGTCGATTGCCCACTGTGAAATACATGCGCATCAACCGTATGCCGCGTCTACATCCAAAAATAACGTTGAGATCCGCATAGCTGTGCAGAATCAAGATGCGTGTGTATCACCCAGCAAAAGTTCGCTCCACATCTATGGCCGGATTACAAAATCAGATGTCAGCCTGGTTGGTGAAAGCACTGAATTGGTCAATATGGCTGTGTGTTACATGTTTAGCGAGATGCGTTACGAGCTGGATGGTCATGAGATCGACCAGAATAAGAATGTCGGCATCACGAGTATTATGAAGGGGTACTTATCACTCACCCCTGGACACCGACATCTCGTGGAGAACACCGGCTGGTTGGGGGATAATAATAAGCTAACCAACGCCGATGGGTACTTTGATGTTGTTATACCACTGAATTTTCTACTCGGATTTGCCGAGGATTATAATCGAATAATCGTCAATGCAAAGCATGAGCTGATTCTGACCCGATCGAACGATGATATAAGTGCCATACATCAAACCACCGTAGAGGGATTCAAAATTTCGCTCGAAAAAATTGAATGGTTATTGCCATACTTCAGACTGTCGGATCCTGCGAAGATCAAAATGCTCATTTATATAGCCAAAGATCCAGCTGTATCTATGAGTTTTCGCTCGTGGGAAATGTACGAGTACCCGATGCTGACTGTAACAACGAGACATGTATGGGTTGTCAAGACATCTACACAACTAGAGAAGCCAAGACAAGTCATACTAGGATTCCAAACCGCAAGTCGAAACGATCCCAAAAAAAATGCCACTCAATTCGATCATTGTATGATTAGAGATATAAAACTTCTTCTAAACTCGCAATGCTATCCCTATGGAAATTTGAATCTTGATATTGCTCACAATCAATACCCTATTCTCAACAATATGTACACTAACTCCCAAATTTCATACTATGATAAAGAATCCGAGCCTCTTTTGCCGAAGAATGATTTTTTGAACAGAGCTTCGCTCATTACGATAGACTGTTCCAAGCAAAATGAGTCGTTAAAGAGTGGTCCGGTGGATATTCGTTTAGAATTTGAAACTAGTCTTGCATTTCCGGAAAATACTTCAGCCTACTGTATGATTATACATGATAGAATTGTTGAATACAATCCAATCAGTGGCACCGTCAAAAAATAAGCTACATTTTGAGGATTCATCATGCTTGAGAACTATGAATTAAGATTATTCTAAATAACTAAAGCAACAATAAATAAATAAATAAATGTAATTGCAAATTCATTGTTATTTATTCAACCCTAACCCATTCTCATTACGTATATATGCATGTGTGTGTGTGTGTGTGTGTTTAGATTTTGCCACAGAACTCAAATTTATTGTATGGGCCTCCAAGATAGAGTATCTGCAATACAGCTGTGCAAGCAGTGCCGTGTGAACGAATGCAGAAAACTTATATTTTCTTATTGCCGTGTTCATCTTTGACTGATCTTATCTGAGAGCAGCGAAAATCACATTGATTTATTGCTCGAGTCTTGAGACTAACCGATTTTATGGTGTAGGAGGATGTTTCGAGAGCTGTTCTCTGGTTGGTTGGGCCTCATTTTATTACGGGGGTGGTGTGCAGCCAATAGGATGCAACCCAACTTTCCCCGCCAGGTCAGTTTGAGAAGACGGCGGTTTTCAGTTTGAAAAGATCGGTGAATAGCGAAAGTTCATAAAATCCGAAACAGTTTGAAAAGATCGGTGAATAGCGAAAAGTCATAGAATCGGGGTAAAAGCATCAAGAAGAAGAAGAAGAAGAAGAAGAATTTCCGGAACTAAACGCGTAGAAGAAAAAAAAAAAAAAAAAAATAAGGTATGTTGTTGGTATTGAATACACAAATTTTAACGGATTCTAATATAAGAATGTGTGATAAATCCAGATGAATCCAACTCACGGAAGAGTTGCACAGCGGGCAGCGCAACTGCGGCGAAGGGCCGAGTTGAGGGCGCGATTCCTTCGGAACGCGCAGGTGGTGCTGCGTTTTTTGCGCGACAGTCATGTGCATGAAAACTTCATCAATGAAACCGCGGGCGTGCACTACGAGATGATCGAAAACATCACGCGGCAGTATCAAATTAATGACCATTGCGCGATGCGTGCGGCCACTACTGAAAATGTCACAGCATCGCCCATCCAAATGCTTGGATATTACGTCTTCCGTGTGGGAAGATGCGGCGGGTTCGGATACGGAGCCGATCCAAATAAATATGAAAAGAGGCCGATCGCCATCACCCAGTTTGGCCTCATCGGTGTATTCACGATTAAGTCCGAGCTCGCCGTCATCGTCGTCGAGGTCATCATCCCCCGACATACCGCCACCGCAACCGAGGGTGATTCCGCTCGAACGGCAATATCCCCTAGTTTGAGTTGGTGTTAAGAAAATTCCTACTTTAGAATAGGTTGGACTTATGAAATATAGTTTAAGCTACTTCAAAAAAACCTCTTCGTAAATATATAGCTTAAGTTAGTTTCAAGAAAATTTTTACTTCGGAATATGTTACACTTAAGAAATATAGTTTAAGCTACTTTCAAGAAATTGTTACTTTAGAATAGGTTAGAGTTAAGAAATACCAAATAAAAAACATACCGTGAGAATCACGTGAAACCGAATGGATCCATGCTACCGAGAAGCGAATATTTCGTATTTTTAGCAGGTTAACCATTCGTTGCACTGAAAACCCCTAGGGTGATTTTGGCGTGCGGTCGATGAAACTCGGCAGCCATTGTTGGATATTGTTGTTGGAAACCGGCTGACTGTCAATACATCGCGGAAGGTAGACATGTGGGGTTATGTTCGCTTATTTTAAGGAAAAGATAAATGAAGTGAATAAAACCTACGTGAATAAGTTATTGATATTGATCAAAAATCGATGAATCAGTTTTAAATAATATCATAGTACAATCAACGAATTGACTTAAGCTATAACTGCAAATTAATTAGAATCAAAGAGTTCATCGAGAACAACCAATTCCTTGATTGTATTAAGATATCATTCAAAACTGATTGATAGATTTTTGATAAATATTCATAGCTTATTCACGTAGTTTTTATTCACCTTATTAATCATTTGCTTAAAATAAACGAACATAACCCCACATGTCTACCTTCCGCAATGTATTGACAGTCAGCCGGCTTCTATCAACAATGGCTGCCGAGTTGCATCGACCGCGCGCCAAAATCACCCTAGGGATTGTTCAGCGCAACGAATGGTTAGCCCGCTGAAATGACGTCATATTCGCCAATATTCGCTGTCCGGTAGCATGGATCCATTCGGTTTCACGTGATTGTCACGGTATATTATCGGATGATTTGCGTCACTGCTTGCATATAACATACCATGCCACTGTTTGAGCATTTCAGCTGGTATAATTCGTATAATTATGTGAGCTAAGAATTAGATATTTCAGAGCGGCCATCATAGATCGATTGTCGGTAGATCGGTAATTGTTACCATGATCCGGAAGCGAATCGGTAGTGGCGCCATCGCGAGACGAAAAAATTGCAGCCATCCGATTGTCGGTAGCAGAAGATCGGCAATCTTTGATTCAGAATCGTTACCATCGGACTACCGATAACGAAAGTGGTGCCATCACAAGGCGGAAAATTGCAATCGCGAGACGGACAAAATTGCAGTCATCCGATTATCGGCAACAGAAGATCGGCAATTTTTGATTTAGAATCGTTACCATCGGACTACCGATAACGGAAGCGGCGCCATCGCTCGGTGGCAAATTGCAACCATTCGATTGCCGGTAATGCAACATCGCCAATCCATGATTCACGTTACCATGATTCAACATGAGTACCATCAGACTATCGGTAACCAAAGATCGGTCATCGTCACCATGATCCAAGAAACGGATCGGTAGTGGCGCCATCGCATGGTGGAGAATCGCAACCATTCGATTGTCGGTAACAAAAGATCGGCAATCCAAAATCGTTACCATCAGACTATCGGTAACAAAGATCGGTAATCGTTACCATCCGATCGTCGATAACTTATCGGCGCAGTCGGTAATTTACATACTGCCGGATGGCCGGTAAAGAAGGCTGGATCCAGAACTCTCATATGTTATCTACTTACAGTTAGCATGGCCAACGCTTAAAAATATTTTATTTCACTCGGACGTAATATCGAGGGCTAAGGATCAGAAATGCGTAACCCACAAAAAATTGCGGATGCTGCAAGAACGGGTCACGTGTTGAATTTTCAGCCATAATACCACAAGACCTTCAGAATTATCGGATATTTCCCGATTGTTCTGCTGCGTAGCATCGAGAGGGCTAAGTTTTGCAGATCAAAAATCACGAGCGCGCAGCGCGAGTGATTTTTGTGTAAAGCTTGACTCGTTCGTTGCTACGCAGGATCGGAACATGAGGGAAATAACCGATTTATTTTGAAGGTCGAGGGGTATTCAGAGGATCATTTCTTCTATTAGAGTAAGATCCCAGAGCGATAAGACATAACTTATTTTCTAAAAGATGAAACTTTAAGTTCTCAGTAGTGTCTCATGTACTTTGTATACCTGCGTGTATGTGAAGTTTGCCCAGTGACACCTGGGCAGGTACCAGGTGAGAAAGGTGTCTGAAAATAAGAGTTACTTAACTTGAATTTATATGGCTGATTTTTATATATATTTAATAGAATATCATTCTCAAGTAGTATCGCAAGTATCAGACACTTTCCATGGACCAAAACTTTTGTCAGACGCTTTAAAGCTCCACCAAAAATAAATGAACTTCACTTATTTTTTAATGTCTGATTTTTGAATATGTTATCGAGATAACTATTACAAAATTATATTTAATCAGTCAGACAAATTGGAATGACCAGAAATCCCCTAAACACAAAAATTATTCGGCCGTGAGTACGAGCGCGAGAGCATTATGCATGCGTTTCAGAGCGAGTGAGACGTCCATAGTAACCCGGTTCTCCTTCTTTAACTCACATTCTGTTTCAGTCTACTGTGTATCTGCGCGCAACGTATAGTATACATTAGTATAGTGCGGACCTCTGAGAGCACATGTTTTTGTTGTTTACATCGTGTCAGTTGTGAGTGATAATTATTTATTTGCAATAGTGAATATCATGGAAGAAGAATCATTGAAATGTGTATTTTGTAAAAAATCTACGGATAAAATAAAATTATTTTCCGAAGAGACATTTAAAAAGTGCAAGATCATTTTGAGACAACGCAAAATTCATGACCTAAAATTCAAAGACATAGTTTCACCGGATGATTTGTACGACAGTAGTTATCACCGAGAATGTTATAAATGTTTTACAGCGTTGCCAAAAAAGTATTATTCTGCAAGTTCAGAAAAACCAAAAAATGCAAGAGAAAAAATTGCATCGAATATTGGTGAAAATACAGTACCATCGACATCAACCCTACCAACTAATCCCATTGTCAATAATGACGCATATACACTAAGTGCTTCAAGTCAACAAACTTATTCTACTGTTACGGATTCAGATATAGCATCAAACTCAAGTGCAGGTAGTACTGTACCTAAATCTGTTGTAATACCGGAGCCAGCAGTTGAATTAGTATCAATTGAACCAGTATTATCTTTTTCTGAAGAATCTCCTGTAGTATTTGAATGTACCGTTGATTCTACTCCTCATAACATTTCATTTGACAGTGATGTGATCAATACTGACGAAAACCACGCATGTATATATTGTGGTCAAAAAACTAAAAGACACAAATTAAAAAGATTACCACTGCATGCGTGCGATAAAAACAGTTTTTTAAAGAAATTGAATGAAGAAGAGGAAGACTTAGCGGAGTTGATTAAAAAAGTACAAGATATTACCGATTCAAAAGTATATTATCATAGTAAATGTCAATTGGAGTATTCTTATAAATTGTCATCAAAGAATAATACAGCTAAAACGTCTTGGCATGATCTTCGTCAACATCATCGAGCTGTTTTTGAGGAAGTGTGTGAATTTATAAAAGAAAATGTTATAAAGAAAGGTCGGTGTTACTTTCTGACTCATCTCCACAGACACTATATGGAGTTATTCGCAGAGGAAGTAGAAAACTATGAAGAAGTAACAGGGAATTTTGCTCCACATAACTTAGAGAGCAAAATAAACAATGTATTTACAAAAGAGGTTAAATTTTTAATGTGCCAAAATAAAAAATTACTTGCTCCGAAACATGTTACTGTGATCAATGAGGAGATGTTGGAAATTTCAAAGGATGAGGACATCCTGAATAAAGCTGCTTTGATATTGAGGAAATCGGTGTTGCAAGTCGAGAAGAAAAATTTGCCAAATAATTTGTCTGTACAGGACCTTAGGGCCGGCGAAGTTTCCGTGCCGGAAAATTTATCGCAATTTTATTATACTCTTATTGCAGGAAGTAACAATAAAAGGAAAAAAAATCCAAAATGTAAACGACAAGTTCAATCTTTGAGTGCAGATACTGTGTACGCCATCTTTAATGGTAAATGGAAAACGTCAAAGCATATTAAGCTTGGAATGGCTTTAAAAAGCTTAACAAGCAGTCGTAAAATAATCGACATCATCCACAGATATGGCCATTGCATTAGCTATCCAGGGGTAGAGGAGCTGGAAACTGAAAGTACTTTTTACTCCGTGCAAAAATCAACTATATGTCCTGAAATAATAAGAAAAAATCCGAATCTATGCACTGGAGTTGCGTTTGATAATTTTGATCGGTTTGTAGAAACCAAAAGTGGGAAAGACACGTTACACGACACAGTCGGTATAATCTATCCAAACGAGGACCCAAACACTTTACATGAAACAGAAACTCCAAATTTACCTTCTGCTACCAGCGAAGAATGTGAAACGACGGGAAAAAGACGACGAAGAACAATGGAGATTATTGAGGTAGAAGATAGACCATACATGAAAAAACCCAAGATGACTGATGAGTTACAAATTTCTATTCATGAAGCTGAAGGAACACTGCCTGTCTCTTTACAATCACATAAAGACATTGATGTAATTTGGATGCTAAGCCATGCTTACCATTTACCAAATCTTCCTGTGTGGGTTGGTTACAATAGTTTAATCAGTAACAATGATAATAATCCAAAGCAAATTATTTCTTATCTCACTCCGATAAATTTATCGCCCACAAACACATCAGTTGTTTTGGAAACAATGGAGCAAAGCTTAAAAATTTGCGAAGAGGTCAAACAACCTTGCATTCAAGTAACTTATGATCTGGCAATAGCAAAAGTAGCCTTACAAATTCAAGCTACTGAAGCACCCAAGTTTGATAATCTATTTATTCATTTAGGACCATTCCATATTATGATGTCATACTTTAAAGCTTTAGGAAAATTCATAGTGGATTGCGGCTTGTCCAACGTCATGGTGCAAAGTAATTTGTTAGCTTCAGGGTCAGTTGCAGGATTTCAGGAAGGAAAACATTTCAATCGGTGTAAAAGGCTTCATCCGTTGATGTCAGTAGGTCTGGAGATTTTACATTTTAAATCTTTTTTAGATATCAATAATGTAGAAGTTACGGATGAAATTATTGAAGAAATTAAACGTCTGCAAAATACTCCAATGTCATCGTTTAAAATTAAAAATGAAGAGTTGAAGAAACTATTAAACCATTATTGCATTTACAAACAACAGACTCTGAACGGTGAGAATGGAAAAACAGCGCAGTTTTATTTAATGTATATAAACTTTATCAACTATTATTTAACTCTGTCTAGAAGCATTCGTATTGGAGATTTTGATCTATTGAAGTACGTATTACCGAAAATCGCAAATTTATTTTTCATCTGTAACCAACCAAACTATGCTCGTTGGACTGTTAAATACTGCTCTAATTTATTGAACGTTGCCGAAACTCATCCTAATTTGTACGAGGATTTCCAGGAAGGTTTTTTTGGTATTCGAAGAACCAATAAGTCTTTTTCTAAACAACCAATTGATTTAGTTCTTGAACAAACAATAAACGCAGATGCAGCAAGGAAGCTCACTGGTATAATACATTTCACAAATTCAATTTCTGCTCGCCAACGATGGGCCCGGAGTCATGATGTCAGATCCACTATGATTAGTTCAATGTATGAAGATTTGGGCTTGCATAAGGATCAAGACGTTTCGGCCGAGCTCACCAATCATTCTATTAAAAATAATACTAAATAATTGCAAAAATTTATTAACACTTTCGATTTATTTATAAATCCATTCGACTCACAAGTGCCAAAAGATCTTTTAATCAATATTTCATCGGGTAAAGCTGCATCAGAGTCCGTAGCAAATTTTTTGCTAAATATTGAAAAAAATGGTGACGATAAACGTCAAACGTTTATCTCTGAGTGTGAATTGGATATTAGCAGATTCGAAAAAAGTATTAAGAAAACACCACTGGAAAACTTTACACTGGATTATTCCAAAAAGAAAAAAGCAAAAGTAGGTGGTAAAATACAAGAAGTACGTATCCAAAGAGATCTTTTCGGGCGTATGCTTGGCATATCTATAGATCACAAAGTAGATATGGCCAAAATTCTGTCCTATCCTATTACTCCGATGCCATTATCTATGTGCCACTTTGATGGGGCCATTTGTAAAACCCAGAAATCCACCTTTATGAAATCTTTGGAGAAAGGTTTAGAGCACAATCCACCTGCTCAAATAGATGTTTTATTAATTGACGGTTTCTTTTTGCTACATACCATGAAAAATATCCCGAAAACTTTTGGAGCTATCTCGAAAAAAATGCTTCAAATGTTAACGCAACTGAAAGCGATAAGATACGACGTTATTTTTTATCAATATTTCTCTCCTTCGATTAAAGATTATGAAAGATCTCTTCGCCAAGAATCAACTCAACTGGATTTTAATATTGCTGCTCCTGATCAAGTTAGACCGTCAGATTTTCTAAAAGAACTGAAAAACATCCATTTTAAACAGGCGCTCGTTGATTTCTTTATTCGACACTGGGCATCTGATGAAATGGTTCCTTTTGTTGAGAATAAACAGATATTTATAAATTATAAACAATGTCATTCTTACATCGTTGATAACAACAAAGTTGTATCAGGTGTAGATGACAGTTTATTCTGTCCAGAGCGTGAAGAAGCTGACACAAAAATTGTTTTTCATGTTTGTAACATTGATGCTCAAGCAAATTTTGTTATTAGATGTTCTGACACTGATATTGCAATAATTATGTTAGGACATATGGATAATTTGAAAAATGATGACTCCAATGTATGGTTATACGCAGGCACCGGAAATAACCAGAGATACATTAATTTAAAAAAAATTTACGAGCATTTGAGCCCATCTTTGTGTAAAAGTTTACCAGGATTTCATGCATTGACTGGGTGTGACTTTAATCCTTCCTTTTTCAAAAAAGGTAAACAAAGACCTTTTAATATATTGATGAAGAAGCATGGATATCAGCTTGCTTTTATGCAATTTGGAAGCCCAGAGTCGTTTACCGATGCACACATACAACAGGATATTTTCAACAAAGTACAAAAATTTATCTGCGAAATTTATAATGTTTCTGGCACACTGGACGTTGATGCTGCCCGACTTCAGCTGTTTTTAAATAATTATACCGTTTCTGATGTAAACGAAGAATTTAATCCAAAAAGTTTAAAAAATTTTGATGCTAGCAATTTACCACCATGCAAAACTGAATTAGTTCAACAATATCTCCGAGCTAATTACATTGCTAGCATATGGAATAATGCAAATGAAAAACAACCAACCATCTTTACTCCTGAAAATAATGGCTGGACGTTAGAAGAAAACCAGTATCACTTTCATTGGTCTGATGGTGACCAATTACCAGGAGACGTCAGTGAAGCACTTCAAGATCCAGGTACTGTACTTTAACTTTAGGTTTACAATTTATTTTTTGTTTTATATTTGTAGTTTTATGTTTTGTGTTTCTTTTATTTGTGTTTTACAGAAGAAGCTGACAGCAACGACAACAACATAAATGATGCCGATGAGAATGATGACTCGAATGGACAATATGACTGGCTCAATGATGAAAATTCTAATGATTATTTTGATGATGATAACGATGATTAAGGACAATCAAATACTTTCACTTACTAACTATAGTTATTTTTTTTTTTTTACTAAAATTATTTTATCTTAAAAATGTAAAAACTGTTATCTTTGGTAAAAAAAAAAATAAAAATAATTTTTTATAAAACACAATTACTCCGAAAAAAAATTATTTTTACCGAATATATTGTAACTTGTTGTATATGTTTCACGAGCTGAAGGCTCGTGAAAATATACTAGTTCGCGTGAGTTGTTTGTCACGGGTTATTTTCTTAGAATATTTGGAGCTCCTCTGGGAAAAGTTGGAAAAACCCTTAATTTACCCTAATACAGACTCGGATAGATTTTACTCTACCAGAGCTGCCTCCCTACAGACTTGGGATATGCTAGATTCACCAGACTAGGATAGCAATTATCGCTCTATCGTAGCTGTCCTGAATCTAGCTCACCGAAGCTGCCTATTACAGACTTGGGATATGTGTGTTCTCAGACTAGGGTACCAATTATAGCTATACCGTAGCTGTCCAACACACTCACCGAAGCTGCCTTTTAGCTAAACAATGAATTTAAGTTTACAAGAAAATGAAGCGAAGTACTTCTCTGAAAGAATAGAATTTTTAGGTTATGTTTTCAAGGAGAATAGAAGACAAAGATTAGATTTCTGATATTTGTGAAATCAGTTGATCATATCCTATTTATTTTAACTTTTGTTCTATGTTTTTTGAACTTACTATTTACAAAATTATAAAAATGTGAAACATAAAATGAGAATGATGAGAGAATGAGATGAATGAATGATTTTATGAATGTTTTCTTAATTGTAAAAAAAAAGGCCGCTTTGGCTCGAATACGCTTTGAATAAGCTCTCGCGCTCGTACTCACGGCCGAATAATTTTTGTGTTTAGGGGATTTCTGGTCATTCCAATTTGTCTGACTGATTAAATATAATTTTGTAATAGTTATCTCGATAACATATTCAAAAATCAGACATTAAAAAATAAGTGAAGTTCATTTATTTTTGGTGGAGCTTTAAAGCGTCTGACAAAAGTTTTGGTCCATGGAAAGTGTCTGATACTTGCAATACTACTCGAGAATGATATTCTATTAAATATATATAAAAATCAGCCATATAAATTTAAGTTAAGTAACTCTTAATTTCAGACACCTTTCTCACCTGGTACCTGCCCAGGTGTCACTAGGCAAACTTCACATACACGCAGGTATACAAAGTACATGAGACACTACTGAGAACTTAAGGTTTCATCTTTTAGAAAATAAGTTATGTCTTATCGCTCTGGGATCTTGGACTATATTACGATATCGGCCGAACAGAGTGCAGTATTTCATTTCGGGATCAGCGTCTTGAAATCGATCCAAACTGGGACACGAGTTTGACAGTTTGACAGATATTTGAATGAAATCTGACAAAATCGGGTAAAACAATTGGCAGGCTACAGGGAAATTATCAGATTGAAACAGGCCACGTGACCGAGAATACTATACTCTGATTGGCCAAGATCGTAATTGAGGAAATAATCAGATATACGCCCCCATAGCAGCAAATTCAACGAAGTCAAAGAAAGTTGGACTACGCCTTTCTGGTCCTTAGCCCTAGATATTGTAACTTGTTGTAACTGTTTTACAAACTGAAGGCTCGTGAAATTATACTAGTTCGCGTGTGTTCTTTGTCACGGGTTATTCTTATGAATATTCGGAGCTTCTCTGGGCAAAGTTGAAAAAACCATTAATTTACCCTGATACAGACTCGGGTAGATTTTACTTCACTAGAGCTGCCTCCCTACAGACTTGGGATATACTAGACTCACCAGACTAGCAAAGCAATTATAGGTCTATCGTAGCTGTCCTGAGTCTAGCTCACCGAAGCTGCCTATTACAGACTTGGGATATGTGTGTTCTCAGACTAGGATACCAATTATAGCTGTATCGTAGCTGTCCGATACACTCACCGAAGCTGCCTTTTAGCTAAACAATGAGTTTGATTTCATAAGCAAGTGAAGCGAAGTGCTTCTCTGAAAGAATAGGAAATCGAGGTTATGTTGTCGAAGAAAAATAGTAGACAAAAATCAGATTCGTGATATTCAGTAGATCTGTTGATCTTCTTCTATTTATTATAATTTTTAGTTCTTACTTATTTGTGAACTGCTCTATTTTACAAAATCTTAAGAAAACTGGAAAAACATAAAATAAAAAAATGAACGCAAGATAAATGATTTTATGAATGATTCTTATTCTAACTTATTTTTAGTGTTGCCTCAATAGCCGGACTTTTGTGTTTTTGACTTTGTTTGTTCTGTAAATTTTTATTCAAATACCGCTTTGGCTAATTTGATTACTGAGTTTTTATGATTCTATTGAAATGCCTCTTGGCTATCACAATTTATTTGAATTTTATGCTTTTATTGAGATGCCGCTTTGGCTATGACAATTTCTAGAAGTGAGTTTATATTTAAAAAGAGAAGAATTTCACGTGTGAGTCGCCTGGCCGCTTTAGCACGAGTACGCTCTACGTTTTGAGAGAAAAGATTAGAATTAATAACAGCTGTGAGTCGGTCGGCCGCTTTGGCTCGGCTACGCTGGAAAGGCTTAGCCCGTCCGCCTTACATACTCATCATGCTAGCACACCGATGCTTGAGTGAGCTGGTATTGTACCACGTGGTACAATACCGGTGTGCGCTGGCGTGTTTGATGTGATGTGTGATTTGCCTATTCGCCTATAGGCTGAATACGTTACAATATATACAGCGTGATTCTCAAGTCGCGGAAAAGATTTTACATGCAGATTCCTTATCAAAATCTAAGAATAAAGTTCCGTATCAAAAACTTCGAGGGACCGCTCGTTCTTGAGTTATAGAAGGTTTAGTCAACCCAATTAGACGGCCGTAATGTGACGTGCTCAGTCTCGTAGCAATTCCGAAAAATTGATGGTGCCCGCGTCGCATGAACTTTGCCTAAAATTTCGGTTTTTTATTTCGTAATTTTTAGTCTTTACGTCGTCCGGTCGATCATTCTCGTGCCCTACGTCGTTCGCCCCGTAGTTGACGTTGTCCAGGTGATCAAACTGGTGACTTACGTTCACCAGGTCTTTTGCTTCGTAGTTTCCATTCTAGTTGTCGTCAGGCAGGAGACTTTCGACCAGCGAAATTTTTACTACGTTTTTGACGTTGTCCAGGTGTTCGAATTAATGACTTCCGATCCCCAGGTCATCCGCTTCGCAGTTTTTACTCTCGTGGTCTTCGGGTTGTTTATTTCCGTGATCCAGGACTTTTGACCCGTAGTTTACGTTGTCCAGGGGGTCCAACTGGTGACTTACGTTTCCCAGGTCGTCCGCTTCGTAGTTTTCACTCTCGTTGTCCTCAAGCTGTTGATTTCCGCGATCCACGACTTTCGCCCCGTAGTCAACGTTGTCCAGGTGGTCAAACTGGTGACTCACGTTCCCCAGGTCTTTTGCTTGATAGTTTTTATTCTAGTGTTCATCGGGCAGGTGATTTCCGACCTCCAGAATTCTCACAACGTTTTACTTTTTTACTTTCGATCTCCAGGTCGTCCTGACGACAACTAGAATTAAAACTACAAAGCAAAAGACCTGGGGCACGTAAGTCACCAGTTTTACCACCTGGGCAACGTAAACTACGGGGCGAAAGTCCTGGATCCCGGAAATCAACATCTCGACGACAACGAGAGTGAAAACTACGAAGCGGACGACCTGGGGATCGGAAGTCATCAATTTGACTTCTTGGACGACGTAAGCTGCGGGGCGAAAGTAAAACTACGAAGCGGACGACCTGGGGATCGGAAGTCATCAATTCGAACACCTGGACAACATCAAAAACGTAGTAAGAATTTTGGTGGTCGAAAATCACCTCCCTGACGACAACTAGAATGAAAACTACGAAGCAAAAGACCTGGGGAACGTAAGTCACCAGTTTGACTACCTGGACAACGTCAACTACGGGGCGAAAGTCCTGGAGGACGGAAATCGACAACCCAAAGACAACAAGAGTGAAAACTACGAAGCGGACGACCTGGGGAACGTAAGTCAACAGTTTGAGCACCTGGACAACGTCAACTACGGGGCGAACGACGCAGGGCACGAGAATGACCGACCGGACGACGTGAGGACTAAGAATTACGGAATAAAAAACTAAATTTCAGGCAAAGTTCATGCGACGCGGGTACTATCAATTTCTCAGGATTGCTACGAGACTGAGCACGTCACATTACGGCCGTCTGATAGGGTTGACTAAACCTTCTATAACTCAAGAACGAGCGGTCCCTTGAAGTTTTTGATAAGGAACTTTATTCTTAGATTTTGATAAGGAATCTGCATGTGAAATCTTTTCCGCGACTTGAGAATCACGCTGTATATACCGTGACAATCACGTAACACCGAATGGTCCATGCTACCGGAGAGCGGACATTGCCGAATATGACGTCATTTTAGCGAGCTAACCACTCGTTGCGCTGAACAATCCCTAGGGTGATTTTGGCGCGCGGTCGATGCAACTCGGCAGCCATTGTTGATAGAAGCCGGCTGACCGTCAATACATTGCGGAAGGTAGACATGTGGGGTTATGTTCGTTTATTTTAAGCAAATGATTGATAAGGTGAATAAAAACTACGTGCATAAGCTATGAATATTTATCAAAAATCTATCAATTAGTTTTGAATGATATCTTAATACAATCAAGGAATTAACCTAACCTATAACTAGGAATTGATTAGAGTCGAAAAGTTCATCGAGGACAACTAATTTGAACGAGATTATTTATTGTATTCTAGGGTTGAGGCTTCAATAAATTGAACAAGGTGAGTGAGAAAAACTTCATTGAAGCTTACTAAAAGTTCATTCGATGCATGACAAGGATAATTGTCATGTTGTAACAAATTAGTCCTCGTTACAGTCAGCAGCGCAGTTTAAACCGCCAGTTCTTAGAGTCTTCGAGAAATGCACTACGCCTAGACTGGACATAATGCCTGCGCCTGTAATTTCAAGGTAAGAATTATCACACATTCAATGACAACATTTATCGGCCACAAACATCTGCTAATATCAGCTGTAAAAAAAATAAGTGTTGTTTAATGGAATTAAGTTATTGAAAAACATGAATATTTGAGAAGTATGAATAACTACGATATCGTGTAATGAATGTGTGATAATTTTTACCTTGAAATTACAGGCGCAGGCATGTTGCCCAGGCTGAGCTTTGTGCATTTCTCGAAGACTTCAAGACCTGGCGGTTTGAATTGCGCTGCTAACTGTAACGAGGACTAATTCATTACAACATGATACTTATCCTTGTTACGCATTGAATAAACTTTTAGAAAACTTCAATAAAGTTTTTCTCACTTACCTAGTTCAATTTATTGAAGCCTCAACCCGAGGATTAATAATTAATAATTCCGTTCAAATTGGTTGTTCTCGATGAACTCTTTGATTCTAATTAATTTGCAGTTATAGCTTAAGTTAATTCGTTGATTGTACTATGATATTATTTAAAACTGATTGATCGATTTTCGATAAATATCAATAACTTGTTCACGTAGGTTTCATTCACTTCATTCATCATTTGCTCAAAATAAACGAACATAACCCCACATGTCTACCTCCCGCGTTGTATTGACAGTCAGCCGGTTTCCAACAACAATGTCCAACAATGGCTGCCGAGTTTCATCGACCGCACGCCAAAATCACCCTAGTGGTTTTCAGTGCAACGAGTGGTTAACCTGCTAAAAATACGAAATATTCGCTGTCCGGTAGCATGGACCATTCAGTTTCACGTGATTGTCACGGTATATATATATATATATATATTGTAACGTGGCAAAACGTTAGGACCTCCTCCTAACCAACCTCACGAGCGTATTTAAGTCCCGTAATCCCAAGTCAGGCATATTCGTTTCGAATTCCTACCGCCTTTGTCTTAGCGTGGCCATATTGCCCGAAGATCGCCGCACGCGGCTAACCGGCAACGGCCAGCGCTGAAAGGACGAACCGCGAAGATAGGAAGATAAGGTCAGGATCGAGTACATTCCGGTTGGGCGCTCGATCACGAGACAACGTGAGCCCCTAATCGTCGAGTCAAGAGAGAGAGAGAGAGAGATAGTTTTTCCAAAGTTATTGGTGATATTGTTTTATTGTGACCCCCGCTACCGTTATTGGACTACTGATTTGGATCTTAGATTGGATATTCTATCGATTCGGATATATACGACCCTCGCCTGTACCCGGACTGAGAGCCGACAACGAGGCAGAGTAAACGTGTGCGATCAGGTAGGATCCAGCCAACGTATTCGGTCGAGTCTAATCCTAAAACCCTTCTAGTCCCGTTGACAGTCCCGAGAGAGAATCGAGAGAACCCTCGAGAGTCAGGAGAAGCTAGAGAGTACCGCTTGTGTCCCCGTGGTATTCGACTCTGCGCGAAAGCGTGCCAGCCTCTCGCCGCCGCGCAGTTATTCGCAAAACCAGAGTCGGCGCCATATTGCCCGAGTCCTCTGACGTCACGCGTCGCAGTCGTCTGCTGCGTGCCAGAGAGCTCTAGTGGCAGAGTACCGAGTCCCGATCCCTTCCCCTCCCAGCTGTTGAGCGAGCAGCTGTCAGTCAGAGACTAGAGCGCAGAGCTCGAAATCAGACTTGACAGCTGTACCTCCAGCTGGTAGCAGTGGAGAAGACGGATCCCCCAACATCGGTGATGACGTCAACCATGCGAAATTTTATTAAGTAATTTAATAGTATTGTCGAGTGAGAGTCTTTTGTTTCTTTTGTTTTGTTTTATAAGCTAGAGTAGAGTCATTTATATTATTGTTATTGTTAGTTCCAGAATCGTAAACATAGAGTAGCGGTAAGGTCAGAGCCAGATAACAGGCTAATAATAGTGTTATCTTTTTCTTTTTTTCTTTTTAATAGATAAATCTTTTCAAATAAAGTTCATTCGTGTTGAGTATTTTTGTTTCTCGCCCCCACGAACTATCCCTCTACCAACTAGCTAGTCGGAGCGAGAGAGAGAGGGCTTCGGATAGAAGCCTGGCGCCCAACCTGACATCGCTGGTTTGGAGGAGGTAAGCGTTGGCGTCTTATTTGATAATAGATCGTAGTTTCCGCGGGTAACACCCGAGCTCGCGGAAATCGCTGTTACAATATATATATACAGGGTGATTCAGAATCGGGTACTTTCCTCACACCGGTGGATTTCTTGTGAAAAACTAAGACCAAAATTATTTATCCTAAAATGTCGAAAGCCAAGCCGTTTTCAGGTAGAAGCCATTTAAAGTAAGCCATTACGAGAGCAGATACGAAAATGGCTCGCCGCCGCTATTGTCGGCCTACCGGATCTCGCGACGCCTCACCCGTCACCGCGATCGTCTTCATTTTTCGCAAGGAATCCGCTGGTATGCAGATGGTGCGCGAATTTTGCGACACCCTGTATATATCTCTCGATATTATAAAGATATCTCGGCGCCGCCGTCGCCGCTGCCGCCGTGTCAGGAAATGGTTACCATGGCAACCATGGTCGGGTAGGGTCGGGTTAGGTTAGGTTAAGTTAGGTGAGGTTAGAGGGGGTGGCCGAGGCTTAAATTCTCACACGGCCCGCCGCTGTCGCCGTGTTAGTATCGCACGGAATTGTGGGTATTCGGGAGCTGGGGATTTCCCAGAATTCCCGGGGATTTCCGAGAATTCCCCACGGACTTCCCAGACTTCTCCATAGATTTTCTCTTTTTTTTCCCCCCGAATTCCCCCGAATTCCCATGGATTTCCAAGAATTCCTAGGAATTCGCCAGAATTATTGGGGATTTCCCTTTATTTCCATAGTGTCTCCATAGATTCCCCGGGAATCCCCCACTATTCCCACGGATTCCCTATAGATTTTTCGGGGATTCCCCAGAATTCCGACGAATTTTCCATTATTTCCCAGAATTCCCAGGGATTTTCCAAAGAAGCATCATGAATATACATTCATAAATCTGCAATTTCATAAAATCATAAATTATGACCAAAAAATACATACACGGTGAATTCCTATCGTCCGCACACTTACAATTGTACACTCCGATAGGAATTGACCCTGTCTAAAAATACTTACAGACGTCATCAAAATAGGGCTTAAATTCTGACACGGCCCGCCGCTGCCGCCGTGTTAGTATCGCTCGGAATTATGGGTATTCGGGACCCGGGGATTTCCCAGAATTCCGCACGGACTTCCCGGACTTCCCCATGGATTTTCCTGCGGATTCCTCCGAATTCCCATGAATTTCCAAAAATTCATAGGGATTTCCTAGAATTATCGGGGATTCCCCTTTATTTCCATAGTGTCCCCATAGATCTCCCGGAAATTCTCCACTATTCCCACGGATTCCCTATAGATTTTCTGGGGATTCCCCAGAATTCCGACGAATTTTCCATAATTTCCCAGAATTCCCAGGGATTTTACAAAAAAGCATCATGAATATACATTCATGAATTTGCAATTTCATAAAATCATAAATTGGGACCAAAAAATACATACACGGTGAATTCCTATCGTCCGCACACTTACAATTGTACACTCCGATAGGAATTCACCCCGTACAAAAATACCCACAGACGTCATCAAAATAATTGATAATAAATATTCGAATGCTTTTACTCATTCGTCGTATATTGAAAGCAGTTGTTCTCATTTAGATCCTGACAGCTTACAGCTATTGATCCGACAGCTATTATCTTTAATCATTCTGAAATTCGTGACCTACAAAATATCGGAGACGTAAAGATATTTGCTGAAACTTTACCGAGATCGTGAAGGGATATACTTGCTGAATAACCTAACTTGAGTATATAAGAGATAATTTGGTTGAAAATAGTTTTTCGAAATTTGAGATTCGATAAACCGATTTTGATACAAGTTTTTCTTCCGAAATTATAATGGATAATTTTGAATCAAATCACATCATTGAAAAATCCATTTTAGGGGACGGTAATTGTTTGTTTAGGGCATTTTCTCATTTTTTAGATAATGACCAGGAGAAGCATAGGCAAGTTAGACTAAGGATTGTTTCTGATGTTTATAAAAATTGGCCAGTTTATGAACCATTCATAATAGGGGATGAATCTTATGGTACTCAAATTTTGGATAGAAATTCTTATAAGTTATATATGTCAAAAGACGGTGTTTACGGGGGGGAGGTTGAGTTACAATCTTTTGTAGATATTTAATATGTTTACATATTGGTTTATGTTAATAATTCTGACGTACCAATGGAATTTGGGCAAAATTGTAGTAACAGTAAATTAATACTCCTCTTGAGTGGTATGATCGACAAAGGTCATTATGATGTGATAGAATGTTTGAACTCTACTTTCCGGAACGATTATAAGAGCTATTGCAATCGTAGGTACCGTAACAATAATAAAAATGTAATTAATGAAAGACGACGAGTTCAAAATCTTACGAGGTTAAAAGTATTAAATAAACGGTATAATAACAAAGTCGACAATATGACCATCAAACGTTTGGAAAAAAAAAAGGAAAAAGGATATGGTGGAAAATATGACTGAAGAACGCTTAGAAAAAAAGCGGACAGATGATATGGTGGACAATATGAAACAAGATCGGCTAGAGAAGAAGCGGGAAAAAGACATGGTACAAAATATGGAGGAAAGACGTCTGAACAAAAAAAGGGAAAAACAAGTGGTACAGAATATGGAAGAAGAACGTTTGAAGAAGAAAAGGGAAAAGGATACGGTACGGTATATGGAAGAAGAACGTGTGATCAAGAAAAGGGAAAAAGATACGGTACGGAATATGAAAGAAGAACGCGTGAACAAGAAAAGGAAAAAAGATGTGGTACGGAATATGGAAGAAGAACGTTTGAATAAAAAAAGAGAAAGAGACGTGGTACAAAATATGAAAGAAGAGCGTCTGAACAAAGAAAGGCAAAAAGATGTGGTGCAGAATATGCATGAAGTACGTCTGATGAAAAAAAGGGAAAAGGATATCGTTCAAAATATGAACAATGACCGGTTGAGCAAGAAAAGGGATGGCAATATGGTAAAAAACATGACATGTGAACGCATTAATAAGAGAAGAAGAATTCAACAAGTTATTAAATTATGCCCAAATAAGTTGTCTTACGTGGATCTCGGAGAAATGGATTATATTTGTCCGTATTGTTCGGCATTATTTTGGTCAGCGGAATTTTCGAAAAAAAGTTGTCACAATGTAAAAGTGCAGCTACCACCGCTGAGTGATTATGATGAAAATTTGAAAGATCTATTGTTAAATGACAAAAAATTCAGGGAATTAATTCGTTATTATAATAGTCGGTTTTCGTTTGTAACGTTTGATGCTAATCTTATCAATGAATCTAGAAGAGGAGTATACAATTTGAAAATTCAGGGACAAGTTTGTCATATAACTCCAAGCAGCATTCATACGAAAAAAGGAAATATTCCTTATCGCGGCCAAATTTATATTCATGATGATTATAAAGCAACGGAAAAAAGGTTAAAAGAAAATAAAAATGTTGTTGAGGAACATATACAAATAATATCCAAAATTTTAAACAATAACAATTATACGCTAAAAAATACAAAAATCTCTTCGAATTCACGAAGGATAAATCATTACCAGAGTATTATCTGCATTTTGTCCGTAACATAAATTCTAATCAACATCATTATAATGCATCTACGACTGCAGAATGTGCAGCTATAATAGCTTCTAAGGATGGTGAAATTCCATGTTTCGATTTGTGTGTTTATCCAAAAAATCTTCCAAAACGTATTGATTCTTTTTCATGTTTAAATAAACTATCATTTCATATTGACCCAATGACGTTTCCAATAATGTGTCCGTGCGGGGATTTAGGATGGAGTCCATCATTTAAACAAAATCATTCCAGTAATAAACGACTTACAACTCTTCAATACTATTCCTATCGTTTAGCTTACAGGCAGAGTGACAATTTCAACTCTATTTTATTCTGTGGTCGGTTAACACAGCAGTATGTGATTCAAGCTTATATAATAATCGAAAATAACAGACCAAATTTCTTGAGGTATAGCCAAAAAAAAATTACGCATCGAATGTTATCAAGGATTAGTTGATCACGTAGCACGTAGTGCTATGAACGATTCAAATAATTTTGAAAATAAAGAACGCTTAGGGAATATATTTGTATTGACATCTACCTATTTAGGCAGTCCTCGAAACATGCACCAAAATTACCAAGATGCTATGGCTATCGTTAGGGCAATCGGTCGTCCAGATTTATTCATTACAATGACGTGTAACCCAAATTGGTCGGAGCTAAAAAAAATACTCAACAAATTTCCTACGGGTACCATGTGCAACGATATTCCGAATATTACAGTGCGATTATTTCATACTAAATTACGAGCTCTTTTGGCTGATATCATAAGTGGAAAAATTTTTGGAAATAGTTTGGCATATGTTTATACAATAGAATTTCAGAAACGTCGATTACCACATGCACATATTCTATTCGTATTATATTATAAGAATAAATTGATAACTCCAGAGGCAATTGATAAATATATCAGTGCTGAAATATGTTCTGATGATCCCGAATTGCAAGAGCTGGTTCTAAAACATATGTTACATGTTCCTCATACAGAATATTCTCCATGTTATAATATAAAAACGAAAATTTGTTCAAAAAAATTTCCAAAAAAGTTTTGTGATTCTACACAATTTGAAAAAAATGGGTTTTCTATATATCGACGTAGAAACAATCAAGATGAACGTCATGTCTACAATAGAAAAATTGATGGAAAATTTGTGAAAGTCGACAATGCGATGGGAGTTCCATATAACGCATGCTTGCTTAAGAAATATAAATGCCACATAAACGTTGAATACTGTACATCCATTATGAGTACGAAATACATATCAAGAGACTCGGTAGAGTCTCGCGCCAAGTACATTAAAAAAAAATTTTTTTCAAGCGCGAGACTCAACGAGTCTATATACCCGAGAGGCAACTACCCTAACCTATAACGCGAATTAGTATCCTCGTTTTCTTTCACCTCACATACTACACGAATTGAAACTAATTTTATCCAAGATGTGGGCATGAAAAGCTTTCATTTGAGCCCTAAATCAATTAAATCGGTGTCCGGAGTGCTGAGATATAAGTAACTACCGTTTCTGAAACCTCGTTTCCTCGTATCAAATTTTCTCTTTCCTGTTCTTCAGACCAAGATTCTGCCAACTCAAACCATTCCCATGAAATCACATTTCGTCGCTAAACGCAGGACGTATGTCCCACGCTTATACACAGAACATACGTCCTTACGGATCTGGGAACAGACATAGAAAGGAAACTCGACACAAAAATTCAGACCAAGATTCATCCCATTAAAACCATTCCCATAAAATCACATCGCGTCGCTAAACGCACGGCGTATGTCCTATGCTCATACACAGAACATACGTCCTTACGCATCTGGAAACATGACATAGAAGGGATAAATCCACACAAAAGTTGTATAGAGTGGCGTAAGTAGGAGAGTCACGACGTAGTCGGCGCTACTATCGCAGACAAAAAGCGTCTGCAACACTAGCAGACGCGTGTTTTTATTTCATATTTTTAAATCCAAATGAAGGAAATAAAATAAAAACATACGAGCAATGCTTAATCAAAACTAGTGAATACCCACTAAAAGCCCCTCGAGTGCGAAAACCTCACGCAAAGTACATTAATGTGATAGTCACCAACAAAAATATTTCGATAGGTTAATCTTGAATCCTACGATCTCGACATTTTGAGGTTATGCGAATCAACTGACGTGTAAAATTCATGGTGATACATAAAAAAAATAACAATTGTGATCGGATAATTTTACGATTAGGTTTGGTTTATTTTCATTTATGAATTCAATTATCGGGGGAAACGGTTGTTTGGTAGTAAGTTACCGCCTGAGGAAGTCTGACGATAGAAAATCAAGAGAAAATGTTGAAGTTTAAAAATATGAGGATAGCATGATTTGATATAAGGAACGGCATGGAGCCAGACTAATAAAGCTGAGTTCAAGCGTTGGATTGCAACGCATTTCACTTCAAGCTCCATGTTAAGCTTATCTCCGAAGGCCCGTCTGCTCAGACTCAAATTTTGAGTCAACGTTATACGTAGGATTCCGACGAGTTTTATGATCTGTATCCGTATAATCTAGTCAAAACGAGACTGTAAGTCGACGTTGTGTTTCGGACTCCGCTAGGCTTTATTCTACACTCCACGTCAACGTAGTGCCTTGACCTTCGGTGGAGATGATTTTTTAATCCATGATTTACAAACAGCTTAGATTCTCTGTTCAGAACGATCTCAAAGTCTGTATAAACATCTATGATTACATGTAAATTAATAGTACAAACTATATATCGATACCCACGTTCTAATATGTCTCTTGGTCTCGGTCCCGGTGTATTCTCGGTCCTACTATCTATCATGCGGCGAATTATAGAGTCTACTGTACATAAATTCGTTTGATTTTGGTATGCAACCTGTGTTTGTATGTTCGTCTCTCTTGAGCTTTTCTCAAATCCAGATTAGTGCTATCACGACAGATATTCAGAATTAAAATGCTTATTCACTATTAAAGAAATGATCGATCGCCTCCCTCGTTTTCAGATGATAGAGATTCTCATCCATATTTATTTATTCGTTTTAGACTCGGCGTAATTTCATTTCTGAATGTAATTATTGGAGAAAAACCTTTTTTATGGATTCAGATTAGTGCTAGCAAGATAAATTGAATGCAAATACTTATTCGCTATGAAAGAAATGATCGATCGACTCCCTCTTTGTCAGATGATTCTCATCTATATTTATTCATTCGTTTCAGACTCGGCGTAAGTTTACTTATGAATGTAATTATTGGAGGAAAACCTTTTTCATGGATTGTTCAATTTTGTAGCGGGCCGTCGTTTGAGAAGAGAGGATGATGAGAGAAAACGCTGAAGTTGCAAGATATCGGGATGGTGTGATTTGATAAAAAAAAGGGGTAGAGTCAAACGAATAGAGCAGAATGCAAGTGTTTGACTTCAACAACTTCCATTTTATGCTCTACGCTAGTCTTGCATCAATAGGCCCAATTCTATATTTTTCGATACTTTCTGTTCAGACTCGAAGTTGAAGTTGACGTTATGAGTACGGGACGCATACATGTTTTTTTTGCAGAGGACCTAGCTGCATTAAAAAAAAAAAACTACCTAAGAATTGCAATACATATATCTAATATTTATATATATATTTATTCATGAGCAGCAACTATAACTCTGCACGCAAGTACCTCCGCCATTGCCGGTCCCAAGCCCAGATGAGACAGGAGGAGGGCTGCGCGTAAGGTCACACGTTGCACGCATATATATATAATTATACGGGATTCTAACGAAACAATTCGAAGAACTTAATAAAAGAACACATGTTACGTCTATCCACAGAAATTTAAGGCTCACAGAAAAGTATGAGCATACGTGTATATTTTAACATTATTTTCATTCGTTTGAAATTATACTACCACATTCAACATTGCTGCTTTTTGGGGGATTCGGATGATGCAAAATGCATCACCGTACATACGTTGAGATGTTCATAGGAACAATTGGCAGAATGTTGACAACTGAGCAAGCCTCGCAGGTGAGGATATATATAAGAAAACCCATTCGAGCGAGCGTAGCGAGCGAGCACAATTATTAGGTAGTCAAGCGAAATTGTACAAAAAGTGGTGATATCAACCCCAAAAAGCACCCCTGGTGCAAAAACCTTTCGCCAAGTACATTAATGTGGTCACTACCCCTAAAAAACCCACCAACAAAAATTCCTCCTAAAAAAAAAAAATGGTACTATCCAAATGTCTACATACAAAAGCATTGAAATCAGATACAACTGCCAAGTACCTGTAGAATAATGAAAGTTTGGAATTGAAAAATTTGTTCAAACTAAATAACGTTGTACTCGTTCGCTCGCTGCGCTCGCTCACTCGATTGGCTTATGATTATTGGTTGAAAAAATAATTCGGATGAAGAAATTGATAATGACAACATTTATCAAAAAATATTCACAACGAAAAAATAATTTGAACAAAATTTTAAACAAAAAATTTGGAGGTAGTGGTACTTGGTGGGCCTTTTGTAGAAACAGAATTATGAAATATCAATTGCGAACCATGTCAATGTCATCTGATAGCCATTCAAACATTGGCCCACCAACATACCACGGACTCCAAATTTTTTGTTTAAAATTTTGTTCAAATTATTTTTTCGTTGTGAATATTTTTTGATAAATGTTGTCATTATCAATTTCTTCATCCGAATTATTTTTTCAACCAATAATCATAAGCCAATCGAGTGAGCGAGCGCAGCGAGCGAACGAGTACAACGTTATTTAGTTTGAACAAATTTTTCAATTCCAAACTTTCATTATTCTACAGGTACTTGGCAGTTGTATCTGATTTCAATGCTTTTGTATGTAGACATTTGGATAGTACCATTTTTTTTTTTTAGGAGGAATTTTTGTTGGTGGGTTTTTTAGGGGTAGTGACCACATTAATGTACTTGGCGAAAGGTTTTTGCACCAGGGGTACCAATATTTACATAAAGGACATGATCGAGCATATGTCAAATTAAATACAAAAACAGACATTGTAAAAACAGAAACTCATGATGAAATTTCCGAATACATCGACAGCAGATACGTAAGCCCTATGGAAGCTGCTTGGCGAATTGAAGAATTACCACTTTCCGGTAGATCACATACTATTGTTCGGTTGGCAGTTCATACAGAAAATCAGCAACAAGTAATTTTTGGAGAAAATAAAGAAGAAAAGGCTTTAGTAAATAATAACACAACACTGACAGCATGGTTTGATCTTAACAAACAAAATAAACATACAAAAAATTTAATGTATTCTAATATACCTGAACATTACCTATTTGATCATTCAAAAAAAATTTGGGTAAAACGTCAAGCATTTTCTAATGCAATTGGTCGTATTGTTAATGTGAGCCCAAAGGATGTTAAGCGATTTCATCTGAAATTGATACTCAATCGTGTTAGAGGAGCCACTAGCTTTGACGATTTGAAAAAGTATGAGGACATAACATATAAAACATACAAAGAAACGGCAATTGCAATGGGATTAGTAGAAAGTGATGTAGAAATTTTCAATATTTTCGATGAAGCATGTACCATCATGATGCCAAATCAGTTGCGTAAATTTTTAGCTTGGTTTTTGATCGCTGAATATTTATCATTTTCGTGTGAAATTTGGAATAGATACAAACAATATTTTGTGAAGGTTTCTCCGATAATAACGAATGTAAAGCGTTACAAGAGATTAACCAAATTTTGAATTTAGAAAATACAAAATGCTCTGATTTTGGACTACCTGAACCCGATAAGTCTTCGAAAACGTGCAAAACTGTTCAAGAAGAAAGGTTATTCATGACTGAAAACAAACATATGTGTATTAAATTATTAGAACAACTCAATACAGAACAGAAATCAATTTTCAATTATATAACTCAAACTAATCACGAACACATGATATTTATAGATGGTCCGGGAGGTACAGGGAAAACATTTCTTTATAAAACGTTAATTCATCATTTTTTAGGAGAACGCAAAAAAGTATTATCAATGGCATGGACGGGTATTGCAGCAATTTTATTACCTGGAGGTATGACCAGTCATAGAACTTTCAGATTGCCTTTAGATTTAACGAACATTGAGACTATATTTTTAAAATCAAAATCAGATAAAAAAAAATTGCAAGAGTGTGATATAATTATTTGGGATGAAGCTTCTATGATACCAAAGAAAGCATTAGGAATTGTAGATAAAACATTGAGGGATTGTTGCAATTTAAATGAGATTCCATTTGCAGGAAAATTGATTATATTAGGTGGGGATTTTAGACAAATTCTTCCGGTTTTGAAACATGGGACTAAACTTCCTATTATTAACGAAACCATAAAATTTTCGGATCTGTGGAATAATTTCAAAATTCTCGAATTGAAAAAAATATGCGTTCATGCAATCAAGATTTTTCTCCGTTTCTATTACAAATTGGTACAGGCTCTATAAAATCTTTCAAAATCCCCAAAAATTGGTTAACAGATGATATTTGCACTAAAATTTATGGTTCTCATATTGATGAGAATGAAGACTTATCAAATCGAGCCATTTTATCTAGCCACAATGATGATATATACAAACTGAATGATAGAATATTGAAAAAAATTAATAATGAAGAATTAACTTATTATAGCATTGATTATGCAAAACATAAAGGGTTAGATCAAACGGACAATGATGTGGCATTAAATTATCCAATAGAATATTTAAATCCATTACGGTTTCCGGGACTTCCAGTTCATAAATTAGTATTGAAAATTGGTGCGATAATTATGCTCATTCGAAATTTAAGTATAAATTATGGACTCTGCAATGGGACAAAATTAAAAATTGTAAAATTATTCAAATTCAATTTAGAAGTCAAAATTATAACAGGTAACAACATTGGACACAATGCTTTCATTCCGAAAATTTTGCTAGATACAGGAGAATCATCATCTCTACCATTTATCCTGTATCGCAGACAATTTCCTGTTGTTTTGGCATTTGCAATAACAATAAATAAATCGCAGGGACAAAGTTTCGAAAAAGTAGGCCTATACATTAACAAACCTTTATTTTCTCATGGTCAATTATACGTAGCCCTTTCTAGATGTCAAAATCCAAATACATTATCTATTGAAAATAGGTCAGAAAATTTAGAGAACATAGAAAATATTGTATGGAAAGAGGTGTTCGATAAATAGAGGAATAGATAGTGGATTAGGCTTCGTGGGGATACCACTTTTAAAAAAATGCGCCGAGTTATCTACTACTCAGTGGTGTGGAAACGATAACTGTTTTAATGATAATTATTATTCTTATTCATATACATGTTATTACTGTTAAATGTGAACAAAATGGAAAGCTGGTACGTAGGATGTACGGACCGATTACACAGATTCGTCCCCTGGGGTGCGATTCTGTAACTTTTGCGGTAACTTATCGCATGTGCTGACTTTTTTCTCGATTGTACGCCAATGTGCTTCCCCGCTAGCACGCGTTCACCCCCGGTAGCGCCTATATGCTCGGTTTTCAGGTGTCAACAAGCTGAGGTCGCCATGCAACTGCGCGAGAATCAACAATTGAACCCAAGGAAAACCCGGCTCTATGATGAAGCTCTCGCGATCGAGTGATATTTTAACGAATTTTTATCACCTGCCGTGACGACACTGTCACAGGCCTCGCTAACTGTACCGATCGCGTGTTATCTGAACGAATTCTCAGCGCCTGCCGTTAACGAGACTCTATAATATATTCCTTATTTTTTATCGAATATGTATACTATGAAAATGTTATAATTTCTTATTAAATCAATGTTTCAACTACTTTTCCGATAACTTTCGACCCGGCAATGTAGATGAGAATCGAAATTACAAATAACGAATATCGAGCTTACGTGTATCCTGTAACTCCCCACATAGATAACGTACTTTTTAAATTAATGTTCGTGTAAGTTATGAGCATACGTATGGGGCATTCTACGCTCAATCTTCTATGGTGGTAGATATACTACCGCCAAAACAATCTCATGATTTTGATGAAGTGTTTTTTTTGAACAATTTTTGCGTTATACATATTTTCCATTCGAATACCCTTTCGGTACGCGCGTCGCGCAACTAGACACGTATTGTCATTATTATTATTATCATATATATAACTATTATCCGTGAGTTAACGTTGAACTAAAAGAAAAATGCGAGCAGGGTCAATCGCTGGTCGAGTTGACATGGACTGAGCTTTATACCGATTATGTTTTAGTCCGTTATTATTTGAGTAGGATTATACATGTTGAATGTCGGGGAGATCGAGGCAAAAAGAGCCACCTAAGAACTGCAGCTACGGGGCCGAATGAGACACTATTTTTTTGAATATAGAAGCATTCTTCAACATCTAAAGGCATTTATTTAGTCGATTTCTTATTTCACACCGGGGTCTCGTTTTAGGCCGGTTTCCCCTCTACGTAGAATCTACGTTCATTTACTAAATGCCCATTAAATCATTTGTAGGTAATAAAAAATCGACACTTACCCCAAAAGGTTTGGTCATTACTTGTCAGCAATATATATCTTCAAAAGCGGTGCACCAAATTATTCAAAGAGCAAAACACTCAGCATAAAGAATGACAATACGTGTCTAGTTGCGCGACGCGCGCACCGAAAGGGTATTCAAATGGAAAATATGTATAACGCGAAAATTGTTCGAAAAAACACTTCATCAAAATCATGAGATTGTTTTGGCGGTAGTATATCCACCACCATAGAAGATTGAGCGTAGAATGCCCCATACGTATGCTCATAACTTACACGAACATTAATTTAAAAAGTACGTTATCTATGTGGGGAGTTACAGGATACACGTAAGCTTGATATTCGTTATTTGTAATTTCGATTCTCATTTACATTGCCGGGTCGAAAGTTATCGGAAAAGTAGTTGAAACATTGATTTAATAAGAAATTATAACATTTTCATAGTATACATATTCGATAAAAAATAAGGAATATATTATAGAGTCTCGTTAACGGCAGGCGCTGAGAATTCGTTCAGATAACACGCGATCGGTACAGTTAGCGAGGCCTGTGACAGTGTCGTTACGGCAGGTGATAAAAATTCGTTAAAATATCACTCGATCGCGAGAGCTTCATCATAGAGCCGGGTTTTCCTTGGGTTCAATTGTTGATTCTCGCGCAGTTGCATGGCGACCTCAGCTTGTTGACACCCGAAAACCGAGCATATAGGCGCTACCGGGGGTGAAAGGGTGCTAGCGGGGAAGCACATTGGCGTACAATCGGGAAAAAAGTTAGCACATGCGATAAGTTAGCGCAAAAGTTGCAGAATCGCACCCCTGGACTCCTTACCTCGAACAATTACAATTAGAGCAAAGAATATGAAAAAATGATATGAACAAACGGAAGAAATGATTAAATATTACAACCAACAATTTTCATAATGACATTAGGCTACGATTATTTATAACTGAGAAAACTGCTTGAATCACCTACAGCAATAAAAATTTTCTTATTAAATGTTTCTATGGCAAAATGTATAAGGTTTAAATTATATTTGGTTTCAAACTGACAATAGAGGTTTTTAATTGATTGTAATAAATGAAAGCCAATGAATCCTGATCGAATTATCATGTATCAATATTTAATATACAGGGTGGTTGTACCGAAAAATATCCATAGTAAATTAGGCTTCATCAGTCAAATTATGTATTTAGTATAACAATGGTCTTCAAAATGTTCGGTAACTATCCCATGAATATTTCTATCCACGCTAAGGGTCAAGGGCCTGTCTTCAGATCACATAATCCCGAAGGGTAGGGTACTAGTAGATAGGGCAAGATCCAAAAATAATAATATATATATATATATATATACATATTGTAACGTGGCACGTTAGACCTCCGCCTAACCGACCTACGGACGTGCGTAAGTCCGGCCGCCCGGTTTAAATCCTGCCGCCCGATTGCCCTGCGGAGCCCATTGGCCGCCGACCCTCGCACATGGCGAAGTGGTCGCCGCCAGCGCTCACAGGTCGGGTGATGCCGGTTGGTACTAAAATCTCGAGAAGAAGTCACTTCCATCTTTGCATACGATTAGTGAGCCTCGTGCGAGCGAAAGTAAAAAGGTTTGAAGTAATTAGAGAGAGAGAGAGAGAGAGTTTAAGGAGAGAGAGTGAGTGGAGTGAGTGAAGAAGAAAGTGTGAAAGATATAACGACCCGGGCTGTGACATTTGGACTACGATTCGATACCCTGATGACTGGACTACCGTTTGGCTGGCTATACTGACCCCTGCACGACCCCGGCTCTCCGATCGTATAACTGACTTATACCGTTGCCCCCGAGGCCGCCAGAGCGTCCATACCAGGTAGGATCAATCCAGGTCGTAGTAAATTCCACCCCGATACCAACCCGCACCCCTTGAAATATTCCCCGAGCCTCGAGAACCGCGTGTCTGAGTCTCAACCGTTCCCCCGCGAACCGTTGGATTCAAACCTAAAGAACACCGGTCACGTGCTGTTTTCGCTGTGCGTAACCGTGCCCAGATTGGTCACCGTTGCGCCGCTCGCAGCTGAAATCAGACCGACGCCATATTGCCACAGACATCTGACGTCACGCGTCGCACTCAGCTGCTGCCGGTCAGAGTCTGTCGCTTTCCCCTTAGCCGTAGCCTGCCCCACCACTTCTCCGCCGCCGCTTTACAGCGCGCCGCGTCAGTCCCTCACGAGACGTGAAGCGAGGCACGCAATCTCGCTACGGTGACAGCTTACTGTCCCGTAGCCGGAGCGAGCGAGATAGACCGTAGGTGGAGCCGACTTAGTCCTCACTACCGTCCATCGGGTCTAGAGCCGTGGGAGTGCTCGACCCATTCTTGTGATAATTTTTCTTTCTTTTCAGTTTCATTGTAGTAGTATAATTAGAGTCATTATTATTAGTATCATTCCTGTTCCTACGCCAGGTAGCGGGCGTGTTACATAATTCGCCACCTTTTCTTTTTTTTTCTTTTAATAAATAATAGTGAATAACATTCGGTTTGTGTCTTTATTCTTCGCCCCTACGAAATCCCTCTATCGTCCATAGCTAGTCGGAGGGTCCCAGAGAGAGAGCGAGAGAGAGAGGGCTTCTAACGAAGTCTGGCGCCCAGCAAAATCCCCTACCTATCCGTTGGGCCTGGTTTGTATTCGGCTTAACTTCTTGGGCACCCGAACCCAGGGACGACCCGTTACAATATATATATATATATATATATATAAATATGTATGTATATAAATACGGATAATAACAATTTTTATAACAGTTATCGTTTCCACACCACTTTGCAGTAGATAACTCGGCGCGTTTTTTTTTTCAAGTGGCTTCCTCAGAAAGCCTAATCCACTATATACTTTTGATGCAAATATAAGTACAAATGATTAACATAATAATAATAATAAAAAAAGTACATTTAAAATTATAATAAAACTTTAAGATGTATTATCAATTCAAAATTGAATTTTAATTTTTGTTTCTCTGTAAAACATCGCCAGCGGCAAGCAGTTCTTGGAATTTCATTTTTGGTCCCTCTAAAATCTTGATGTGTTACATTTTTTGAATTTGAATGTATAGATTCGAATTATCTATCAAATATGAGGAAACAATGAATTATTATTATAAATACAACTTGATTATTATTGACACAAAAAACATGGTCAAATTTATTCATATCAATATTCACCATATTCTCCAATTTCTCCGGTTATTCGAATTTTTTGGCCTTGCTTTATACAAAATTTTTGGTCAACACTTCTGAAAACAATTTCAATTCGAAATTGCCCATCCGTAATAGATCCCGAAAACACTTCTGGGGTAGATTTATTAGGTACAAAAAATTCATCTCGCAAATAACCTTCGATCTCTAAAAAGTTTTAATTGTCATAGATATTAGATAGAAATTTTGTTACGGGCAAGAATTTTGTTTTTTAGTAATTGCGGTACATAAATTTCACCTATATATCCATATTTGTTAGAGATTTCTTCGAAATTAGTAATTTTTAGAATTTTGACATCGTGCATCGTTGCATCAAAATTTCCCAATACGCTAATTGTTGTATATTGTCTCAATTGAAGCTCATATGGAAGATTACCCAGATTGAAATTTGACAACGGTTTTGCGACTGCTTTTGAATTAACAATATCTGGAAAATTTGATTACATGTTATCAATTTTCCTCCAAAACTAGAAAATGTTCTGAAATAAAATCTTATCAATTTATGTTCATATTTATACCTGATGTAGTTTTATTTCATTGGAAAATTTTTAGGCATCTTCGTTCCAGGCATAGCAAGATAATTTTGTTCCATCATTATTGTCAAGAATAAATTCGAAAAGTTCTAAATATTTAGAATCTTTAGTTTTAAAAGTTTTTATTTTGTTCAATGTATTAACGTAACCAACGATAGAGCTGAAATTTGAATAATAATAAGTTGATCTCGATGATGAATATTTAGTTAAATTAACTATGAGATTTTATTCCATTAGAATACGTACACAAATTTATCATGGAGCCTGTTTTTGACTCTCAAAAACTTTGTTGTAGTGAAAGGGACAATTGAGTCAGTACTTTTCGATCGTTTACGCGATTGACTGTGGGAGCTATGCCTTGAAGATTTTCTCTAAGACATATATTCAGTGTTATTGTAAATTTACCAAAGAACAAATGTATAATATACCTTTAAAGTATACTTTGATGATTTATCGTGCGGAGAATCAGTATTTCGAGGCATGGTTGATGGTATATATATATTAAACTGTTTTGAATACAAAAATTTCAAAAAACAGGATAAAATAAATAAATATG
Source organism: Tenthredo scrophulariae (assembly GCA_963978835.1). Classification (NCBI taxonomy): domain Eukaryota; kingdom Metazoa; phylum Arthropoda; class Insecta; order Hymenoptera; family Tenthredinidae; genus Tenthredo; species Tenthredo scrophulariae. The sequence goes on from OZ022227.1 coordinate 28,518,283, forward strand.
TGTCAGTCACAAAAATTTATCACAAAAACAAAACAAAGTGAAATAAGAACAAATCATTTTTTAAATGAATATAGTTACGGTTTGCGTTTCGTGGTTCTGCATTTGGTTTCATGACATATAATCGATATCCGATAAATTTTCGTAAACGAATTTCAGAAATAAAATTGATCCTGGCCTTATTTGGAATAATTAAAAAATTTGAATAATGGATTTACCAGGAATGTTTGGTATATAATGTCAATATGTAGCTACTTACACCAAACAACAAGAAAACATAACAAAATATGGATTCACTGAAAATAAACTAAATTATCGTGATAGATGACGAAATAACGGACGAGGAATTGTGCGCGACTGCGGAAATGGTAGAGGCAGCTTTAGCAGCAGCAGCCTCAATAGAAGCAGCAAAAGAACAAGCCAAGGAAATAATAGAGTCTGAGGACAATCAAAATTCTTAGTAATATCCTTTCTATAAAAAGAATATATAGTCGCGAGTCGCAAAACATTCACTGGATTTTATTAAAAATTCGGTTATTTTTCGAAGAACGTAAAAGCCGTAGATTATTTGAGTTTCAAACCAACTGATAATGTATGGGGGGTTGACGCGCGAAGCGCGCAGAGGGGCGTAGCCCCCTTAGTATATATATATATATATATATATATATACACATATATATGTGTATATACACATTCAATTGTAACATAGCTGTGAGATGACATGTCAAAAAAAGGACACCTTAATGCCGCAGAAATCAATACATGCGTTACAAAAAATATGATGTGTACCAAGGGCTAAGCGGGCTTTTTGACCTCGTGTGGTTGCAGTACTCGTCTTCGGCTCGCGGATGCACTCGTCTTCGACTCGTGCACCCTCGCCTGCGACTAGTACTGCAAACTCCACACTTGGTCTAAAAAACCCCGCTTTACGCCCTTGGTACACAATATACTATTATACGGCAGCTTTGGAATGCGCACTTCGAACTGCGCATCCAGACTGCCGCATAAAGACTTTATAGGGCAGTTCTGAAATTAGCCGTATAAAGGGCTACTTCACGGATCGAAAACAGGCGTCAAAACGTGACTTTTCAATGCATATGCCGAAAAAAGTGCTTTTCACTGCCTAGGCAGTCGCACGTCGCCTTTTCACGAATGATACGAGAAAGTGCCATCTAACGTTGCCAAATCGGACCGAAAAAGGCTGTCAATTGGGCATGCGTGACGAAAAGACCTATCTTGCCTCCTTGGTACACAATATACTATTAGTTTGACCGAACGATAAAAGTAATTGTTAAAGTGTTTTGTCAAATAAAATGACTGAATAATGAATAAAAAAATGTATCAAAAAAATTCCACCGACGTTTTTGGCAGTTGTTTTACATCATGGAATTATGAAAAGAATTTTTGTCAATTTTTTCAGAATTTACAAAATGGTGCAAATTTTGAAATTAAAAAAAAATCCGGACTCAGAAAAAGTTATCCAAGAGATCCAAAAAAAATTCAGAAGAATGTTTCAGAGCTATAACAACTTGAATAAAATGTATCGAAATCGGGGATGGTGAGGTCTGGAGGTGTGTCGTATTGAGGTGGACAGTTCCAATTACATCTTAGCTTTTTGAATTTTGATTCTTGGAATTTTGTTATGGTGTTTTTGGGAAAATCAAACCGGATTTCCCAACCTGTTGACTGCATTCAACATCAATTATAATTCGCTTAATGCTACGTCGCGGAATTCATCTCACCTTCCCCTATCACAGAAGATGGCAAGAGTGGTTCTCTATATTATACTAGATTTGAAGTGACCTTGGAATAAGGTCACAAACTGCGCGTAAAAAATATTAGCTTGGCATATCATATATTCCATACTTCCAACCACGAAAGATGTAGAATGCCTTTATTATTTTCTCGAATATTCAAATACTGTATATCCGCTATTTGAAACTACATATCACTCTGAATACCCTTGATACGATGTATTGAATATTCATACATAGTATAGTTTTGCGAACAAATGGTTGTAGATAATTGTTCACGAAACGATGAATCGTAAAATTCAATATTCACCTTATTTATATAGAACAATTGTTCACTTATCTCCCATTGACGTTAAACAGTAGTCATCAGTAGTCTGCAGAAGTAACAAGGTCAGGTAAAAAGCCGCAGGAAATTCGTGTATGCTGCGTTGAGGGATCCAGCTGAAGGAGAAACAGTAGCGATGAGTTGGACTGACAGACTGGACACTAGTTTACTACTGACGCCCACTGAAATAATCGATATATGGATGGTCACAACCAGATAGAGCCACGTATGACGAACTATATAGCTGCGCGACGTAGCAAAATATTGAACCCATGTTACGTTGAAATATACTGGATTGTACAACTTTACTTGTTCGTCGACTGGCAATACCAAAAATACCTTTCATAAACTAATTTCATACTCATGGCTTGGGGTCTTACAAACTCAAATAATATCTGATTGTTGGCATCTCACAAAGATTTTCAACAAAAACCAACCAATTATAAATGAATGATGAATCACTGATTGAAATTTATTACGTTAGATAAGCAGCGAAGACAGTGTTGTGGCGGTGCCATTTTTCAGAAGATTGATTCAAAACCCACTTCTGTTAACTTGAGACGCTCTAATATTCCTTCTTTGTTTCCTCATATATATTGGAGTTTGTGAAATCAACACTCTAAACGATTCGAAGTCTTTGCCAGATAGTCGTCTACTTCTTCGTTCTTGGTGCGCACGAAGTACTCCACAGACCTCTTCATAATATAGGCTCAAGGTGGTCTTGAATTCGGACCGGGAAAAAAGTCTGGGGTCGAAGGTCACAGATCGCTAATAATACCTTCTACGACCATATCGATCGTTGTTGCTCGCTATTTGTTGCGAAGTGGGATATAATTAATTATCAATACAAGTCAGTCCTGCAAGGAAGTTTCTGGATACGGAGAATTGAGTACCTCCTACCTAGAATCAGTCTCCAGTTGAAAGACAATCAAATATTCCCAAAAATGCAATTTTTATACAAACCAAATAATACCATAAACAATGTGCTTTTGATAGGGGATAATTGATTCAAATAATCGATAGATTCATAAAAACTCGACTTTTTGCTGTTCCATATAAGTTTTTCAATGACATATGTGTTCAGCCTCTTGCATTTGAGAATGAGTTGGCAGTGATGCTTACTCAAAAATCGAAAGTCGCTCGGAGTTTGCTGCCAATCTTTACGTAGGTATATTCAATCGAACAATTTTCATAAATCGATTTCCTTCATTTTCTGAAATAACTTAAGGGGAGGGTATACTCGATTTTTACCGGCCTGTCTTTTTTCGCGAATATCTCCGAAACGGAGGCATGAATCGAATTGTCCTTTCGGCAGCCGATGTTCAACGAGTAATGAGTTCGAACTGGTACGTTTTATCGATGAAATCGGGAATTTTTTTTTTTTTTTGATCGAAAAGTTTTGGCGTGCTATTTATGTCGACTTATATCAAAGCCGACGTATCAAAAATGCAAAATATCGGACGGGAGCCCGATTCTATAGGGAATTCCGGACACAACCATCCCAAAACATCTTTGTTTTCGACAGCGATGAACGGGCCAGTTGTATTCTACGTTTTTGTTGTAATTTTAGCGATTGTCAGAGGCTGGGAGCGGTAATGGCCGCTAAATGTCAAGATGTTAGTTCTCCGAACACCCGTGAGATATCGCCCGCTGTTACATTGATACATGTGGTACTACCTCACTCGACCTGTAGTCCAATCATCTCTGACCAATCATCTGAAGATGTGCCCACGACGACATCTCACGGGCGTTCGGAGAACTAACATCTTGACATTTAGCGGCCATTACCGCTCCCACCCTCTGACAATCGCTCAAATTACAACAAAAACGTAGAATACAACTGGGCCGTTCATCGCTGTCGAAAACAAAGATATTTTGGGGTGGTTGTGTCCGGAATTCCCTATAGAATCGGGCTCCCGTCACATATTTTGCATTTCTGATGCGTCGGCTTTGATATAAGTCGACATAAATGGCACGCCAAAACTTTTCGATCAAAAAAAAAAAAAAAGTTCCCGATTTCATCCGATGAAACGTACCAGTTCGAACTCATTACTCGTTAAACATCGGCTGCCGAAAGGACAATTCGATTCATGCCCCCGTTTCGGAGATATTCGCGAAAAAAGACAGGCCGGTAGAAATCGAGTATACCCTCCCCTTAAGGGGGAATTCGCCTTTGTCGGATCTGAAAAATCACATTTTTTTTCTATGGAATCTTATACTTTAAGTTCTTAAGGAAATATGTGATGAGTTTCGAATTGGAATTCGTAAAATTGCCGAAGTTAGAAGTCATCAACCGACTCAGCGCACAGGTAAACAATTCGGAGCCCGCGGCAACTGCTCGTGACCCCCACTCGGTACACGACCAACAAATTGACAAAAAGTTCTGAATTCCAGGAAGAACTAATTTCAACAGTCATATCTGACATAGTGTTAGTGTTATACTCCATATGGTCGTGGTATGGCAGATGAGCAGAGAAATTCTGTAAGTACACTTGACGAGGTTGATTCTGGCCCGGAAGTGATTTTAGGACAAATCACTGAGGTTGGTACAGTATGAATAGTTGTGCGCACTACTGCTGGGTGAACGTGAAACTAGCTCGACCTCACAAACAGTTTTACAAAAGTATGACAAACGACCTCACCTCGATATTCTCCCACTAATGATCTATCCTCAATATTCTGTCATGAATGACCTAACCGATGGCTACTTACCTGTCAGGGTTATAAGCCGTAAAAGGGAATCATCATCCATGACCTAACCGTGAAATTCTATCAAGTTAACAGTGTGTCTGATTCTTAGAGCATATATACCTGGAGTGCGATTCTGTAACTTTTGTTTCGTTGACCCCCGGCAGCGTCTATATGCTCGGTTTTCGGGTAACAAGCTGAGGTCGCCATGCAACTGCGCGAGAATCAACAATTGGACCCAAGGAAAACCCGGCTCTATGATGAAGCTCTCGAGATCGAGTGCTATCTTAACGATTTTTTATCACCTGCCGTAACAAATGTATGTATAGATAGCACCGCCATTTTTGAATTTTTAAAAATCAATCGTTGTGCTAGGTTGTGCTAGGCTTGTGCTTCTCCGTACCGCAAAAAGTTAGTCGATAACTTCGATAAAACACCAAAAATATTGAAAAATGTCTTTCTCTTGCCAGCACCGCCATTTTTATTTTTCGAAAAAAATAGGACTTGTGCTGGTTTGTGCTAGGCTTGTGCTGCACTGTGCCGCAAACCGCGAGGCGATATATCGAACGGTCTTCGAGAAAATCGCAGTTGGAAAAAAATTCGAGCACCGCCATTTCAATTTTTTGAAACAATGAGAGTTGTACAGCATTCTGCATATGAATATGTTATACATACCTCGACATATATATTTGGGTTGCATCGCTAAATACTGACCGAACTTGTACCTTAGGATCAGCAAATCAAATCACCCTGTGATTTATTTTCGCAAAATGAAAATTCATAACGCATAATCGACAACAACATAGTTTTTATTTAATTACACTCGCAATTACACTCATGTATAAAAGTGATTGTTTTAACATTAACCGGAATTTTCAAGGGCTTCTCGACATATGAAAGAATCGACAATCTTTTCATCCGAAAGCTGAGAGTTTTTCCCATGAAAATAGTGGTTTCGTTTTTCTATTTTTTTGCAAAAAACGTGGGACGCTACACACCCGACAACTCAGGTCTATAATGCACATCGTCCCAATCATTTTCCATTTTTCTTTTATCTATTTATTAATTAATAGGATTTGGACCTTTTTTGGATTGAATTTGACTGGCCTGTGTCAAGCAAGCGAGTAGTCGAGTCGAGAAATGAGTTTTCTGCGGAAAATCGTTCCAAGTCTCCTGAAAATATGAACGATAGCTCATTCGATTCGGGATGTCATTCTGAGAAAGGCGTTATCAGGATTTTTTCGGTCAGCGAAAATTGCAATTGGTATTAACAAAAAACAAAAACAATAAAAATAAAACGTGGACTCAGTTTTTTGGCAAAAGCTCAAAAAACTATAACCGATAGCGGCAATTTGAAAAAAGATTCTCGAAAAGGAGGGAATTTCCAATGAATAGTCCAACTCCCGGAATTCTATCTTAATTATTCGAAGTTTTAATTTAATGTTGAAAACAGGCTTCCGCGCGGGCGTTACGACAGGGGTACACCGCCTGTAGAGAGAGTAATGTAGTACATACATAATAGTATATTGTGCATCAAGATGGAAAACACCTATCCTCCCTTGATGCACACAATATTTTTCATTGCACGTGCACAGAAACACCGATTTTCCAAGTCCGTCGTATTTACTGCTTTATTTGATTAGATGGCGCTGTCTGTCGTAAAAAAGCAGTCGTTGTAGGGAGTACGATATTTTTTTTACACATGCGATTTTGCTCTCTGTTTTTTGGGGAGCAAAGAGCGGTTTTGCCGCTCGAAAAGTCTTTGCTCCCCGAAAGTCTTTTCTCCCGGCTTTTCCTCCCTGAAAATCTTTTCTCCCCGATATGAAGTGGCACTAGATTCATCAATCCTCTTTTTTCCTTCATGAAAAGAACAGAAGACGGTGGGACCAACTTCATACCTATACTGTTTTGTTTAAAGCAGCAACCAAATAAATAAATCATAACTTTAATTGATTTATTGAAAATTAATCGGTAAACCCAATTTTTCCTCAAACAGATCGCAAAATCAGCCTCCGTTCATGTGTACAAAAAAACATCTTGTGTACCACGGGAGCAACGTTTCCGCTTCCCTCGGTGTAGTTTGCCGCCAGTAGATAGGCAAGGGGGGTTCTAGACCAAATCTAGGTCACACTGCTGGTCCAGAACCCCCCTGTGTTCTGATTGGTCGAAGCCCCCCTCCCACTTGCTGTAAGGACATCCCCCTAACGGTAATCTATGATTTCGCAATTCTAACGGGATCCGATGATTTTTCTGATTGGTCGAAGCCCCTTCGTCGTCGTCGTCAAGACCTACTTTACCCACCCGTGAGCGCGCGCTCTTACCGACCGTCGATCGTCGAGAACATAACCTCCAACGATCCCGATGACGTGTATCTAAAACAATGCTTGTTTTGCAATATCCTGGAATAAAAAAAAAAAAAATTTCACAGACTGAAAGTTTTAGAACTAGGAGGGTAAAAAATTATGGGATAAAAATAATTTTTATACCATAATTTTTACACAATTATATTATTGATAAATAAATTCATATAATTCATACATAATTCATATGTTTAATTTATATATAATTTCAAAATAAAAAATAACGTGCATAATTTTACACAATTATATTATTAAATAAAAATTAACAATATCATTATAAAAAATAACAATTATATTATTAAATAAAAAATAACGTATATGAATTATGAACATTTTCGCTTCTTTTTCTTCTGCTGTGTGGGTACCACATTTGTCGCTGACACAGCAACTTCTATAAACAAAAACCAATGATAATAATTAATAAATTGAACAAAAAATACTTTTGAATTTAGTGTATACTAATTAGTTGGAAGCTTTTTACCTTGTGTCTTTTCGACATTCAATGCCATAGCTACCACTTGAGCTAAGTCGAGGGAGGATACTTCGGTTTTCTCTTCATTTTGTTGATCTGATTCACCCTCTTGCGAGTTAGGGTTAACTGCTTCCTGCGATTTTTTAATTTTACCATCCTCGTTGTAATTATGTTCTCGGTCGGCGGTAAGATACAATCTAAATGCTGCCTTACACCGATGACACTTCTCCCAGTTTATCTTAACTAACGCCGTGCCGCAGTGTTCGCAAAAGTAAATCGCCGGCATGTGATTGCTGGGCAGCAGGTGGTAGTCTGTTTCGATGCCCCACGGTCCGGGTCGCTTTTTTACGCAACCCTCACAATACAAGCCTGAATTCGCGCATTTTCTCGGAGGACGAGGGTTGTGTAACACCTTGCGTGGGTACGGAAGGCTCCGAGCATTGCGATCTCTCGCATGACCCAGGTTTCCTCGTGGGGCATCGCCGACCCCTCTACCAGCGTGACTATCTGCTTCACGCGAGGAGTTAGAAAGATGTTTGGAAGTGCGGCAATAAAACCAGAAAAATCAACGAATCAAAAACCTGAATAACGCGAAAGAACTACTTTTTTACTAAATCACAAAATTCACAATGATACTCACACATTTTTTCGTTGCGAATTTTTTACTATGATTCAGAAAGTTTGAATAGTAAAAAGAAAAAAAGGATATTTTTTTCTTTCACACTGGTGCACTATACTTTTGTTATTTTAGCTAGTCGATAATTTTTTATGTACTGAGTAAGTAAGTCACGATGCTTCGCTCTCAAACTCTAAGCCGCGAATGAGCTCGGTACGTACCCTTCATTAGTATGCGACTTCTAAAAACTGATGTACAGCGATAAAATTCAATACCTAGAAGTGATCATTATCTTAACCCATGATGCTGGAACGAAATTGATATCCAAACCTCAGTGTTGTTATAAACATATTAAATAGCAAAAATAGCACCCCAACTAAGCTAGCGCACTACAAAGGCTAACGAGTTAGATAAGCTACGGAAAGGAATTAAAAATGATTGTGTGTATATGTGGTATACATATAGACTGTAAAATTTACAGTGAATTCTTTTTATTATTCAAATTAGAGATCATACGAATTACAGAAAGCTTTAAATTTATTGAATCATTTGACATTGTGAGCAGTCACTGATCATAGGAGTAGACTCATCGAATTCTCCGCTCTGCGATCCATAATGTATTCGACATCTCCGACAGCCTGCGATGTCTGCATCCTTCGTCATAGCCTCCGATAGTTTGTCCCACACCTCATCGATGATACTCCAGCCGTAAATAAGAATGAAATCTTTGGTCAAATAGGCGATGTCTTCAGCCTTCATTCGTTTCAAACCCCCTACTTCAATGGACATGATCAATGATTTATAAAGTGATGGTTTGCACTCCTTCAAATACCAAGTTTTCAATCGCTGAACGTTTTCGAAGGCGCAATGATATCTGGAAAGGTTTCTGTGCCAGTCCTCGTGCCAATGAGTTACTTCGTAGTCTCGCATCCGTCGAAGACTTGGACAGTGCAATTCTTCTAAATCGATGACAGGCTTAGACTCGTCGTTGATAATTTTTTTAATCCACTCTTTCTTTTCCTTTCCCTTGACGTAGATATAACTTGCGTTCTCGACAACTCTTCGTACAACTTCTTGCGCCTTGTCATAAGACATATTGCCGGCATCCCATGGTATGCCATGATGGTTCCGTATCAACCAAGCATTGACAGCTCTACATCCAACAGATAAGATTTTCCAAGCACACGGCGGTTTGAAAATAATGCGCGTCAGGCCTTGCTCGCCTGTCTCATACGCTTGAATGGTAATTGCAGCGAGTTCTTTCAGTACAAATTCGTTGATAGGATGTTGGAAACCTTGTACATCCAATATCATCTCCATTGTGACAACTTATTTTTTCTAGAATGGTACGATGTGGATTCCAGAAAAATCGAGCGTAAACTAATTTCAAAAAGTTTTCAACCTCACTTTTTATATTGTATACCCCCTCTTAACGGTTACCGTACATATAGCTGAAACTGTGAAAAGGATATTGTACAATAAACTAAACATCTTTTTTATTATATTTTTTAATCGTAGTAGAGTCGAGTACAGTTTTCCATAGAATAAGGTAAAGTACAGTTATTTGTTAATTATAGATTATAGAATCATGAAAACGTAGGATGACCTAGTTTTCCTTAAGTTAATTTCTTTACACCACCGCTGATTGGGTTGTACTCAATGATACGATCGTGTAAAATCATACAATAGACTGAAGTTTGCGGCGGAAAGGGATACGTTGACTCGAATTCAAGGCGAATGTCCACGGGTCCGGATTTCAGAGAATCGTTTTGCTTCGAACAATCGATGACGATGACGTATTTCAGAAATTCGTTCCTGCTCAATAACGGTTCGGGATCTTTGACGTAGTACGATGTCTGAAAGTCTGCGTACATATCGTAGAGCAGAGCGTACTGGTTGCAAGCAACATCGAGATTTAGGTTTCCGTAAGGATAATTCTGCGAGTTGAGAAAGAGCTTCACATCTCGGATGCTGCAGTGATCGAAATGACTCGCGTTCTTAGCAGCATTATTTTTTCGATCTGTCTGAAAGCCTACTACAACGTATCGAGGTTTTTCCAGCTGAGTGGAGATTTTCACGACCCAGACATGCTTCGAGGTAGCGGGTAGTAGTGGATACTCGTAGAATTCCCGCGAGCGGCAGCTGATAGGGATGGGTGCGTCTTTGGCAATATAGTTCAGCAACTGGATTTTTCGTCGATTGGAGACCTTGATGTACGGAATCATCCACTCGAGTTTGAGTAGTGAAATTTTAAACTGTTCCACAGTACCATCGGCGGCTGTCTGTATAATTGTATTCGTGTCGGTGTTTGTTCTTGTGAGAATCAACTCGTGCTTGGCATTGACGATTATTCGGCGATAGTCCTCAGCGAAACCCAGCAACCAACTCAGCGGTATGGAGATATCGAAGTAACCGTTCTCATCAACTATTTCATTGTCGTTGTCGATCCAACCGGCGTTCTCTCGCAGAGACCTTTAGCTAGGACTTTGTGATATGTAATTCTTCATGAGGGTTGTGATACCGACGTTCTTATTTCGATCGATCTCAACAGCATTCAGCTCGTAGCGTATATCCTCAAACAGATGACAGATGGTAATGTTGACTAACTTTGTGGTAGTGACTGGAGTTCGTCCATCAGCCTTGGTCAATCTACCGTATACGTGCAGCGAGCTCCTACTCGGTAACAGGCATAAATCTTGATGTTGAACGGCGGTCCGAATTTCATCGTTGTTTTCGAAGCTCGTTGATGCGAAGGGTTGATGCGCATGAGTCTCATAGTGCGCTACGGACTCGTCAAAGACAATTGGTCTTTGTATGGTTAGGATCTCCTCCATGGTACAAAGCAGACGATTGCGATACAGCAGAATTGTACTCTTACTTTCCGGAAAATCCTCTTCCACGAACTCTGAGTCCCAGACTCTTCAGGAACTTGATGTTTTGACGTCTGAGCTCTCCGGAAGGTGTGCCACGACTGCTCGTCCCCTGACATGCCGGTTCTATTTTATAACTCCGTCCGACTCTAGTTTCAAAAACGATACCTATCACGATTTCACGTGCAGTCTTATCGTTACCACTTCACCTTGGCAATTAACCAATCTTCCGTCTTGATCGGCTAGTCTGAGCTGAAGATGATCTATTGCTTTAACGGTGATCGGAAGATAAATGACGTTCGACGGTACTTCGATGATCTTATATCCAGGTGGGACGACGGGGAAAAACTCGTGAATGGTGTGCACTTGTTGTCCGTTGAGGTATGCACCCGTAGTGATGTTGCACTCGACTCGTAGGGAGCTGACCTTGAGAATAGCCACAGGCAAGTCAGATGTATATGTGAAATCTGCGTCAAGGGTGCGTGGAGTAAAACCCAATAGTCGGCCAATAGAGTCGGACGGTTTGAAATTAATCTTACGATTGCATTTGATTTTGCTACACAGCGTATTGTTGTTTGCTCGTAGATCGATGGAGATGTCACGATCGGCTAATACTTTTTCCACATAACTCTTTATGTCCTCAATTTCGTAGCTTCCGGTGGGTATGGTTATAACTTCAATCCCATCGATGTGAAGCTTGTTGTTGCCCTCATCGATGTTGGGAATCGAGTTGAAGGTTAGCAACTCGATAAGTCCTAACGTGTAATTTTTGAACGGTGATAGCTCGATGGGTGGGAAATAGTAGGCTTCTAGTACGGATGATGTGCCCGATAGTGTTAACGTAAAAGAATCACCCATGATGATCCGCGCTCAACTGATGTTTTGCGTAACGGAGGAAAGCGTTTTATAGCAGTCCGCTGAGGAATCTGAGGCGCAGATGCCCGCACACCACCGTATCATAGTCTTGATATTTTTTATGATTATACATTACAATGTTACCACCGCCGAGATATGTCATGAGATCTTTGGGTGGTTGTAAATCACCAAAGCTGTCAAAGTAAATGACTTGGTTGTTCTTCTTTCTGTACGCATCCCAGTGTGTGCCAGGACCTTCTTTATTGTCAAGATTCACTATGGCAGCTTCGTACTTCCTCGGTCCACCTTTCGGCATTTCGTTTCTCATGTACACTCCGCGAGACCCCGGAATTTTCATAATCTCAGCGTACTTCAGCAGATCGAAATCGGTGAGTGCTCGGTGTGGTAGCCTTACATGTTTTTTGGATTCAACTGAAGACCTGAACCTTTTTTGTATTGCGTTGGTTACACGCGGTGCCAGGCCTTCTCTGCGAGTACTTTTTCCGCCTCGTGTCGAGCAGCAAGATTATCTCGTTCTTTCGAGTACGCGATGTCGTGTTCCTTGCACGCAGCGTCGAGAGGATTGACGCCCGGATCACCGCGCGCGAGTCTCATCGCTAATTTGGTGCCAGGTCCGCAGTACTGGTAGCCCGGTATATGCAATTCAATGGGAAGCTTGTTGATGATTCTGTTGACGAGACCTTTTCCCCTTGGTCGCTTGCGTTCTCCGCCACGTTTGTGTACGATCATGGTTCCGGCACAACTGACTCAAATCCTATAAATAGCGAGTATTTATAGTTTTTGGAGGCAGTCAAGATACATCAGCGGAAAGCGGTCTTTGGTTGCACCCCTCGTCTTGGGTCAAGCATCATGAAGTTCAAGGAGCAAAGTACCAAGTTACCGGTGATCAATTTCGATAAACTGACACAAACGAATGTGAAGGAACGGGGTAAACGTCACGGTCCGCTACTACCGAATGGCGTGCGCGCAGTGATTTGTGGACCATCCAATTGCGGCAAGACCAATATCCTCTTATCCCTGATCACACATCCGAATGGTCTAAAATTTGCAAATATCTTCGCTTATTCAAAATCGCTCAATCAGCCCAAGTACCAGTTTCTTAGAAGGCTCCTCGATTCGATCAAGGGTGTGGGATATTTTCCGTTCAGCGAACATGAGCAAGTGATCAGACTGGAAGACGCGCACCGAACTATCTCATGCCTGCGAAAAACAGGATAACATCAGAGCCTTCTTTTGTATGGGAAGACACAACGCGGTCGACTGTTTCTATCTTTGTCAGACTTATGCTCGTTTTCCCAAACACCTCGTACGTGACAATGCTAATATGCTGATACTCTTCCGACAAGATGAAATGAATTTGAAACATATATACGATGATCCCGTCAATACGGACATGTCCTTTGCGCAGTTCAGGGACCTGTGCTCAGCCTGTTGGAGCGACAATAAGCATAGTTTCGTTATGATAGATAAAGATAGCGATCTCAACGGGGGTAGGTACCGCAAGGGTTTTGACTGCTTCGTAACCATAAATATGAGGCAAGCGTTGTGACGACAGCAGTCATATTCTAAACTTAGAAGCATCAACATGCAGAGTGCTGATTTGCATCAACAGAAAGATGTGATGCATCAAATTGCGGAGGCGAGCGATGCTATTCGACGCAAGCATAAAATGTTGAAGATGGGCCGGGATACCAACGAAAAGGCTATGATTAAAGTTATTAAACCTATAACAAAACCTCTTCAGCAGCTGGTGAATCAGTCGCTGAATCAGGAGACCATCAAGAGCGAAATTCAAGAGACACCTACGAAACTGGAATTCCCGCAGAAAAAGACTGCGAGGGAGTCGGAAGAGTACTCTTTTGTAACGGCTGACGAAGAATCCTCCGACGAGAATGAACCTGTTACCCCCTCGAAGCATGAATCTTCTACCGTTGGCAACGATTTGTCTCAAACGCATCTCCAAATGTTCGAAACAAACGCAGCGAGAGACTTGGATACTTCGTACGGTGTTCGTAGATTGAAGGGTAACGTTCTCAAGGTTGGAGACTCTAAATTGACCTTTGACAAGGATATAATTCATGTTGGAAGCATGAGTTACCAATCAACACCAGGTTTACTCGAACTACTGTTCAAAAAGTCACCCAGTGACATCACAGTGAACCAGACTGATTTGGAGAATTACAATAAAATCGTGGTCAAGACAAACGCGCATCGAAAGATTTACCGAAGTGATACAGCTATTCGTGCTGAAAATAGCGATAAATTCAGAAAAATTATTTCTAAAATTCCCACCTCTGTGGGACAGAAGAAGAAGAAGGGTGAAGCCTTACCGCGTCTCAAAATCGTCGGAGGCAAGAAGAGTCGAATGGATTACGTGTATTGGGACGATCCCAATGAGCTAGTCGAACGACTTCGATTGCTCTACGCATCCCAGGCGGCCGGTAACACGAGTCACTCCAATGAGATTATTTCCATCATTGAGGAGTTGCGTGAGGCTGGAATTGTATATTAGACTTCTTCAACAATTGTCAGGCTCAGTTTTAAAATGAGCGTTGACGTGTTTGGTAGGCAATTGACGAGGATGAAGGGAGGTAGCCTGTCGGGAAACCGCGGTCCTCCCGGTTATGGATTCAAAAAGACTCTCGACGGGCAGTACGATATGGATAACAAGAGATTAAGAAACCTTGCGGATCCTGTGGAAGAAAATGATGCAGCCTCCATGAGAGTGGTGCAAAGCGCTGTACGGCAAGAAGCTCAACTCTTACACCAAGTCACGTCATCTTTGCGAAACGACGTGGAAAATATCGCTAGGAGGATCGAATCTTTCGAAAACCTTGCCACTCACCATTCTCAACTCATTACACAACTGGAAGAGGAGCTGACAACATCGGAGAAAATCAACGATAGTGAAACCAATTTTATGATAAGAAGCCTGGAATCGAGCGTGAACGCAACTCTGAAACGTCTCGAAGCAGAAAACAAAAACGGACAAGATTTGGCAGTTCATAATTCTGGAATAATAGTGCAATTGGATGAGCATTTGACCAGACTGGAGGATGGAAGACAAAAAGCTAGCGTTGGTGCAGGACTTCATAAGCCTGCACGATGGAATTATCCGCGTCGCCGCGTTATTATGCGAGAAATAGATGAGACCTGGCAGGCTGATCTCGTGGATATGATTGCTGACGATCATAGATATTTTTTCGAAATTCGCCTGGGCAGTGCCGATTAAGACCAAGAGTGGAAAGGATGTGACAAATGCTATGAACTCTGTTTTCAAGAAGGGTCGCGTACCGAAAAAATTGCACGTTGATCGCGGTAAAGAATTTTATAACACCGAGTTCAAGGCTCTGCTACAACAACACGGCATTACGCTATATTCAACCTTCAGCAACCTGAAAGCCTCGATCTGCGAGCGTTTCAATCGTACACTGAAAAGTAACATGTGGAAGCGTTTTTCTCGCCGAGGAAATTACAAGTGGTTAGATATTGTACCGGATTTGATGCTGACTTACAACAACACCAAGCACCGTACAATTGGAATAAAACCGAGTGAGGTTACAGCTCAAAACGTAAAGACTATCCTGCGCAACGTATACGGGAAATTTCGAATCAATCAAACACGGAAGAAGAAGTTCAAGCTCGGTGATAAAGTTCGGGTTAGTAGGAATAAACATACGTTTGACAAAGGTTACACACCCAACTGGACAACTGAAATATTTACTATAAGTAAGATAGAGAATACTGATCTTGTCACATACAAACTCGTCGACTATCAGGATCAACCGATCGAAGGTGGCTTCTACGAAGAAGAACTCTCCGAAGTCAAACACCCTGATGTTTACCTGGTGGAGAAAGTGCTGCGAAAGCGTGGAAGTAAACTGTTTGTAAAATGGTTAGGTTTTGATAATTCACACAACAGCTGGATAAATAAAGCGGATATGTAATTTTTATTCAATAAAGATATACATAAAAGTGTAATACATGTTTGAGTTTTTATTCATTTACAGTAGCCCCATGGCTCGGTATCGGTAGTGTTGGGAAGAATAACCCTTTTATCATCGCACCAACTGAGTGCTATTTTCTTTTGTATTACGGTATGAACCTCATGTTTCTTACTCCTAATAAGGTATTGAGGTTCAACTAAATTCTGATGTTGCATGAGACACTTTTTGTAGTCATCGAACATGTTTGTTCTCAACGTC
This sequence comes from Tenthredo scrophulariae, assembly GCA_963978835.1. Classification (NCBI taxonomy): domain Eukaryota; kingdom Metazoa; phylum Arthropoda; class Insecta; order Hymenoptera; family Tenthredinidae; genus Tenthredo; species Tenthredo scrophulariae. The sequence goes on from OZ022227.1 coordinate 28,534,446, forward strand.
AGTGCTTTGATACCTTTTGCTCGCTTTTGCTCTTTGTCTTCCTCAAAAATTTTTAAAGGTATATAATTTTGTTCGTAATCCTACAAATCCTTTCATAATCTTCCCGTTACATTCATCCTTCATTAAACCTACCACTTTCTTATTCGCTAAGGGGATCCCATAGATATTATCGAGCGGGTAATCGGATGTGTCGAATTTATGTGAATCACGTTTGATGTATTCGTATATGTCGGGAACAGTGAAGTGATACAGAAGACTATCTGTATCCGTGTACAATAACTTGGATCGATCAGCAAAGGTACGTTTAACGTAGTTGTAGTGAAAATCATAGATAAAAATCTTAGACAGATCGAGGATGGAAAATCCAGCGTAAATAGGTTTATTGAAGTGTATTTTAACCCTACTGAGCTCTATAATTACTATGTCATTATCAAATACGGTACAGCTATGAAAATTCGGTTTTGCGATGAGTGCTTTTGCTCCGTACCTCCCCTCCCACTGTGTCACTAATCTAACATCTTTTTGCTTTCTGACGTTCTCCATAGTCTTACCAAATACCGCGTTATTCATCAATTTAAAGAAATTCTTCTCAAACTCGTTATTAGACTTTTTTCTCAAATCAGTGTTCAGATCTATGTACGGTTTCAACCATGGAGATTGTTCAAATTTTAAGATTCTATGAATTTTCGTTAATTTCATTCCCAGGCTTAAATATTGTTTTAAATTCTGGTAGTGAACAACGTATTTCTTTTTCGGAAAAAGAGTAGTCATTAATTTGGAATTTTTACTGTGCGATGGTGTATAGTGTTCGGGGCAAAGAGGTAGGTCTTTGTGTGTTTCGTGAAGCTCCAAAGGATACTCCAAGTCCACCTCAAGAATGTATCCTACATGTGAATCATCGGGAATATTACAAACATTAATCGACTCGTATTCCCACTGGAAAGATCCACGAGGTAGGCGCTGACTCATCGCTCCACCGTACAGATTGTTTACATCGAAGTACATGAGGTAGGATTTCTCTTTATTGGCATCGAAGTCCTCACCCATATATCTATTGTTACTCTCAGCGTGCCGGTTTGAGCACTCAGCTACACCACCCCGAATCCCCTTTTGGATAAATAAGAGCATCTCCACATCGGTGAGGAGTTCTAGCTCAACACGCGTGGACTTGAGCATCGCGTCAAAGGCGAGTCCAGGAGCGGTGTAATAGTGCAGAGGATCCAGGCTATACGTAGAATGACAGTTACGACGAAAATTTTCAAAAATATCCGCTAGGAGTAGAACATCCGTTTTCAAATATAAATCAGAGTATTCGCCCAGCGTATCAATATTAAACGTGTCCCAGACTTTTATTGCATGTTGATAATTCACTTCCGAGACGTTGGTATCGTTCAATTTTGAATAGAATTTTTCAATCGGTGGTAATTTTTTCTCATCAAGCTTTACCCAACTATCTACATATTCGTAGGGAAATACACCCTTTCTCGTAAGCAACTCGAATTCCTCTGCGCTATTACACAACCTTCGAACAATTGTTTTATCATTATTATTTAGATATGATGCCAGTTTATCTAAACTACTTGCCATAAACCGACACGAATCAATAAATCGTAGGCTTACATTTGTATCTTGAATCTTTTTTGTAAAGGAAATATACCGTTCTTCGTTGACAGGAAGAAGACTCAATTCACCGTCGAACTGTGTAGCTAAAGCTTTGATTAAGAAGTGTGAATCATAGCCGGACAGATTGTGAAAAACTACTGGAATAATATGCGAAGATTTATAATTCAAATTACAGCTCGGATGCGCCACACCGCGGTACTTGCCTGTGAAATGACAATGATCGCGATGTTTTTTATCCGTTGGAGTGAATGGTTTCTCACAAATATGACATATTTTAGTATTATCCATATCTTGTATTTCCTCACTAGTGAGTTGGATCGGTACGTTTCTTTTCAGGTAAAAATTTGTTAATTCTGCTAATTTTTGTAATTCGCTGACGAACCATTGGATACAATCGGGATTACGTTTAATTTCAAATTTTGAGAGAGAATCGTCGAAGGCACAGTGCAAATAGTACGCTGTACTATGTGGAATATGCTTTTCGTACAAGCTTTCATTCTCCGTCGGCTCGAGGATGCACTCTATATCAGCGTACACGACGAACGGTACAAACTCCTTATATCTATAGTTTCTAAAACTTAAAATCTTATCTTCTTCTTTCGGTAATATCATCTTACACTTGTTTATATTTTCACAGTCTTGTTTATGTCTTTCGTATGAGGCTTGAACTTGGAAATGACATAAGCATCTATCACACAGAAATTTCGCGGTCTTATGCTTCGACAGTTGTGAGCTTAACAATCTGGATAGATTTTTGATCCAAGCAAAGTGAAAAACGAGCTGACCATTGATTTCTATACAACTATCTATGGCAATAAGGTGGATCGTAGGTTTATCTGTCTTATTTTTACTCAAATAGAGGGGTACTATTTCACTAGGTCTTCTCGATTCGGTTTCCACACCGTAAACGTTAATTGCTAGACAATTGATTCGTTCAAATTTAGAAATATCTTTCAAAGTTATAGGAAACTTGATAACCTCACAGTTGAACATTGTGCTGGTATGGGGGTAAGAACTTGTCCGATCAACATGATGATCTGTAGGATGAAGAGCTGCAACGGCGGCCCACAGAAAGCAGAATTCATCGCTGTTCTGGACGTTCACCACAGCCTTTTTCTTCTGTATATCCAGAGGTAGATGTACGTAGGTAGATAAACCTCCACGTAACGGCTCGTAGCGATTAATATTATTCATTAGATTAACAATTTCGATTAATGTCCAACCCGAGTCCTGCTCTTGAAAATCCTCGACTTTTACCAGGAGACGATCGATCAAATTCTCATCGAACCATCTCTTGATATCCGTTGTCCGAAGGATAACTTCATTTTTTGTGTTGAAAAATTTCATCTCTTCGACGGTTTCAGAGTTTTTCAGGATAGGAAACTTGCAAGCCAGTATACCGTTCACTTTCAGATTACCTCCTTGCTGTAGCGAATTCTTTAATCGTATGACAGCTAAGGTTTTAGAATCCTGCAAAAAAGATCTCAGATCTTTGTGACGTAGATTTATCATAACACCAGTACGTATTCGACCTTTAAATACAGATTCCAAGTCCTTCCACTGAACTCTGTCTTTTATCCTTCTCCTCGATGTTCCGATACCTCGACCACTTCGTTGTTTGTCTTTGAATTTCTCACTCAACGATTGAAATATGGAAACTGTTGTGACGATTCTGTGTCTTTCCCTAACAGAAAGAGTAACTGTTCGCAAGATTTTATTCAAGAGTCTGATATTACGATTACATAAATTTTTCCATCGCTCGATTTGATGAGGTGACGCACCGTCCAACAGTTTATAAGCACTTTTTACGATGTTAATTAACTTCAAACATGATTGAGCATCCATTTCTGAGTCTAGACCTCACTTCAAGGCAAAAAAATGAAAAGTTGAGGGAGAATAACTTTTTTTGATATGCACAATGAAATTTTGTTTTAAATTTAATATTAGCCCATTGTTTGAACACCTCGACTTTCAGGAAATCGGTATAGTAAAAAATATGTAACAATAATTTTTACAAATAAAGAAATTCACACTGGTTATATTGCCCACCGAGGTATCGTAAGCGTAGACGATTTTCTGCAGCAGCAGTTTCATGTGCTTGTAACTGATCCTTGTCATCGTCGAATGCCTTCGATATTCTGCTTGGTAGGAACATCATAAAACTATCCTCGATCTCCACCATGGTTTTAGGTCCGTATTTGGTGGTAACAGATTTGAACGATGAAACTTTATAATCTTTCCCAACCTCCAGCTCTGATATTTTCTTCGTAGGTAAGAAGTCACCCATGCGGCAAACTTTGTTCATATTTTCGGAAGCCATTTTGCAGATAAAAATTCAAGACAGACGAAGCTTCTCAAGAGTTTATATTTTCTTGCACGACTAAAATTCGAATGACTGAAAATCGCTATGAATACGCCATTTTATAGGAGGTAAAATCAAATATGTATGCACACTCTCCTATTCCTGGAAAGCTTACTATTCGAAGGACTTATTCTAAAAAGTTTCTTTTTCGCTCTACATTCGTTCTTTACGTGGCAATTAAAAAAGGGTGATTCAGTTTCATGTAGATTTCAATACCGTTAGTTATACAGAATATGTTTCGGTAATATTCGTATATCTCTATAGAATTTAACGTTGAGCTACTCATAAAAATCACTGTGGCTCGCTCAAGATAACGCGCACTCGTATTGTTCAGAATATTCGAGTGTTATATATACAGCTTGACATACGCTTATTTTCTTCTAGATTATCTAACTATAAGCTATTGAGAACGTTTTACTCGAGTGTATATGTGATAGATACTTTAAAAGTAAGTATATATTTATTTGTGTATGACTTCTTGGGATGTGTGTACACACTATCGAAGGGCTGCATATTGGTCTCATTCGTACCTTGGATCTCGAGGAGTAAACTCAGTTTAAAAATTTTCTTAAAGTACGTATTGTCAATCTTTCGATGTTTTTTAGTGAGAGTGGTTCTGTGAATTACTATGATTTTTTCATTTATTGGTTTCTGATTTTAGCGCTTGAAAAAAAGAGGAAAAATATGGAGTTTTGGCTTAACGAGTTTCTGGACGCGTAAGAGTGAGTACTTTTTTTGTTTTGTGTTCCATTTATTATAGATTACTATTTCCAATATGGTTCATCGTAATAGTTTTTTATTCGATAGTATGTAATTCTCATGACAGAACCGGTGAACATATCTCAATTATAGTGTTTGAATCTATTTGTTATAGGAAGTAATGTACGAAGAGCTGTTAAACGCGGCGAATGAGGTGAGGCTGAGGCGAGGAAAGCACCTCAGTTTCCTCCAATACTGGGAGGATTTGCAGACCCGAATCTACGCTAAAAACTTCGACGAGGATCTCGATTTTTCGGGATCAGGTGGTTGGCAGAGGGGCGGTCGGGGGAACCGCACCCCATCGACCACTGGGACGATCCCATCTGGGATAAGAACGGTGGAGGGCCAGCTTTTACGAAAGCTTCTGACGGGGAATAATTTCAAAATAACAAAATCATTTTTTATACCATCATTTTTATGTGTTTTGCGGCTCTGATTTTTTACCCTCCTAGTTCTAAAACTTTCAGTCTGTGGAATTTTTTTTTTTTTTTTATTCCAGGATATTGCAAAACAAGCTTTGTTTCAGATACACGTCATCGGGATCGTCGGAGGTTATGTTCTCGACGATCGACGATCGGTAAGAGCGCGCGCTCACGGGTGGGTAAAGTAGGTCTTGACGACGACGACGCGTCGATTCAGACACGAAGCCAGCATCGATCGGGCTTGCATCATTTCAGAAATCAGATCAGCATCATTTCAGAAATCAGCTCGCATAAATTCAGAAATCAGGTCGCATAAATTCAGAAATCAGATCGCATAAATTCAGACACGGGCGGGGTACTTGCGGGTCGTTAGAATTGCGAAAGAACCCATTGAAATTGCGAAATCATCGGATCCCGTTAGAATTGCGAAATCATAGATTACCGTTAGGGGGATGTCCTTACAGCAAGTGGGAGGGGGCTTCGACCAATCAGAAAAATCATCGGATCCCTTTAGAATTGCGAAATCATCGATTAATCAGATCCCGTTAGAATTGCGAAATCATAGATTACCGTGAGGGGGATGTCCTTACAGCAAGTGGGAGGGGGCTTCGACCAATCAGAACACAGGGGGGTTCTGGACCAGCAGTGTGACCTAAATTTGGTCGAGAACCCCCCTTGCCTATCTACTAGTATTCGATTAACACTTGGTGGCTGCGTTCCAGAGAGCCGTTGGATTGGGGATGGTAAGCTGTGGTTTTGATTTGTTTTATATGGAATATTTTTGCTAATTGTTTCATAATGGGACTGAGAAAATTAGGGCCTTGGTCTGTTAAGATAGATTCGGGTGCTCCGTAGCGGCGAATGAAATTTTCTGCAAATGCTTTAGCGATTGTTATTGCTGTCTGATTTTTAAGTGGTATTGCTTCAGAATATTTAGTTAGGTTATCTTGAATTGTGAGCAAATATTTATTTTGTGAATTAGAGGTTAGTAAAGGTCCTACAATGTCCAATGATACCTTTTCGAAAGCGGTTGTTGGTGTATCTGTCAATACCATCGGGAGTTTAACTTTATTTCTAACGAGTTTACGTCTTTGACAACTTTCGGATGATTTTATAAATTTTCCTATATCGATTTTCATATTTGGCCAGAAATACATTGCTCTAATTCGTTTATAGGTTTTTGTTATTCCCTTGTGGCCTGCTATTACTGAATCATGGTTTTCGCGGATTATTTCTTGGATTCGTTCTGGTTTAGGAAGGTTGATCTTGTTCAAGCAAATATTAACTGTGATATCTGTGTAGTCAAAGACTTTCCTAAGTATGTTTTTAATTGCGAACCAATTTAATTTATCAAATCCGCTTCCTAATTTGGAGATTGAAAAAGATTTAATGCGTTTTGCCTGCAGTATGTCGCGGAGGATGGTTAGTGTGTTATATATTCCGTCTGTGGTAGATTTTTCGTAATATTTTTTTTTGTGTTACCAAGCTGAAGATAAATTTCTTATTATTTGGTGTAACGATCACGCTATTAACTTCTGGGTTTTGAGATTTAAGGAAATTTGTATCGAGATTTCCGATATCGACTAGCTGTTTAGCAACTCCTTTCTTTATAATACAATCGGCTGACATGCAGTGTACGTAATTGTCCTTCTTCATTAGAATATCGTCATTTGTTTCTTTAATATTGGTCGCTGCAGGTGTTGGGTCTGTGTGACTGGCATGCGGAATCGGATTTTGTGTTGAGTTTTTCTGTGGTATTTGATTTTGAGGTAGTGGATTTGGAGGTGTTGGAGCTTGAGGCGGTGGATTTAGTGGTAGATTTTGGGGTATCGAGTTTTGTTGTTCTTCGTACAAATTAGTTTCTTTGATATTGTGTAACTCTTGGTTTTCGTTATAGAGGGGCACATTATCTTCGTGGATATTGTCTGTATGGTTGGTTTCTGAGTTTCCCTGTACGTCTGGGTAGTCGAGTTGCATGGGGATCTGATTATTTGGCTCTGGGTTTCGCATGAAACGAACATTATTTTGGACGTATGTGTTCGGAATTGAAATAGAATTCGCGCGACGTTGGCCTTTTTTGCATTTTCGACGCCTGGGCTCGGATAATAATCGAAATGTGTCACATTGTATCAAAAGGAGGTGGGCGACTAGGGACGGGCCTTGAGCGTGCACAATCAAACATGATACTGAAATTTATTTTGTTTTACTTCACAATGCGGGAATATTTTTGCCGCGGCTAGTCGTAAAAATAAATTTCCGCAACTGTCCAGCGTGTTAGTGCCGTGCAGATAGCACGACGGCCGTTGCGTGAAAACAAGCGAGATAGCACCAGTTATGTTTTCTCTCTGTCTTTGTCTTTTTCTTCACTTTACCGCCTTCGGGTCTTCGGCCACGCCGCACAGTGGAATTGAATCTATATAGAAATCCGGCCACAGTAGAAATGTTCATTTTGTGCAATTTTAGTAAACTTTTCTTACTAATCAGTGAAATCATGACCTCTCCGGAAGCAGAAAAAAGGCATTATTTCGTTTGTTCACTACGAAAAAATTGTCCTTTTCTGCATAGAGATTGCGATATAACTTAGTAGTCTTTTCGACCATGTCTACAGGATTTCATACCCTCGTTGTATTTTCTATGTATAGAGACTACATATTGCCTAATTATTATTCTTTCATTACTCAAGTCGATTCAATATCAATATTTTTATCCATATTTTAATTGATGAACTGAAAGATCCAGTGAAAATCGTATACATAGAATCCGATTAACTTTTTCGACTTTCAGAGGTGTGCCCATAAACGAAAATCAGAAGCATTTTTCTTTCTAACAGAAATTCAACTCAAAACAACCGTGACCTGCATTGCATCTTCTGATTTACTGTTCGTCGCACGTTGCTTTTTGTTGTTTATTTTCCATACTTGTATATTTTGATCAATATCATAACTATACGCAATTGTTGCAAAAACTAGTCACAAATTCGAAGTGCACAAAGCTCTATAATTATTCAAAGTTCACGCATAGGTTAGAATAAATCATCTTTCCCCTCGTTATAATCATTTTGACATCGCATGCTACCCTTTGTCAAGCCAGAGTTTGTACCAATGATGGATACATTCTATTATAGATTGTGAGTGAGTGTATATTAAAATATCTGATAATCAATTTATAATGCAGATGGTAGAAACAAGATCCCGGTCGCGATCGCGATCGTGGCCACGGTTGCGGCCGCAACCGGAGCCGCAGCAGCAGCCACAGCCGCAGCCGCCGCAGCAGAAGCCACAGCCACGGCTGCCGCGGCAACAACGACAGCCACAGCCACCGCAGCAGCAACAGCAACAGCAACAGCAACAGCAACAGCAACAGCAACAGCAACAGCAACAGCAACAGCAACAGCAACAGCAACGGCAACAGCAACAACAACAACAGCCGCTGCCGCTGCCGCAGCTGCAACCGTGGCCACAGCAACAGCTGCAACCGTGGCCACAGCAACAGCTGCAACTGTGGCCACAGCAACAGCAACAACAGCCGCTACCGCAGCTGCAACCGTGGCCACAGCAGCAGCAGCAACAACAACAACAACAGTCACATCAGCAGTGGGGCGAGGGGCAGGGGCCGCTGTGGCAGCCCCATCAAATAGCACTGCTCACGCACCAGTGCTATTTCCTGCAAAGCAGCCTTCTCGTGAGTAAGCTTAGTGATAAGCTTAGTGATAAGCTTACTCACGAGAAGGCTCGGTCAAAAAAGCAGCGAGAAGAGGCGGCTCAGAAGAGCCTCTCAATCGCGAAGCGCCGAATTGAGGCGCAGCTCAAGCGATTTGAGAGGCCAAAGAAGCCGCCTCAAGAAGACCCACCTGCCCCTCCACCGCTGTAACAACACTTACACAAACACCCACCTACACAAACACACACCTACACAAACACACACCTACCCAAACACTAGGGTGTCCCTTATTTTCATCATTTTGAGCAAATTTAGACCACGCCCCCTAGATCGATTTTTTATTTTAACAAATGATTTTTATTTTAAACAAGTACGAGACTTTTATATGCAAATTACACGGGTCATCACTGAATTGTCGAAAAAAAATTTCAACATTACTAGTTGAATATTTCTGAGTCAAAAGTACAGGATGTTGTCGAAGGACGATGTATTGACATGAAAGAATCTTTTCATCTAATATAGCATGGGCTGGTGGTGGTATGAGGTACTAAATAACCCCACCCTATGTCAGATATAAATATTTTTTTCATGTAAATACATCGTCCTTCAACAATATCCCGTACTTTTAACTCAGAAATATTCAACTAGTAATGTTGAAAAATTTTTTGACAATTCAGTGATGAGCCGTGTAATTTGCATATAAAAGTCTCGTGCTTGTTGAAATAAAAATCATTTTTCAAAATAAAAAATTGATCTAGGGGGCGTGCTCTGAAATTGCTAAAAGTTATGAAAATAAGGGACACCCTAACAAACACACATAGTTTTGTTTTCAATATTATTATCTATCATCCCAGAGAGCACAAAAATGAAAGTGGTCTTGTAGTAGTCCATATGACGTCTAACCACTTTTAACTTTGTGCTGTCTGGGATATTTTATCCATATTATTATTATTATTATTTTATATTATATTTTATCTTATCCGTATTATAATCTATCAAAACATATATTTTATTTTTTTTTGCTATCAAAACATTTTTTTTTCCTTCACTATGACAGTGAATCTAGCAGGTGATAACTAGTCGGTAATACCGACTCATGGGTGCTAGCTCTTTTTTAGGAGTTCAGCAAACGACGAAATGTCACAGAATGCATTTGAGAAATCTCTCTCAAATACATTCTGTCACGTTTTGTTGTTTGCTCGACCCCTGAAAAAAATTGGGCTCATGAATTAGTATTACCTGATAGCTATCACCTGCTAGATTCACCGTCATACTTGTACATATTTATTCTGTATTATATTATATAATAAAAATTCTTTTAAAATATTCATTTCAAACATGCTTTTAAGTTGTTCTCATTTCCATTTTGTACTTTGATTACTTATTCAAATTCACGCAATTCCACTATTCCTTCTGTCTGCTCAGGATGCGAGATGGGTGTTGGGAGCAGAAGGACAGGGAATAGAAACAATAGAGACAATAGAAAAGAAAGGAGAATGGAAAAATGTGATAAATGCGATAAATACGGAATAAGATGAACATAGGAGCAAAGGCGTTCAAAAATATATACATCAGTTATAAGATGTACTATATGGTATAAGAACTAGTAATAGTCAATTATATGGGAGTCATTACAAGCTGGAAGGCCAAAAAAAAAGTCGAAAACACGATAAATAGGGAATAAAAGAAAGATGGAGGAAGTATAGGTGCTCCAAGAGAGATGTATGAGGTATAGGAATTGGCATATGATATATTATGTGATATAGGAGCAAGCAAAATGTATAATGGTATCAAACCGTTCTAAGCAGACAGGCAAGTATTATGGGCATGCATTAGTGAAAACGTTCCTTCTGTCTATCCGAGAGCCTCAACTCGATCGAAGACGGCACTTTATAAGTGCCATGGAAACACCCACCCACTCTGACCCACTCACACTATCGTGTGAGTTCGTTTCCTTACGTTGCAGCGCTCAATCTGCGCAACTATTATATACATATCGATAGACGATATGGACTGCATCTGCACTCATTGTCGCAGATTTTTGAATCATTCACAAGGAAATGATATTATCTTACGATATCCTAACATCATCATCAAGAATTTTGATTCATTCACGGGGAAATGGCGTTAACTTTCGAGATTTTAATATCACTATTAAATGATCTCTCATTATTTTCGCATCTCGCAAATAGACTTGCCTCGTAGGGTCGCCACCCAGTGCAATTGTCGTTGCGTAAGCCGCAGCGTATACTCCACAACTGTAGGAGTCGGGTTGCCTTGTAACAGGTTGGAGAACTATACTTCCAGTATCGATATACGGATATCGCTTGGAAATGTATCGCTTCTCTTCCCTGCTCTAGAACTCGTATTCACTGCGCACAAGACTGTCGTAAACGTAAACGTTACAAGTGTCGTAATAAACGCAACACCAGTGTCGGCAGACGTTACCGCCAATTATGTGTACATCCCTTCGAAGAGGGCTGCATGGCTTGATGCAGTTATAATATGCTGTATAAGAAGCAGGATTGCAACGAAAATCGGTATATTCTTGTAATATATTCTGAAACAAGTCGATGCTTGAGTCAGTCAATAAATTTCTAGGCGATGCTACGTTCGCCTCGACTTGTTCGACCGTAATATCGCGGCGTACAATTTCGAGCATCTCGATAGTTTCGTCAGAAGCCTCATTGTCACCGTCAATTTCGATTGCTACCCAATCAGCAATGACGGTGTCCCCATGAGTCTTCGAACTTGGACGGGCTCGATCCATGAGATCAACCGATGCAACTTTCATCTTTGCAGAAGGTTGCAAGGAGATCTCTGAAGATCTCGTACAGTTTTGTGTATAGTCAAGCTCGTCGGTGGAACGAGCACGTTTTTTTCGAAGCTCTGCAGCTTCTTGGGCTTAAAGAATATATGTAGGATCGCGGATCCGCATATTTCCATTCCGACGACTGTCTATAATTTCAGGAAGCAAACATTCCATGTAAAATCGACAGAGAAAGGGTTTCATTTTCGATTCCCAGAATCCATCGTCTCTGGTGACTCTGACGAGTTTCATATACTTCTTAGACCAAAGCGCAAATTGGCAATAATCACGCTTGGTTACGTGTAACTGACCTTGTATTTGGTAGTAATACTGGTGATTTTTATTCAGAAGCTTCTTGTCTTCCTTGTCGAAAATAGTCCGAATAGTCGGCTTTTCGGTTATGGCCTTTTTCAAGGCGGTCCGAGCTGAAAATGGACATTTTATTTCGATGATTCCATCGTCGTCTATCAGACCGTCTGGAGACGCTCCTAGATAAGGAATCTGTTCATCAATGAAAAGACCACAAGCAACGATTTTCTTCCGTATTTTTGCTTCAACGTCTCGTACGGCGTTTTTTCATTTCCAAGCCCATATCGAGTGGCAGAAAGGTCGACTACCTTCGGGTACCGAATGCTCGCAACCATTCTCGCGCACGAAGTGTCTCGCCTCGCACGACATATCGGCCCGAATTTCGACGCTGTGATAATCTCAGTACGCAATTGATGCCACAGCTCAGAATCGCTCTGCGATATCGTATCTCGCTCGATCTGTCTCGCGTTGTTCTGGTACGACTTCAATTTTTCAATGTGTCGTTCAGCAAGAACATCGAATACCTCCTTGTCGATATCCGGCTTTTTGGCAGACGGACCATAGTCCTTGTCAACGCAGAGATGACTTCGCACCCTGCGACTGCGTTTTTCCAACCTGCATAGGCGAGTACCGTAATTATTACGATGCCTATCCTGTTCCATTTTCGCTACTGCGACAGGAGTATAGTGTGTCACATGGCGATGTAACCGAGACAAAACCGAGTGGGTGTTGTATTGCACAACCGCTCCGTAACATCTCATTTGGTACGTGTTTTGCATACAATGATTAATTCTTTTTCCAGAATTTAATTTGTTCACTATAGAATTGCACGCCTCTGCCGCATTGTTGGTAACATTCCTCAATAAGCTCTTGGCGTGACAACTCAAATAGCGCACTGCATCGTAAACGCAGGGATAAAGTCCGGTTCGGTAAAGTTCCGCCAGCACATTCTTACCATTAGGCTCAGATACACAGTCGAATGGCAGTGTGTGGCAATTGGAGTGGTCACCGTACGCATGTGAAAATATATTTAATATATCTATACAGAGTTTCGTTGTTTTTTCGTCCTCTGATATGTTCTCCGCATTGCGGAGATCTATCGCTTTCTCTACGTCGAGACGAATTTTCAAACCGCTCGAAAGTACGTACCGTCGGAATTGAGTGACGTTCTGTACTTCTTTCTGCGGGAGTTTCGCAAGCTTCGTTGAGGAAGCAGCTCTTAACTTGCGGCACAAGTTCCGAAACAAGTGATTATTACACTCGATTTTATCGACGACAACTCCGTATTCAGCGTACGGATTATTATCTCGTATAGCTTGATGTACGCTGCTGTCTCGGTCCGCAATTAGCGTTTTATATATTAAACCGTTGCACTCAACGCTATTCCGGAAACCTTCGACAATAATGTCAGTTTCCATTGCGTTGGAGCTGCGGTCGAGCCCCCAATTTTTGAAACACGTATGAGGGGGAGGCTCCTTATTTAGCCGCTCTGCTCTCGCGTGGGTTGCACAATACTTGTTGCGTACACCAACGAATAGGGCTAACTTGGTCTCACGACCGATGATCATAGCTGCACCTGATAGTGCATCATGTTTACCACCCGCATAGGAGTGTTTCGCCCAACAACCATCCGCAATGACGTCGATGTACGGGACACCGTTTATAACATGCCCCTTACTTATGGCAATCTCTTTCTCCATGGCCACAGCCCTTTCCCTTTCAGCTTCGACAACTTCATGGAAGTTGTCAAACAGCGTATCCCGATAATGTCGGTAGGTGGGCGCGGACATTGCCGGGATTGCCATCGCGGCAAGTTGTTCTTGCAGCGTACTATGCCCGGTACTCGAAGTGATTGTACCGCACACGGCACTTTGATTTATCCCCATAATATTTTTGAGGTCGGGATCAGTCCAAATGCTGAACTTGTACAAACATTTCTGACACAGAAAATGCAGGTGGGTCCGCAAACCTTGATCCCATGATTTGACCAATTTCAGATCGCGAAAAGAACATTCCGAAGAAACGGAATGGTTGTCGAATTTTTCGTGCAGTTGTTTAAGTAAATAACTTATATCGACAATGCGCCGACCTTCGATGGTGATCTCACGGACGTACTCGTTATCCGTGCTATCGTTTTCACCGGCTGGCGCATGGTCGTCACTTACCGATACCGGCAAACTATTTGTTTCCGCGACAATCGCGGTCTCTGAGGTCGCAACTGCGACGCTGGCTTGGCCATCATGTTCGTCAAGCGAAACAATGCTCTTCTTCTGGCACCTGAAACAGATCGTGAATCCATAAGTATTCGCAGCAGGTTTACTACGGGGTGTGTCAAAACGCGTAGCCACCGGAAAAAATTGGATTTATATGATAAATTTAAATTTCTTGATTGCGGATGGATGAGTGGGAAGGTTGAACCAACCCTTGTTGAATTTGAGGAAAAGAAATTCTGAATTCCGAATAGAGCATATTTCCCGACTTGAAGGCCGTTTACGTTATCCCATTAGCACTGATTTAATACCTTCGCAGTTGAATGAATGTAACTCAACTATTTATGCCAGCTCATTCCGGATTTCGACCAATTCACGGTTTTCCAAACGGGTGTAGATTATGAAGATTAATGATATCGTGCACGTAAAAATAGTAACAAAATTGTGATTGGATTTGCGCCCGCTTCATAAATGGAATGCTACAATGTATTAGACGTGGTAGGTATATAGTATGGAACGCTCGACTTGCACTGTAGCACGGTATTGATGGGGATTCTCAGTAAGTATATCAGATTGGAAAATTGAACGAGAATTTGTGAATTTAGAGAAAGTATATAAACAATCGTACTTACCTAGAAACAACAAAAATTCGCTTTCGCGATTTCTTGTTTCTTTTGTTGTGACTGTTTGCCATACTTATCGCAACCACACAGGTTGACTTCTATATATATATATATATAATATATATACATATATATATACTAGGGGGGCTACGCCCCCCTGCGCGCTTCGCGCGCCAACCCCCCATACATTATCAGTTGGTTTGAAACCCCAATAATTTACGGTTTTTACGTTCTTCGAAAAATAACCGAATTTTTAATGAAATCCAGTGAATGTTTTGCGACTCGCGACTATATATTTTTTTTATAGAAAGGATATTACTAAGAATTTCGATTGTCCTCAGACTCTATTATTTCCTTGGCTTGTTCTCTTGCTGCTCCTATTAAGGCTGCTGCTGCCAAAGCTGCCTCTACCATTTCCGCAGCCGCACAAAATTCCTCGTCCGTTATTTCGTCACCTATCACAATAATTTAGTTAATTTTCAGTGAATCCATATTTTGTTATGTTTTTTGGTGTAAGTAGCTACATATTGATATTATATACCAAACATTCCTGGTAAATCCATTATTCAAATTTTTTAATTATTCCAAATAAGTCCAGGATCAATTTTATTTCTGGAATTCGTTTACGAAAATTTATCGGATATCGATTATATGTCATGAAACCAAATGCAGAACCACGAAACGCAAACTGTAACTATATTCATTTAAAAAATGATTCGTTCTTATTTCACTTTCGTTCGTACTTCATGCATATTCTGCACCACATCTGTTTGCCTTTTTTTGTTCAGACGCTTTTCTTCCATATTTTGTACCACGTCTCTTTCTCTTTTTTTATTCAAACGTTCTTCTTCCATATTCCGTACCACATCTTTTTTCCTTTTCTTGTTCACGCGTTCTTCTTCCATATTCCGTACCGTATCCTTTTCCCTTTTCTTCTTCAAACGTTCTTCTTCCATATTCCGTACCACTTGTTTCTCCCTTTTTTTGTTCAGACGTCTTTCCTCCATATTTTGTGCCATGTCTTTCTCCCGCTTCTTCTCTAGCCGATCTTGTTTCATATTCTGCACCATATCATTTGTCCGCTTTTTTTCTAAGCGTTCTTCAGTCATATTTTTCACCATATCCTTCTTCCTTTTTTTTTCCAAACGTTCGATGGTCATATTGTCGACTTTGTTATTATACCGTTTATTTATCACTTCTAACCTCGTAAGATTTTGAACTCGTCGTCTTTCATTAATTACATTTTTATTATCGTTATGGTACCTACGATTGCAATAGCTTTTATAATCGTTCCAGAAAGTAGAGTTCAAACATTCTATCACATCATAATGACCTTTGTCGATCATACCACTCAAGAGGAGTATTAATTTACTGTTGCTACAATTTTGCCCAAATTCCATTGGTACGTCAGAATTATTAACATAAACCAATATGTAAACGTTACAAGTATCTACAAAAGATTGTAACTCAACCTCCTGAGGTTGTTGAGGTCACGTGTGCTCTCGACTGTTATTCTCCTTCTCCTTCACTTCTGCTATCGGCGTTGCTGTCAACTATGAATATGTGGTTAGCAGAAAATCGCAGGCAAAAGATGGGTCAACACACGGTAGGCGGAGTTCAACATCGACGACCCATTGGCTATGGATAGGGATTAAGACACACGATGATATCAAAACGAAACAACACGAATATGACAAAAAACTAGGATATAACGAATATAAAACGCCGGACGTAACAATAAGAACTGAAGAAAAAAGGCATTCCATCAACTTACCTGCCAGCGCTTTCGAAAAACTTCATCGCAGAACATCAGCTGATGAAAAGGGGGCAATGTAACGTATCCAGCCTATAGGCGAATAGGCAAGCTACACATGACATCAAATACGCTAGCGCACACTGGTGTTTTACCACGTGATACAATACCAGCTCACTCAAGCGTCGCTGTGCTAGCGTCAGTGGTATGTAAGACGAACGAGCCAAGCCTCTTTAGCGTATTCGAGCCAAAGCGGCCGAGCGACTCATTGTCATTCTTACATTCCATTCTCTCAAACGGCAGCGTACTGACATAAATTCTCATTTTCAAATAATACAAAAGATTGTCTCAGCCATAGCGGCGTTTCGATTAAAATCACATAAAATTTAAAATATTGTCTCAGCCAAAGCGGCGTTTTGATTAAAATCATAAAATTTGAAATATTAACTCAGCCAAAGCGGCGTTTCGATCAAAATCAAAAAAAAGATTGAAACAAAAGAAAATAGAACAGAAAAAGAACGAAATCCGGCCATTGAGGCAAAAACTAAATATAAGAAAATTAGACTAAGAATCATTCACAAAATCATTCATCCATCATTCTTCGCTTTTATTTTATGTTTTGCATTCTTATAATTTTGTGAAAATAGAAGGTTCAAAGAAAAGAAACGGAACCACAATATAATAAATAGAAAAAGATCCACGGATCTCACAAATATCAGAAATCTGATCTTTGTCTTCTACTTTTCCTTTGAAAACATAACCTCAATTCTATCTTTTCAGAGAAGCACTTTGCTTCACTTGCTAAGAACTCAAATTCATTGTTTAGCTAGAAGGCAGCTTCGGTGAGTGGGTTGGACAGCTACGGTATAGCTATAATTGGTACCCTAGTCTGAGAACACACATATCCCAAGTTTGTAATAGGCAGCTTCGGTGAGCTAGATTCAGGACAGCTACGGTAGAGCGATAATTGCTATCCTAGTCTGGTGAGTCTAGCATATCCCAAGTCTGTAGGGAGGCAGCTCTGGTAGAGTAAAATCTATCCGAGTCTGTATAAAGGTAAATTAAGGGTTTCTCCAACTTTTCCGAGAGGAGCTCCAAATATTCTAAGAAAATAACCCGTGACAAACAACTCACGCGGACTAGTATAATATCGCGAGCCTTCGGCTCGTGAAACGTATAAAACAAGTTACAGAGTATATATATATATTTTTCTGAAATTAAAATAATAAATATAATATTGCGATGAAATTGATACTTTACGGTGATTTACAGGATTTTGTATGCTCCCAGTAGGGGTATTGGAACTAAACATATTCAACATTTTTCAAGTGGAAAGAAGTCTTCAAATTTACCGAATGAATGCTGTACGATTGATGAACAACAAGAAGCAATGTGTTCATAGACGCAAAATGCAGTGATATTCTATACCTGGGATGATAAATTCCAGGGATCCGATGTACAATGACCACTGAATTCAATGTATGAATATTTATCGTAATACAGAAAGTCAATACGTCAAGCAAAAACAGATTATTTTAGGCAAATTCGGAATACCCATTTAACGCTGATTTTTATTATATATTTTAATGAATTGATGGAATGAAAGCCCATTCCGTAGAGTTATCTAGCAGGTGCTTCATATTTTGGTATGAAAGAACACCCCAATAAGTTTGGTCAAGAACCATGACCCGCAGTTATATGGTCGTCTTCTAGTCAGTACGGCTGAGATTAAGATTCGGAAACCAACACATTACCAAACTACCATCAACCCAATGAGGACTGAGAAGACAAGGTGAAGAAAGAGGTCTCGCCTCACTCGGCATAAAAATAGAAAGATTAGCCAGGATAGCTTTACCTCGCTGTAACGCTGATAATAATAATAATAATAATAATAATAATGGTGGTGGTGGTGATGGCGGCGGTGGTCGTGGTGGTGGTGATGGTGGTGATAATAATGATAATAATTGGAAACCTGACATAAAAAATGCCGTAGATAGACCCCTGCCCATATATAAATTTTGTCATAAGATGGGACATGATGCGAATCATTGTTTCGCGTCGGAACGCAGAAGCCAAACATGTAACGGGAGAGAGAGAGAGTTCCAATTTCAGTATTCTCTATATTAATTTTGTATTGGGTATTATTCAACATCAACAACGTGAGAACCGTCATCAGACATTTATATTTGTCCATTCATTTATCCATGCAGCGGGTATAGTCAGAATAACGCTTGATTCAGCCTATAGTAATGAAAGCTTCACGGTCCCCACGTCGGTGACCCACTAAATCATTTTTAGAATCTTATTATCATTTATGAATCATTTTATGTTTTATATTATCTTGAATCGTTCAAGAATATAATTTAGCTTTCACCAGTTGATTTCACATTTTCATTTGAATCAGCTCTTATCCATTTACTTTACTTTACTTTTGATTATTCAATTAATCTTATATTAATCAGCCTCAACCAGAGTTTGGACAATTCAATTGAGACCTGTATAGGACTAGACGGCAACGATCCTATTTACCGATCCATCGTAAGGTAGGACCTTACCTAATTTATTATTTTCACGCATGTGACGGATAACCAAATTCCAATTGTCGACAGGTCCTCGCTTGTTAATAAAACCGTTTGGAATTAATAACCACACTACCCACACCGTCCGTCACAACAACGACGAAGAAATAACAACAACAATAACTATAAGTGGCGTAAAAATATTACGCCAAAAATAATCAGCACTTTTCAGAGCTACCAAAAATAATCATCACTTTTCAGAGCTACCAAAAATCTTTTAAAAGAACGTATAAAGTTGTTTTGTGCTACAGATTTACGCATTGATTCGAGAATGCAACTTTCAGTTGCTCATTTGCCTACCGACTTTTCTCTATGTTTGTAAGAGCGTTGTTTGAAACGTAGATCAACTCTCACCATCAGCTTCTTCTTCCGTTTCATTTCTTCTTGTTCTATCGTTCGTCGTCATCTAATCTTCAGGCCTTCGTTTTAACACAAACACTTTGTTTCTTCATACTAACCTCTAGAAGGTTGTGATTGAACCGCACTCGCAATCTGAATAGTCTCAACCATAGACATAGAACATGGACTGCGCTTTCTCTATACTGCTTGTGGTAACGCCAAAAGTGAGAAGAAAGAAGGAAGTACACGCGGCCAATGTCAGTCTCTTTCTATGCATTCGAGCGATTTTCGGCCCGAATGCGCAAACCATGCCTTATGTCTGTCCTCAATTCTTCGCTTTTCGAGCAGACGACGCTTTTATGAAGGCAGTTCCGCATATGTAAGGTATGCGGTATGGTATAAGGCGACGATCGACGCCAAAACGTCAATCCACACAGAAAATCATCAAATCAAACAAATGAAAAAATATTTGTGTATTGAAAAGTGATTTCTGCATTGTATTGGGAGAGGTTTTTTCGCCGCACTTTGTTTCTGAATCGGGTAGTCGCCAAACGTTTGATCACAGAAATTAACCTCACTTATCGTGACAAAATACCGTACCATGAGATGAGTATTGTAACGTATTCAGCCTATAGGCGAATAGGCTAACTACGCATCACATCAAATACGCTAGCGCACACGGGTGTTATACCACGTGATACAATACCAGCTCGCTCAAGCGTCGGTGTACTAGCAAGTGGTATAGGTGTAAGACGAACGAGCCAAGCCTCCTTAGCGTATTCTAGCCAGAGCGGCTGTGCCACTCATTGTCATTCTTCCATTCCATTCTCTCAAACGGCAGCGTACTCACATAATTTCTTATTTTCAAATAAAATTCGAAATATTGTTTCAGCCAAAGCGGCGTTTCGATTAAAATAAAAAAAAAAAAGAAGATTCAAACAAAAGAATTAAAATAGAAAAAGAACAAAGTCCGGCAATCGAGGCAAAAATTTAAATGAATGAGAAAATTAGACTAAGAATCATTCACGAAATCATCCATCTAGCGCCCACTAACTGCACCTGCATAAACAAGCTCATTCCCGGGAGAACAATGAAAAAGAATGATCTCATCATTCAGCTCAACAGTAGCCAATAAATCACTTGCCCTTCAATCGTCGACCAGAGCAGTCACTCATCGCTTGCTTTTCGATCATTAGAGAAAGCAGTCACTCTTAGACTCGCTTCCAAAATCATAATTCATTAACTCGAAATCACTCTTCACTTAAACTCTAAGAACTTGTAAAACTCGTATAGAAGATCATTCACCAATAAACGGTTATTCAATTATTATATATATCAATTCACATTAGTCACCCATCACCCAAAGACCGGTTACCCTAAGGTGCAAAACGAGAAGCGAACTGAACGACAGCTCTATCCAGATACGTACTACTGGTAGCAGCTCAACCCTAATCCCGAATAACTCTAATTACAATCATAACACTGGTGGCAGCGTAACCACCTCATCAACCTCATTCATAACAACTGAAAAACCGATTATAACATTAGAACCTGACATAGAGAAGAAAATAGAAAAATCAAAACTAAAAATGAAGATAACAATACCAAAAGAAGAAATAAAACTAGAAAAGATAATGGTAAAAAAAGCAAAAATCGACGAGGACAATCCCAACAACATTCCTTGAAAACTACATAAAATCGAATTCAAAGAAAGAACGGAGGAAGAGAAGAGGGCTCATTATCAGAAAGTAGATTTATTTCGAACTTATGGTCCAATATCTCTCATCACCAACGAATAAGAGCAGGCAATGAATATTCCAGCTGCTGAAAAAGAAAATATTAACATTCAAAAAAACAAGATGGTGGAGGACATCGATCTAGGAAAAATTCTCCACATTCCTCACCTGAATATATGGAAGGTGAAATAATCCCTTTTAAATTACCCGAATTGACGCTGGACGAGCTGACGACCGATTTCCCTATGGAAATTCTGAAGCCGATATCCGCGGGGGATGATTCACAGCGCTATATGGCGGAGTTCAACATCGACGACCCATTAGCTATGGATAGGGATTAAAAGTCACGATGATATCAAAACGAAACAACACGGATATGACAAAACACTAGGATATAACAAATATAAAACACCGGACTTAACAATAAGAACTGAAGAAGAAAGGCATTTCATCAACTTACCTGCCAGCGCTTTCGAAAAACTCCATCGCAGAACATCAGCTGATGAAAAGGGGGCAATGTAACGTATTCAGCCTATAGGCGAATAGGCAAGCTACACATGACATCAAATACGCTAGCGCACACTGGTGTTTTACCACGTGATACAATACCAGCTCACTCAAGCGTCGCTGTGCTAGCGTCAGTGGTATACCGTGAGAATCACGTGAAACCGAATGGATCCATGCTACCGAAAAGCGAATATTTCGTATTTTTGGCAGGTTAACCACTCGTTGCACTGAAAACCCCTAGGGTGATTTTGGCGTGCGGTCGATGAAACTCGGCAGCCATTGTTGGACATTGTTGTTGGAAACCGGCTGACTGTCAATACATCGCGGAAGGTAGACATGTGGGGTTATGTTCGCTTATTTTAAGCAGATGATAAATGAAGTGAATAAAACCTACGTGAATAAGTTATCGATATTTATCGAAAATCGATCAATCAGTTTTAAATAATATCATAGTACAATCAACGAATTAACTTAAGCTATAACTGCAAATTAATTAGAATCAAAGAGTTCATCGAGAACAACCAATTCTTTGATTGTATTAAGATATCATTCAAAACTAATTGATAGATTTTTGATAAATATTCATAGTTTATTCACGTAGTTTTTATTCACCTTATTAATCATTTGCTTAAAATAAACGAACATAACCCCACATGTCCACCTTCCGCGATGTATTGACAGTCAGCCGGCTTCTATCAACAATGGCTGCCGAGTTGCATCGACCGCGCGCCAAAATCACCCTAGGGATTGTTCAGCGCAACGAATGGTTAGCCCGCTAAAATGACGTCATATTCGCCAATATTCGCTGTCCGGTAGCATGTATCCATTCGGTTTCACGTGATTGTCACGGTATAAGACAAACGAGCCAAGCCTCTTCAGCGTATTCGAGCCAAAGCGGCCGAGCGACTCATTGTCATTCTTTCATTCCATTCTCTCAAACGGCAGCGTACTGACATAAATTCTCATTTTCAAATAATACAAAAGATTGTCTCAGCCATAGCGGCGTTTCGATTAAAATCACATAAAATATAAAATATTGTCTCAGCCAAAGCGGCGTTTCGATTAAAATCATAAAATTCGAAATATTGTCTCAGCCAAAGCGGCGTTTCGATCAAAATCAAAAAAAAGATTGAAACAAAAGAAAATAGAACAGAAAAAGAACGAAATCCGGCCATTGAGGCAAAAACTAAATATAAGAAAATTAGACTAAGAATCATTCACAAAATCATTCATCCATCATTCTTCGCTTTTATTTCATGTTTTGCATTCTTATAATTTTGTAAAAATAGGAGGTTCAAAGAAAAGAAACAGAACCACAATATCATAAATAGAAAAAGATCCACGGATCTCACAAATATCAGAATCTGATCTTTGTCTTCTACTTTTCCTTTGAAAACATAACCTCAATTCTATCTTTTCAGAGAAGCACTTTGCTTCACTTGCTAAGAACTCAAATTCATTGTTTACCTAGAAGGCAGCTTCGGTGAGTGGGTTGGACAGCTACGGTATAGCTATAATTGGTACCCTAGTCTGAGAACACACATATCCCAAGTTTGTAATAGGCAGCTTCGGTGAGCTAGATTCAGGACAGCTACGGTAGCGCGATAATTGCTATCCTCGTCTGTAGAGCGATTCTGTAACTCGATAACGCAACTTGCGCTATCGTTATAATTTTTTCAACTGCTACGCCAATGCATTTCCCCGCCAATACCCGCGCACCCCCGCCTGTACCTACGTGTTGTTAAAAATTGCGAATCTAGGGTCGACTCGTAGCGACAATTATATAGAAGAGGCACATATTGTAAGTTATTTAACGCGTAGCAGATAGAAATTCGTTAAATCATAACGCCAGCCACAGTGCGACGTTATGAGAAGCATTCTCTTCTTCCTGAATCTAGCCGTAGAGCTTTCTTACATTCTTGAAACGGAAACATTCCGCGGCACTCACCTTTGCATGGACTTCATGAATCTTTACTGGCGTATAGCATGATGTAGAATATACGAATAATTCAATTGATTGAAATTGTCCGGCTTGTTAAATTATATAATAAACTATTGCTAATAATTTTTTGTTGAACGATAGGTTCGACTCGATATTTATCAAGAAATTTCCGATGTAACTTCGCGTATGCAATGAGTGCTCTTTACGGCATACGTTTATCACAGTTACGAATCGGTCTTACCGTTTTACCAATTACCTTTCTCGATCACGTAGGGCGTATTCAATAAGTGATTGTCGAGGTAAGTACATTTTACATTTACCAATCACGATCGTCTATCATTCGAACTGTATTTGCCTGAATACAGCGCTTATGTTTTAATAGGTGCTTGTCGATGTAAGTATAATGCATAGACTTATTTATATGATGCACGATTTTGTCGTATAATGTTTTGTGATATGATTACATTTTTTTTTTTTTTCACGTAAAGATGGGTATCGGTTATGTTGGTGACACGCTGCGCGATCATTTATGTCATCTTTAGCTTCATAATTTCTGTTTCCAAAACATTTCCCGCGTGCATAGGTGACATTCGGTAAGATGCATATATGTATGTATATCAACCTATTACCCCCACATTGTTAAGCGATATATCTTAGTGAAATTGAGTTGCATTTTGTTTGCGAAATTATAACCATTTTATGAAAAATCGATCGAACATTCATCCGAATGATGTGGCAGTGTATGTGTCTAAGGTAGTCCGCGACAATCCGTTTTTTTTTATCCGAAAGGCAATTTCGCGTAGACTATTTCAAATAAAAAGAGGTTTTTTTTACTAGCACTGGAACGAACGCTATTTGATAAGCTGTGGTAGCGATTGTTTCACAGAATTGTTTCAGCCGATTCAAAAGAGATAACGAATTTTTTCTTCAATTTCACCTATAGGATTCGCATTCATAGATAATTAAAAAAAAAACTCTACCTATGATGTACATTTTAGATGGAAATATATTTTAATCAATTTAATTTGATAAGAAATGTATAACAATAATGTTGAGAAGTACGCAGTAAAAAACACTATAATATATGAACTTGAGTAGGATAAGATGAAAAAAGCGGTCGGAGCTAACGGCCGCCAGCCCGTTAGTGAGTGATTACCAATATTTGATAATTTTCTAAAGATCGTCTCCCGGGATTTTGATTTTTTTCTCAGTTCGAATGTCAGTCATGAGTATGTATACGAAATTTCAACTCGATATCTGCTGGCAATAACTTTGCGCGCTCCAAGCGGCCGCTAGCTCCGGACGCTAGATTCAGCCTCATTATAATATAAAAATTTTTTCACTTCGACTCTGCGGCTTCCAGCAGGGCCAACTTGCGCCGTTTGATGCCGACTATCTCTTCCAATAGGGCATTCAGCCTACCACCATTGCTTGCTATTACCTGTTGACAAATATTTAATTAAATGCTGTTATCACAATAGCTCATTGAAGTTGATGCTGTGCATGTTTATTCATTAATGTATTATGTTTCAAACTGATATCGAAGAGGATGATGAATTGTTACCCCGTTAGGAAATATTCCAACGGTTGTGCTGTTGATTATTGACTTGACTTTGAATCCATTACGCATATGCATACGCATATGCCCGATTTTTTTTTTTTTGTTTTTTAATTCAAAAATGTAAAGTCAAATTGTGTGCGATATTGGCTGGAATACCCCATATTATACAAACCAAAACAGGTTAATCTAATGGATTGTGATATAAATTATTTAAAGAAATATTAAAACGGTGATTGGAAATGATGTTTGAATTAATCTGACGGATAGAAAATTCTTCCGGAACGTGACTTATAACAGTTTCTCTTAATAAATCTGAATTCTGATGAACATCGTGTATGGTATTGTAACAGGTAGTGAATTATTATTGACGTTGTATAAATCATGTATGTCTATTTTTGTTTATTTTTTCATCTCTTTTCGCTAACTAACCAACGCAAGGAATATTTTTGCAATGCGGCTTGGCGTGTGTAACTTGAATTCTTGAAAGCTGTTTGTTTTATAAAATTTCAAGAATATATCAATATTTTGGTATTCACCTTCATTATATCATTTTGCTCCTCGAGCAATTCTGGGACCCGCGAGTCCCTTTCCTGCCGCAAATTCCCCCTATTTACAGCTGTCGAAGATGGCCGACTTGATGGGCCACCAGCTCCTGCAGCAGGTTGACCAACGCGTGATGGACCAGCTTCGGTTTCAATCCCACGTCTGCTGTCTGTAACGTCGCTAATGCATTGCTTGTTATTTTCAATCATTTTTATAACTAACTGAAATGAATTTAAATAATGCGCAGGGTTACCGTTATTGCCGACTGGCTCAGCACACATCGCGGCAATTGAAAATTCTCCGTTTTCATCTGACAGGCCCGATTGGTCGCCGTCAATTAATTTCCGCAAAGATTCCTTTATCAATGTGAAAAAATTTGTCAGTATTCTGAATATGACGGATGTGATTATTCCATTTTGTATATTCATTACGTTTGAACATTTAATGAATTAATGATAAAAACGGCAGTGTAGATGGGTTAATATGACCTCATTTGACATTATTAGATGTATCGTATAATACGTTACGAGCCGATAGCTTTCATGTGCAAGTTTATTATCAACGATAAGATTGAGATTAAAAGGTTTCTACAACTGAGGATTGTTCGACTGATTTTCATATAATACGGCGTGATGAGTTTCGGAAAACTAACAATATGATGATTGATCGATCAAATTTTCAGTTTCGCTCTGTGATTACGAATTTGTGTAGATCTTCGATATTATCATAATTCTAATAATTTTCTAAACAATTTATTTATAATTATGTATCGAATGAAAATGAGGAGTAGTTTATTAAAAATACCCACAACTGAATCGGGTAACGAGTCGGCTACCCCCCGCAGCCCCTCCACACTAGCACCGCCGATGATGGCGATCACCTTCTTTTCGCTCTCCGTCAGAGGTGCGTCGCCATCCCTCGCAACATTGCCGGTTCTGTTATGCTCGGCCCTAATTTCGCCTACTTTCGCTCTCGCTTTTGATTTTATATCCGCCCAAACCTGTAATTACGTTCTTACGTACCATTATTAAAAGCCGTCAGTTAAGATAATATTTGGAATATAATCATTAAAATTATTGTTCAACATCTGTATATCGCATACGCAGTATTATTCAGGTTGGATAATAATGATGACAAATTTCATTCACTACGCACCTTTTTCCACTGCTCGATGGTCTTGTCAGGTCCCTTCGTATTTAGGTCGTGCATAAGCATAGCCCACGTCTTGTGCGAGCTTTCGTGACCCATCGGGCCTACGAACCGTCCAGCCGCAAAGTTTTGGTTCGTGCACATAAAGTCTATGAGATATTCCCGTTGCACGGCATTCATCTTGGAACCCCGTACTTGCCTAGATAGTCCACGATATATATGCATCATAAGTCAATATATTCATAGATAGCTACTATCGGAGAGAGCGTAGCTCGGAAGTGCCGAGGTTGAAAAACCGTATAACGATATTGAATCCAACCATTTCTAGTTATGGCAGGTAGAAGGGCCTATGTCCCATTACGTCGTCAAATAGCTTATTAAACGTTATGCTCCACCGTAGGTTATCATTTACAAAAGCAGATATTGCACGCTGAGCAATGCCGTTATTATGTACCTTTATGTAGTTTTAAAGATTAGTAATTGATACGACGACTTACTTCATTGCCATGATTATCCACTAGATTAATCAACGTTACGTTTTATTAAAGTTGTATATCCTCTCAAAGAGACGCGCCAAACAATTTTAAAACAAATTCAAACAAAAACAGTACCCAACGCTAACACGGACAGCGCAGCGATAACACCAGCGAGATGCTGTTTTATTAGCAGCGTGCGCGTGTGGTCCGTTCTAGTAGGCCACGGAAACGCGTACGATTTATTCGTAAATCGTCGCGATTCAGTATGAATATGATGAATCCATAATCAAATCGATATAAAGACTTTAGTAATTACATTTGCAATCGCTCAATGAATATTCCAATATACCTATGTAACATACACCTTCAAATTATCGTATTGTATTTGAAAGAAAAATTATTTACAATCCATTTTTTATTTATTATTCGGAAAATAAAATAATACAAGGAGTAAAAACAATTCTTCAAACGATATGATTTAAACGATGATTATAATCAACATACAAATTAACGCAATTACCGGAAGTATCATATACTATAGTATATGATCAAAATATTATAAGCAATCGCTAATCGCAGATCAAAAGTCTATGCTCATTGATCGTTGAAGCATACGTTCCAATCCAACAATATGTATCGCAATTTTCCATGCATCTCATCTAAATAACAAATCTTTTGAATTTCATACTTTTTTATCCACTCGTTTTCGAAATGAATACGAGGGTTTGCGGATTTATCAATTTCCGAGATCGATGGTGAATACGCAAAATTTAATTTAGAATGAAAATCAAATATGCATAACAAATTACAAATTTAGATGAGCAATTCGAATTTGACTGGAAATTGCAATTTTTAGAGTACATCATTTGCTTGCGTAATCCACTGTAAATTTCGAATTCGTGCATACAGCTGTTTGAGAGGTAATTCGGAAAGTTTGTCTGTCGAATGCCATGCAAACCGAGCACATCATTATAAAAAAATGTGTTCCGAATAATAGAGGCCTTAAAACGTGATTATTCGTTCAAAATTACGAAATTAATTTTTTAATTAAATTTTTTTTTCCATGGAAATCAGTAGTGTCATAGATATACTGTAATAGATGGGACAAGTTACGGCTGAGAATTAGTTCCGCGAGATGAATTCAGGGAGCGTGGCGATCGAAAATCTCTTTTTCGTTGATTTCGATTCAGAATTCTTTGTTATCAACAGGATACCTCTTACACCAATAATCTATATAATCGACCTAGATCGGGTCATGGCGCAGACGAAATACCGCGTTCTACGTTACCGGTAAACTCCGAATCTCATATCGGATCGCAAGCTTCTTTATCTGCATAAACCGTATTTATTGTGAAAGTATGGTGAAAGCGCTTGTTTCTTTTTTCAGCTACACATTCTTCGAATGTTTTCCCGCCACCCCTATGTAGAGTTTGCCGTATATTATAGATCAAATTCGTTGTCTCCATGGCTATCTTCATCGGTTATGTCTATTCCAAAATGATTCCCATGCTCAGCGTCCTAAATCGAAGCCTCATATTCTAAATTAAATACTTTAGGTCTAGATATGCATGAATTCGATTGATGAAATCGCTGAATTATTTCAATATACCACTGGCAGAGCTAAAGTGCTTAAAACTGAATTTATACCGCCCTATAATAATATGAAATATGAAATGTACGTGGTGAAATTATGTTCGTCGAACCTCTATATCGCGATTGCACTTACTGCAAACCACAAATTCCGAAGATAACCAGAGTCAGTTAATGAATTTCCTACTTGAAAAGCACACAGAGTTTTTTTTCGTACTATATACAGGGTGCTTCAGAATTCGTGACGAATCTCTTGAGGGGTTTATCCTTATCATAATTGGGATCGAAAGTTCCTGAGACATTTTCCCGAAAAATGATTTTGTTCCTTGGTAAAAAAAAGTTCCGACAAACGATTTTTTTCTTCAACAATTTTTTTTTCAATAATTTTTTTTTTTTACCATCGCTCGTCAATTTCAAAGAATCCAAAATGATGCCAATGAGCTTTTTTTCCAATATTGGAGAGATTTCTCGGTAAAAGTTTATTATTTGGTGGAAGGCGCTAAAAAAAATGTGTCATGGTTTCAAGGAAAAAATGATTTTTCGGAAAAATGGCCGAGGAACTTTCGATCCCAATTTTCACAAGGAGGGGCTAACCCCTCAAGAGATTCGTCATGAATTCTGAATCACCCTGTACATAGTGATTTTCCTCTGGGCTGCAATGCAATTTTCTTCGGACTTCGGAAGTAGTTTGTAAATTCGTATTGCGGGTCAAATTGACCTGAGCCATTTTTAAACGGTTGCCGCGTGAAAACCATCAGTCCGATCGGCACCGAACAAATACTGAAAAGTACTTCGAACATTCTAGAAGATGTAGCGAAAGTCGGTACATCAAAATTCAAATGGCAACATGTTCAAAGAAAATCGTAAAGAGGTCAATGCGTTTTAGGTTTTTGATTTTTTTCTTTTGCGTTTTTAGGCCACGGACTACTGGTATTTGCCTGCAAAATTAATACTCGGGTCAATTTGACCCGTGGTGACCAAGAAGGGTTAAACCAATGCATATAGTAATTCTCCAATTTTTGTAATTTTCCTGTATGTACAACCTATTAAAATAGTTATGCTATTGATTTTTTTCCATAATGAAGAATGTTCACTTCATAGTCGCAGGGTAAATAACTGAGATATCCAGTCAATGTATCGCGCTGCGATTTTCGCGCGTTGGGATCCTCGCCGGGCGCTCGAGTCTCACGCGTTGCTTATGTGCAACTTAGTCTATTCCAATCCAATTTTGAGCATAAAGCATTTCGCAGCGTCGGAATTCTACTGCAGTTTTACGATCGCTTGCTCCATTCAGACGTGCAGTGCTATTTATTAATTGTTTTTTTCGTGATGACTACTGACAAGTGTTTTTATAAACAGTGCGATGTGACACGAGATAGTGAGGGTATCACCCTATTTTGTTTTCCAAAGACTAAAGATGACAGATATCGAATTTGGATACAAAATTCAGGTTCGCAATAACTTGGGCATCACGCCTTCCCATGTAGACTCCTTTCCTAACATTAATTTTCCCCTCTTGTTCATTAATAATATATTCAAAACTACCTTATTATTCATTTTCGCATTGAGTACTACATTCCGTGAGTATTGAATTAAATGTCAGCTTAAATAACAAGTTAATAAATTCGATGATCTAAACTTGAATTCGATCGAGTGTCAGCTTGCAACTTTTTTCCCGGCAGAAAATAGCACCTGCAATCTTAATGGGTTAAAATCCACTTTACGAAGAATAAGATTTCCCTCTTGAATTTTTACTCAAAAAAATTCCCTCAGGGACAAAATTTGGAGAGTATTCGGTTAAAATCTACGCACAATGAATGCAAATCTATGGGTGTGCGAATAAAAATAGTTCGATTCTGCTCTGGGTCTGTGTGTGTATGAATATTGATGGTATGAGCCTCTTCGATTATCGCTAAGCGCGAGTTCCCTCCCGATCTTCAATCCAGATTAATTACCAACGGCATATAATCACGCAAATGAATTCAAATGTTAAATTGTAATGTTGACGCACAGCATTCGTAGAATCATGAATCTAACGTTTACCCCTGGTGCAAAAACCTTTCGCCAAGTACATTAATGTGGTCACTACCCCTAAAAAACCCACCAACAAAAATTCCTCCTGAAAAAAAAAAATGGTACTATCCAAATGTCTACATACAAAAGCATTGAAATCAGATACAACTGCCAAGTACCTGTAGAATAATGAAAGTTTGGAATTGAAAAATTTGTTCAAACTAAATAACGTTGTACTCGTTCGCTCGCTGCGCTCGCTCACTCGATTGGCTTATGATTATTGGTTGAAAAAATGATTCGGATGAAGAAATTGATTATGACAACATTTATCAAAAAATATTCACAACGAAAAAATAATTTGAACAAAATTTTAAACAAAAAATTTGGAGTCCGTGGTATGTTGGTGGGCCAATGTTTGAATGGCTATCAGATGACATTGACATGGTTCGCAATTGATATTTCATAATTCTGTTTCTACAAAAGGCCCACCAAGTACCACTACCTCCAAATTTTTTGTTTAAAATTTTGTTCAAATTATTTTTTCGTTGTGAATATTTTTTGATAAATGTTGTCATCATCAATTTCTTCATCCGAATTATTTTTTCAACCAATAATCATAAGCCAATCGAGTGAGCGAGCGCAGCGAGCGAACGAGTACAACGTTATTTAGTTTGAACAAATTTTTCAATTCCAAACTTTCATTATTCTACAGGTACTTGGCAGTTGTATCTGATTTCAATGCTTTTGTATGTAGACATTTGGATAGTACCATTTTTTTTTTTCAGGAGGAATTTTTGTTGGTGGGTTTTTTAGGGGTAGTGACCACATTAATGTACTTGGCGAAAGGTTTTTGCACCAGGGGTGCTTTTTGGGGTTGATATCACCACTTTTTGTACAATTTCGCTTGACTACCTAATAATTGTGCTCGCTCGCTACGCTCGCTCGAATGGGTTTTCTTATATATATCCTCACCTGCGAGGCTTGCTCAGTTGTCAACATTCTGCCAATTGTTCCTATGAACATCTCAACGTATGTACGGTGATGCATTTTGCATCATCCGAATCCCCCAAAAAGCAGCAATGTTGAATGTGGTAGTATAATTTCAAACGAATGAAAATAATGTTAAAATATACACGTATGCTCATACTTTTCTGTGAGCCTTAAATTTCTGTGGATAGACGTAACATGTGTTCTTTTATTAAGTTCTACGAATTGTTTCGTTAGAATCCCGTATAATTATATATATATGCGTGCAACGTGTGACCTTACGCGCAGCCCTCCTCCTGTCTCATCTGGGCTTGGGACCGGCAATGGCGGAGGTACTTGCGTGCAGAGTTATAGTTGCTGCTCATGAATAAATATATATATAAATATTAGATATATGTATTGCAATTCTTAGGTAGTTTTTTTTTTTTAATGCAGCTAGGTCCTCTGCAAAAAAAACATGTACGCGTCCCGTACTCATAACGTCAACTTCAACTTCGAGTCTGAACAGAAAGTATCGAAAAATATAGAATTGGGCCTATTGATGCAAGACTAGCGTAGAGCATAAAATGGAAGTTTTTGAAGTCAAACACTTGCATTCTGCTCTATTCGTTTGACTCTACCCCTTTTTTTTATCAAATCACACCATCCCGATATCTTGCAACTTCAGCGTTTTCTCTCATCATCCTCTCTTCTCAAACGACGGCCCGCTACAAAATTGAACAATCCATGAAAAAGGTTTTCCTCCAATAATTACATTCATAAGTAAACTTACGCCGAGTCTGAAACGAATGAATAAATATAGATGAGAATCATCTGACAAAGAGGGAGTCGATCGATCATTTCTTTCATAGCGAATAAGTATTTGCATTCAATTTATCTTGCTAGCACTAATCTGAATCCATAAAAAAGGTTTTTCTCCAATAATTACATTCAGAAATGAAATTACGCCGAGTCTAAAACGAATAAATAAATATGGATGAGAATCTCTATCATCTGAAAACGAGGGAGGCGACCGATCATTTCTTTAATAGTGAATAAGCATTTTAATTCTGAATATCTGTCGTGATAGCACTAATCTGGATTTGAGAAAAGCTCAAGAGAGACGAACATACAAACACAGGTTGCATACCAAAATCAAACGAATTTATGTACAGTAGACTCTATAATTCGCCGCATGATAGATAGTAGGACAGAGAATACACCGGGACCGAGACCAAGAGACATATTAGAACGTGGGTATCGATAAATAGTTTGTACTATTAATTTACATGTAATCATAGATGTTTATACAGACTTTGAGATCGTTCTGAACGGAGAATCTAAGCTGTTTGTAAATCATGGATTAAAAAATCATCTCCACCGAAGGTCAAGGCACTACGTTGACGTGGAGTGTAGAATAAAGCCTAACGGAGTCCGAAACACAACGTCGACTTACAGTCTCGTTTTGACTAGATGATACGGATACAGATCATAAAACTCGTCGGAATCCTACGTATAACGTTGACTCAAAATTTGAGTCTGAGCAGACGGGCCTTCGGAGATAAGCTTAACATGGAGCTTGAAGTGAAATGCGTTGCAATCCAACGCTTGAACTCAGCTTTATTAGTCTGGCTCCATGCCGTTCCTTATATCAAATCATGCTATCCTCATATTTTTAAACTTCAACATTTTCTCTTGATTTTCTATCGTCAGACTTCCTCAGGCGGTAACTTACTACCAAACAACCGTTTCCCCCGATAATTGAATTCATAAATGAAAATAAACCAAACCTAATCGTAAAATTATCCGATCACAATTGTTATTTTTTTTATGTATCACCATGCATTTTACACGTCAGTTGATTCGCATAACCTCAAAATGTCGAGATCGTAGGATTCAAGATTAACCTATCGAAATATTTTTGTTGGTGACTATCACATTAATGTACTTTGCGTGAGGTTTTCGCACTCGAGGGGCTTTTAGTGGGTATTCACTAGTTTTGATTAAGCATTGCTCGTATGTTTTTATTTTATTTCCTTCATTTGGATTTAAAAATATGAAATAAAAACACGCGTCTGCTAGTGTTGCAGACGCTTTTTGTCTGCGATAGTAGCGCTGACTACGTCGTGACTCTCCTATTACGCCACTCTATACAACTTTTGTGTGGATTTATCCCTTCTATGTCATGTTTCCAGATGCGTAAGGACGTATGTTCTGTGTATGAGCATAGGACATACGCCGTGCGTTTAGCGACGCGATGTGATTTTATGGGAATGGTTTTAATGGGATGAATCTTGATCTGAATTTTTGTGTCGAGTTTCCTTTCTATGTCTGTTCCCAGATCCGTAAGGACGTATGTTCTGTGTATAAGCGTAGGACATACGTCCTGCGTTTAGCGACGAAATGTGATTTCATGGGACAGGTTTGAGTTGGCAGAATCTTGGTCTGAAGAACAGGAAAGAGAAAATTTGATACGAGGAAACGAGGTTTCAGAAACGGTAGTTACTTATATCTCAGCACTCCGGACACCGATTTAATCGATTTAGGGCTCAAATGAAAGCTTTTCATGCCCACATCTTGGATAAAATTAGTTTCAATTCGTGTAGTATGTGAGGTGAAAGAAAACGAGGAAACTAATTCGCGTTATAGGTTAGGGTAGTTGCCTCTCGGGTATATAGACTCGTTGAGTGTCGCGCTTGAAAAAATTTTTTTTCAATGTACTTGGCGCGAGACTCTACCGAGTCTCTTGATTATGTACTGTATTTTCAGTAATGGTAATATCAGTCAACATGATTCAACGAACGGTAGCATATACCTATATAGGTAATGAATACCTCTCCGAAAAACGTGTGGGACAAAAGAGGATGGGGGATATATTTAAATGTATACAACATCTTTTTGAATACATTTTTTATTCCAAACTCATCATTCATCAATATACATATATGATAAATACCTAGAGTAAATTATGGTTCATCAATTATTGCGCAGATATACCACTGGCTGCATATATGCGACCAGCTGTGCCCTCGCGCTGTAGGCCGAGTGCATATTATTTGAATTACATATGATAAGTCTCCGTCATGTGCACAAAACGTTCGGTGCATCGTTATATAGTCGGAAGTGAAATGCGATCGGAACATCGGAAGTAATTACGTTATTATACAAACTAAAAACCAGATATTAAAAGAGGCACACCAAAACTATATGAATAAAAAGTAAAATGTTCTAATCTACACATGCATATATCACAAATATAACACTAAAAAAATAAATAAATATGAAAAAATGAACTATTCTAATCAAAGCATGCATATATTAAAACTAAAAGAATAAATAAATACGGAAAAATGAACTATTCTAATCAAAGCATGCATATATTAAAACTAAAAGAATAAATAAATACGGAAAAATGAACTATTCTAATCAAAGCATGCATATATTAAAACTAAAAGAATAAATAAATACGGAAAAATGAACTATTCTAATCAAAGCATGCATATATTAAAACTAAAAGAATAAATAAATACGGAAAAATGAACTATTCTAATCAAAGCATGCATATATTAAAACTAAAAGAATAAATAAATATGGAAAAATGAACTATTCTAATCAAAGCATGCACATATTAAAACTAAAAGTATAAATAAATACGGAAAAATGAACTATTCTAATCAAAGCATGCATATATTAAAACTAGAAGAATAAATAAATACGGAAAAATGAACTATTCTAATCAAAGCATGCACATATTAAAACTAAAAGAATAAATAAATACGGAATAATGAACTATTCTAATCAAAGCATGCATATATTAAAACTAGAAGAATAAATAAATACGGAAAAATGAACTATTCTAATCAAAGCATGCAATGGATAAATGAATATATTACAAATAGGCCTAAAGCAAAATGCGGGAATCAATATTTGCACACCTTTCAATTGACATGTGATATAATGTATTGTCGTGACGTTTATTCTAAAGGGCAAGAAGAGAAGGCTTCGCAATACGAAAATTTGAATCACCATCGGCTGTGCTCACTGCACTTCCCGACGGATAGTTTCATGACCTACAAGCATGACAAGCTAACCCGGAATGCTATACCCACAGACTATCGCACTGTAGTACCGGATTGTGATATGGAATCATTTGATATAACTCAAACAGTACGAAAATATACCAAATCGCAGATGACTCATGATGAAAGCGCTATATTTCCAAATTACCGATACCAAGATCAAGACGGTGGCTCTCAGGAGACGACCCGTGTGACACTTGTCGAAGATACTGTTCAGGATCTGCGATCAGAAACTGAAAGACTGCGTGAGGTGATTCGGAAGATGGAGGTCCAGTTACGTGAAGCTACCAAATTAGCAAATCAGAAACCCCCTCCCTCTGAAACCGGAGACCATACACAAAGTATATCACCAGATCCGAACAGAAAAAATGATGTCGATACTTTCCTTGACAATAATGCCGTAACATCTGAAGCTAGCCGTGCAATGGTTAAGATGCAGCTGCGTTCTGAAAATACGACGCAGCTTTTTCCCGAAGATCAAAGACAACTCGCCATGAAATTGCATTATTATTCTGCATCGGCGTACGATAAAATGCACACGATGGGTCTGAAGTTACCTAGCGAAAGAACAGTGCGAAGGTGGGTAGCTGAGACTGAAGTCAAACTCGGATTCTGTGACCATGTATTTGCAACTTTGAAAGAGCATATGCTAGATATCCCGCCAATTGAAAGGTGTTGCTCATTAAAATGGGATGAAATGTCGCTGATGGAGAGAGAAGAATATTGCCCAGAAAGTGATATTATTGAGGGATTCGAAGATCTTGGAAGCCTGGGCAGAACGTCGCGACGTGCGAATCATGCCTTTGTATTCTGCCTGAATGGACTGCATCACCAAAATCAGTGGCGCACGATGCTGGCTTATTTTCTACCCTGCAATTGCATATCCGGCTTGGATATAGCCACATTGCTAAAAATCTGCATTGCAAAAATCAATGAGACAGGAGCAGATCTAAGACTAACGGTCTGTGACCAGGGTGGGCCAAACAGAAAGGCATATTCTATTTTAAAAGTGTCTGAAAAGCAGCCATATTTCTTTCATGAAGGCAAAAAAATTATCGCTATTTACGATTTTCCACACGAGATAAAGAATATCTTGGGATTATTTCGTAAATGGGGAAAGATTGAAGCGAAGGGCAAAATCGTGACTTACTCCGACTACAGAACAACATGGTATGCAGATCAGCGGTGTGGAACATCAAACCTTCTCAGGCACATATCGGAGACCTATTTTGACCCGAATAATTTTGAGCGCATGAACGTCTCAAGAGCGTTTAAAATGTTTAGCAAGCGGTTCGCATCGGCCATGGAGCTGGCACACCGGTCAGGCAGTGTTAAATCAGACACAATTGTTAATACTGCAATGTTTTGTAGGGAGATGGACAAAATTATTGACGCTTGCAATAGTTCGTGCTTATACGATCCGAACCCTGCAAAGCGACCACTGTCTGCAGAAAATCCAGATGTGGAAGGGATACTGCGTGACTTTCTTTCTTGGGCACCGGAGATGACAGTTTGTGCCAAAAATAAGTGGAAGAGGCCTTTCAGCTTCAGCGGCATCGTTCAAACTGTCAGTGGAATCTTGGAGATTTATCTTGGACTGGTGGATAAATTTCCCACATTTGCACTCTGTACAGCATTGTGCAACCAAGATTCTGTTGAACAGCTGTTTTCACGGTTCAGAGGACGAGGAGGATTTAATCCAAATCCTACATGCCGAATGTTTTGACTCGCAGCAAGGCACTTGATTGCTGTAAGAAACATAATTCCGACTAAACGAGGAAATGTCGTATGCAGTGAGCTGCCATACTTACCACCTCTCGTTACCACTCTGGATGTGGTAGATGAGACCGATCTGCAGTACAAAGCTGGCGTCAGTGCTGTAGAATTTTTCGAAGACGGGCTATTTTCACCGAACGATGAATGCGATGAGGCTCAGGTCGATAGTGACAGTGCCAGTGCCGATGACACCGATGACGAACAGGATGAGCACAATCTTGACCTCGCCAGTCGGGTACGATTGACCCAAGATACAGTACCACCTGTCAATCACGGGACATATGAGGCCAATGCAATCGCCTTTTTTGCCGGTTACACGATCCATAAGATGATGAAGGTGCATCACTGTGATCGTTGCCATGATGTGGTCGCTAAAACAGTGGATGAGTCATTAACAGCCGATGAGACATACATTGAATGTCGAGAGTATGTTACAGACGACACATATACAGTCAGTAAATTGAAGAGACCTACTGTCAAGTTCCATCGTATTGTGGAAGTACAACTCCAATCTTTCTTGCCAATTTTCATTCGCCATAAGTATAAAGTTGGCATATTGGCTAAACTTGTCAGCTGCGCAATTGAAAGAACCAATGAAATTGATTTACAGTGGTTTGATGAAGCAGACCCATGTCACAGTCACCGAATGTTCGCTGTGCGCTTCATGTTGCGAGTTAAACTGCAACGACATTGTACCTTCGATAACCGTGCTGCAAAAATCGCTAACGTCGTGAAAAGGGTCAATAAACGTAAGGCAACTTCATCAACAAATCGTGTTGTTAGACCAGCAAGGAAAATGCGTAATATATTACACACCTGAGTAAATTGGATTGGGACCAGAATACCCACGATTCCTACGCACCTCAAGATCTGAAAAAAAAAATGCAAAATCATAAATTGTAATTCACGCAGTACGTACGTCCAGTAGAGTCGATCTATGGTGATTATTAAATTTTATATAACTTTGACCTACCCGAAAATACATGTTGTAATCGTCTTCTTTCTTTCTCCTTTTCATTAGGATCTTTGCGAAATTGTATGAGGTAATACACTCTGTTAAACACAAGTAATCACTTTTTGACCCTCACAGCTGATCACCGTGAAGCTACCACGTGCTTCCCACATTGAATATGGCGAACACTCGTTTATTAGGGGGGGGAAGCACATGAAGTATTGGCGAAAAATCATGGTGCTGAAATCAACCGCTACGATTTCTTGTTAGGTAGGACAGCTCCGCAATCTTACCGACCGAAAAATAATTGACACCGCGCGGAACGATACAGACATGATACAGATAATACATGATATATTTCCAATATCGACTAATATTCTGTTTCACCATAAAACTGTGGCGGCGACACCGTTCGGCCTGCCATTTTTCGGACATACGGCGATTCGGTTCTTACTTTTTCTAACTTGTCCCATCTATTACAGTATATCTATGGTAGTGTCTGAGGATGAGGTCTTCGCGTACTCTTCTGGCTTCCGCCAAGCGCTCGCGCGGTAGGAGGGGTACCGCCATATCTGCGTGTACAACAGCTGGAGGAGGGCCATCAGGATGGACGAATTCGTCGACGATCACTCCGTCATGTATGCACATATTATGCAGAATCGTACATGCATTGACTATTTTTCCAGCTATCACCGGCTCGTACATCAGTATACGTTGCTATTTTCAAAAAAATTACACACTTACAGCATTGCGGTGTATAACAAATCAATTACATACAACCGATAAAAATTATGCACAGCCCACCTGCGATAAGCAACGCTAAACCATTTTCAACCTCCCGAAGCAACGTTCGATGATGCACCGTGCTTGGCAATGAGCACGCGTATATGTGTGCTCTCGTGTGCCAATCTCCGCGTTCACTACAGGCGTCATAAGCCATGGCTCCAGCGGGTATCCTGAATCACCTTCGAACGAAATGCAGATTTACAATTACGTTTGCCGACGTTTTAAACTATTCATATTTCAATCAAGTTCACCAAGTAGCCATGTGTCTCGTTCACCGTCATCATGATGCAGTTGCATCAGCGTCCTAACGGGAGACTGTAGCCATATTGCGGCATGATGACGAGACCCTGGGAACCTTGCGTTGACATTTAATATCCGCAGGTTTGTGTCGCATACCTTCGAATAAAAATCATTCATTCATTGTTGAAAAAATTTTATTCAGAGGTGAAATTTCATGCAACTGAATTACACTTATCCAAACCAACCATCTGAACATTCAATGAATGATACCCATGATGGTTCACGAAAGCTTCTTCATGTTCTTTTGGGGCGACGATTGCTATATGAGTGCAGTCTATGGCCCCTATCGCACCCGGAAAAGGTTGTGGGGCATTTCTGAATTTTAGTTTAGCAGCGGCTCTCTCTGCTACTGTCGCCGGAAATTTAACCCATTCTCGGAGCATGTGGGTTGTCATTTCAAGCATTTCTGATTTTTTTTTTTTTCCTGCCATGGTAACGAATTTCAAACTAGCGCTTTATAACAAACTGTCCGCTACAAACGCGATTGAGTACCAAGCTGTAATTTCAAGAGTTAATCCTTCTGAAAAGTGCAAGATTAAGTGAAGTGTTCGCTAATTTTTTGTTTGCTTTCTGAAGTTCATCTATTCGTTCAAGTATTTACTTAATCGTTGTTCAATTTGTGCTCGATTGTGACGTTACGTGTTTAATTTTACCGATTCACTATATTATTCTCTATTTCATTCGAATCTTCACTTATTCTTAAAAAATTCACATCGTCATCCCGTTGTGGTGAGTTCGAATAATTTCTATCAATAATATCATCGGAGGATGATTTATCGTTAGTATAGTTATGTGAATAAGTACTCTACATTGGTCCAAATCTATATTCATCATCTGAAAGATGGCTGCTGCATATATTGCAAATATCATCCACGATGATGATGATGAAGCAGCGGCTATCGCTGAATTAAGAGTGAACAGGCGTCGTCTACGCGACCAACAGGACCCCTTTGAATTGAATGAAGGTTATTTCCGAAACCTGTTTCGAATATCAAAGGAAATGGCTATTTATCTATCAAACAATTTGCGACCGTTTGTGGAGCATCAAAGATCGACAGCGCTATCAATGGAATGCCAAGTAAGGATGATGCGCATTGCGTATTCGAAATCAATCTTGTATTAAATCAAAATTAATGTTTGATGTACATTAGGGTGCTCTATGAATACCAACTTGAGGAGTGAAGCACGGCAACCTTCAGACAAAAAATCAAAAAAAAATTGTCTCCAAATATTATATTTTTTTGAAAATTCTGAAACGTGCCTAACGAATTTTTAAGTCTTACATTTAAATATCAAGGGATCATGCGGGTTTTTTTCGACATTCGATTGTAGCGGCAATTTTGCTCTAAAATATAACACTATAATGAGAAAAATCAATGAAAATTTTTCGGTCAATCTTTCTATGATGTTGACCCTCCAGGCCTGATTTTTTTCAACAACTTTACACAACAACATTTTTTTCAACAATTTTTTTTTGATTTTTTGTCTGAAGGTTGCCATGCTTCACTCCTCACGTTTGTATTCAAGGACCACCCTAATGTACAGTAATTTTCATCTACAGGATGATAATAAATGTCTCAGGTATTATGTGCGGTGCGGTTTTACGCGGTCGGATCGTATCAAAGATCGGTGGGGCAGGATTTTATTGTCGCCATGAGTCAAACCGCAGTGAGTCGTTGCATCAGGGATGTAACTACGGCAATGACAACCCACATGCTCCGAGAATGGGTTAAATTTCCGGCGACAGTAGCAGAGAGAGCCGCTGCTAAACTAAAATTCAGAAATGCCCCACAACCTTTTCCGGGTGCGATAGGGGCCATAGACTGCACTCATATAGCAATCGTCGCCCCAAAAGAACATGAAGAAGCTTTCGTGAACCATCATGGGTATCATTCATTGAATGTTCAGATGGTTGGTTTGGATAAGTGTAATTCAGTTGCATGAAATTTCACCTCTGAATAAAATTTTTTCAACAATGAATGAATGATTTTTATTCGAAGGTATGCGACACAAACCTGCGGATATTAAATGTCAACGCAAGGTTCCCAGGGTCTCGTCATCATGCCGCAATATGGCTACAGTCTCCCGTTAGGACGCTGATGCAACTGCATCATGATGACGGTGAACGAGACACATGGCTACTTGGTGAACTTGATTGAAATATGAATAGTTTAAAACGTCGGCAAACGTAATTGTAAATCTGCATTTCGTTCGAAGGTGATTCAGGATACCCGCTGGAGCCATGGCTTATGACGCCTGTAGTGAACGCGGAGATTGGCACACGAGAGCACACATATACGCGTGCTCATTGCCAAGCACGGTGCATCATCGAACGTTGCTTCGGGAGGTTGAAAATGGTTTAGCGTTGCTTATCGCAGGTGGGCTGTGCATAATTTTTATCGGTTGTATGTAATTGATTTGTTATACACCGCAATGCTGTAAGTGTGTAATTTTTTTGAAAATAGCAACGTATACTGATGTACGAGCCGGTGATAGCTGGAAAAATAGTCAATGCATGTACGATTCTGCATAATATGTGCATACATGACGGAGTGATCGTCGACGAATTCGTCCATCCTGATGGCCCTCCTCCAGCTGTTGTACACGCAGATATGGCGGTACCCCTCCTACCGCGCGAGCGCTTGGCGGAAGCCAGAAGAGTACGCGAAGACCTCATCCTCAGACACTACTGATTTCCATAGAAAAAAAAAAAAAAAAATTTAATTAAAAAATTAATTTCGTAATTTTGAACGAATAATCACGTTTTAAGGCCTCTATTATTCGGAACACATTTTTTTATAATGATGTGCTCGGTTTGCATGGCATTCGACAGACAAACTTTCCGAATTACCTCTCAAACAGCTGTATGCACGAATTCGAAATTTACAGTGGATTACGCAAGCAAATGATGTACTCTAAAAATTGCAATTTCCAGTCAAATTCGAATTGCTCATCTAAATTTGTAATTTGTTACGCATATTTGATTTTCATTCTAAATTAAATTTTGCGTATTCACCATCGATCTCGGAAATTGATAAATCCGCAAACCCTCGTATTCATTTCGAAAACGAGTGGATAAAAAAGTATGAAATTCAAAAGATTTGTTATTTAGATGAGATGCATGGAAAATTGCGATACATATTGTTGGATTGGAACGTATGCTTCAACGATCAATGAGCATAGACTTTTGATCTGCGATTAGCGATTGCTTATAATATTTTGATCATATACTATAGTATATGATACTTCCGGTAATTGCGTTAATTTGTATGTTGATTATAATCATCGTTTAAATCATATCGTTTGAAGAATTGTTTTTACTCCTTGTATTATTTTATTTT
Organism: Tenthredo scrophulariae; assembly: GCA_963978835.1. Lineage (NCBI taxonomy): Eukaryota > Metazoa > Arthropoda > Insecta > Hymenoptera > Tenthredinidae > Tenthredo > Tenthredo scrophulariae. Next base: position 28,577,611 of record OZ022227.1, read on the forward strand.
CCGAATAATAAATAAAAAATGGATTGTAAATAATTTTTCTTTCAAATACAATACGATAATTTGAAGGTGTATGTTACATAGGTATATTGGAATATTCATTGAGCGATTGCAAATGTAATTACTAAAGTCTTTATATCGATTTGATTATGGATTCATCATATTCATACTGAATCGCGACGATTTACGAATAAATCGTACGCGTTTCCGTGGCCTACTAGAACGGACCACACGCGCACGCTGCTAATAAAACAGCATCTCGCTGGTGTTATCGCTGCGCTGTCCGTGTTAGCGTTGGGTACTGTTTTTGTTTGAATTTGTTTTAAAATTGTTTGGCGCGTCTCTTTGAGAGGATATACAACTTTAATAAAACGTAACGTCAAGATTCGCGGCAGCGAATCGCCGCCAAGTACCCGTAGGCGGGCGAGAGCTACGCGGAACTATTGTCTCGGAGGAACTCTTTATACCTGTAAGCACGAGGTCATAACTTCGGAACGCGTGATTATTTATCGATAAAATTTTCAAAATAGATATTCCCCCACCACACGACTTCGCTGTATAAATTAGATCGAAATCGGTCTACTGGTTTCCGATATATTAGTCACGAAAGTTGCTGAAAAAAATTCTTCTTCTTCTTCTTCTTCCTGGTCATCAAGTTTTCGCTAGACGCTTGCTTGGGACCACGTTTCCGAACGAACGGTGACACGGATCGACTTGAACTTCGGAACGTGGGTACAAGCCATTGAAATCTCGACCCCTATTGATTTTGGCATGAATCTGAATTCGCACTCGGTCGGTATGTCATAATAAAGTTACCAAGTGAGCTACAAAGGGTCGGCGAAATCAAAATGGCCGCCGGATGGCTATCGGATCGCGCTATTGACAGTTAAAATATTCATAATTTTATATATAATTATATTATATAGTTATATATTTATATTATATGATTGTATAATGTGTTATCGGCCATGCTAATGGTTTTATATCAGTGAATCAGTGAATCAGTGAATAATAATAGGAGTGAAATAGTGCGACGACCGTGGTTGCATGCCGATCACTTATTATTAATAATTATTGACATCTGCATAGTCGCCTCTTGTAATTACGCGGAACAGATCCTCTGAGCTGGGTTTAAATATAGAAAATGAACCAACGGACCCGGCAAAATATTATTACACTACTAACCGGAGCAAGTGAAAAAAAGGTTACGACGACTCACATTAAACGGTATGTACGTACATTGATTTTCACTAGATTTTACATATGTCCGCACAATAATAGATGAATAGAACAGCCTCGACCTCTTTATTTCCATTAAATGCATGACTCGTTATTTTTTATTGACTCGTATATTTCCTACCATCACTTGAGGTGCGATTCTGGATCTCTTGGCGTTATCATACCGCCGACGTTAACTTTCAGCGCCCACGTTTCCCTAATACACCCGTTCATTTCCGCAGGCCCCTATATTTTTTGAAATCAACAATTGAAGACGCGGAAATCCTGACTATGATAACGCTACCTATCGATCAGGCACTACTGACAAGAGTGCATAGCACCTGCGGTAACGCCAGCCATTCGTTTTGGGCTGAAACCATGATCCCGTTTGCCAGCCAGCGTCATCATAGCATTGGGTTCTGCCTGAGTTCAATGGTTGATTGTCGATGATATACGCTTAAGTTGCTTAGTGACCTCGTATTTCCCACACAAAAACAAAGAATATAGGCGGTAGCGGAGATGAAAAGGGACTCACGGGGAAGCGCAACGATAACACGGGCGCTACAGATTATGTTACGGCCAAGATCCAGAATGGTCCCTTGTGATGACACATGCTATAAAAATTAGTAGTAATATATCGGAACCTCTGCTTCAATTATTTGTTATTTTGTTAATTTTTACAGTCACCTGGACCATTCCTATCCTATTATCAATCCATTGGAATAGACGAAGATAACACTTTGACAGAACGACGTCCCAAAACGAAGGTTCCGAATATCAATCTGTTGAAATAAACGAATATAACACTTCGGCAACACAACGTCCCAAGATAAAGGTAGCCCACACCCCATAGCTTCAAAGTAATAACAACGCTAGGAAAATTAGTAGTAATGTACTGAAACCTCTCATTCAATTCTATGTTATTTTGTACGTTTCACAGTCACCTGGACCATTCCTATCCTCTTATAAATCCATCGGAATAGACGAAGATAACACTTTGACGAAACAACGTCCCAAACCAAAGGTTCCGATTATCAATCCGTTGAGATAGACGAACATAACACTTTAGCGAGACATCGTCCCAAGACAAAGGTAGCCCACAGCCCATAGCTCAAAAATAATAACAATGCTAGGCAAATTAGTAGTAATATACTGAAAGCTCTCCTGCAATTATTTGTTATTTTCTATCTTTTACAGTCACCCGGACCATTCCTATCCCATTATCAATCCATTGGAATAGGCGAAGATAACACTTTGACGAAACGATGTCGCGAAACCAAGGTTCAGATTATCAATCCATCGAGATAGATGAACATAACACTTCACCAGAACACCGTCCCGAAACAAAGGTAGCCCACAGCCCGTAGCTCCAAAGTAATAACAACGCTAGGAAAATTAGTAGTAATATACGGAAACCTCTGCTGCTTCAATTATTTGTTATTTTGTATGTTTCACAGTCACCTGGACCATTTCTATCCTTTTATTATTCAATTGGAATAGACGACGATAATACTTTGACAAAACGATGTCCCAAGACAAAGGTAGCCCACAGCCCATAGCTCCAAAGTAATAACAATGCTAAGAAAATTAGTAGTAACATACCGAAACCTCTCATTCAGTTCTATGTTATCCTATATCTTTTACAGTCGCCTGGACAATTCCTATCCTATTATCAATCCATTGGAATAGATGAAGATAACATTTCGGCAAGACGATGTCCCAAAACAGAGGTAGCCCACAGCTGCCCCAAAGTTATAACACTCTACGTATCTTCTTCAAATGAACCAACTTCTACCAGCCTACCAACCACTAACTTCACCTACCTATACATCAGCACCGCAAATTGATTTCCAAACAGACTAACATATTTGCAAATTGCTGATCATTGAAAGTGTTATAATAGTAGAGTACGATACAAGTACGCACACGTGTCGTATACTATTTTTTTAAACTCAGTGTGCGAAATTCTTGACCTGTAGAGAATTCTAGAAAATAGGGAAGTATAGTATATATATTGCGATATACGTGCGAGAGGCAGGGTGCGGACGGGGTCCAGGGGCAGAGCCCCTGGTAGGGGTGCAGGGGGCGAAGCCCCTGCTGGGGGGTTGGGGGGGCAAAGCCCCCCCACTAAAAAAACAAAATACTTTCTAAAATGATTTTCAATAGCATGAAATTTTATTAGTCTTCGAAACTAAAGAAATGAGGAAATCAAAGACAAAAAAAACTCTTTTTCTTTCACCTCTATACATCCCTCTTCGTAGTCTATCGATAGAAACGCAAGTTCCAGATACAAGTTATCTTGATCGGAGAAGCAAGGCTCATTCGATTTTGATAGAATTATATTATTTGTCATATATTTTTTATTACTTATAAATAAAATGTAATGTTAATTTGACATATTGGTAACGCGATTATTGAATCAGTAAATATGTATGTGTCAACAAAACTTGACACAAAATTGAGAAAGTCGAATAGAAGAAAAATATTTTAGAAATCATTATTTTCAAACGAATGAAACTTTATTATTTTTATATATGAAAATGTGTAAATCGGGCACTTCGCACACTACCAACAGGCATAGAAAAATCGAGTATCGCACACTGAGTTGAAAATAGTACAGTACGATACGAGAGTGGCGAAAATTTTTCTGACGAGTGTGAGGTTGCAGCACGAGCCGAAGGCGAGTGTTGCAATCACACAAGATCAGAAAAAGTTTTCCTGTCGAGTATTCCAAAAAATTTTACTTCATGTGTGAAAATGGGGGTCTCGCACACGCGAAGCGTGCGTAAAACGTTCATTATCATACTGAGCAAAGTAATGGTACATCATGATGCGAGTGCGGTAAAACTTTTTCTGTCTAGTGTGAGTTGGCAACACGAGCCGAAGGCAAGTGTGAAATCACATGAAATCAAAAAAAGTTTTTCCGTTGGATATTATACAAAATTTACTTTATACGGAGTGAAAACGTGGGTTCTACCCACGCTTCGTGTGGTCTATGAAATGAGTTGGAACATTTAATATCTTTAAGAATCTAGATAAATCGTTTGATACCTTCAAATATGCCATCCATTAGAATGTCAGCGAAATGACATGCATTCTTTCATATTATGTAGCACCTTTCGAATTCTCGAAATTTAACTGCAGTATTTAACTATCTAGGCAATTATGAGATATTTTAAGCTCTCATACACACTATACATAATAAGTTGTTGACCAATCACTTCATACCGTACACACTGGCCTGTATCTGTATAAAACAACCTCCGTTGTAAATCCAACCACTGACTCAATCTACCTATTCTATACTACATGTCATTCCTTGTTGGTGGATATGACATATTAGAAGGTATGCTGTACGAGTCGATATTTCCCAGCTCACCTTCACCACAGTAACATGGGATATATTTTAGTGATTACTGTGACATTTCTATTAGATGATTGATCGTTCATTGATTCGTATGATTCTCACAGGGACCTGAATTGGATTGCAGCAGACAAGCATGCAAGCTCCGAATAATCAACGTTGCAGAACACATATGAGCCTGTTACTGCGTCAGGCAACACAGTCTTCCAAGCTATGGCTGAAAAATTACTGATTAGGTGCAAAATTTAAGTTAAAACTGTATAATGAGGTCTGAGTTCGTAACGTTAACGTAACACAATATTCGTTGAAGAAATGCAATATTTCGTGATTCAAATACTGTTAGAACTGTAAAATATGCGAGATAAACATGTTTTACACAATTTGAGGAATTATGCACCGTTCTTGATCCATTTGAAACGTTCGAGCCTCGAATTTCAGAATTTTTTAGCGAATATCTTGTTGAAATAACGTGACGAACTTCAACCTGGTACTGTATAAGACGAAATTAAGTTCCACTTAATAAATTATTTATGTTTGTCACAGTTGACAATTGAAGTGAATGTGTTCGTCTTTCACTGAATGTTTCTTTCCTTGCCCGAATTCCGAATGTATTTCTTGTGATGATCAAACTATAATAACGTATAACCCTGCTGAAATTAAATGAGCATCCCTCCTCAATTCTCGTACTCGCAAAAAGAAGTGAAATCCCACGAAAAACATCCAAAGATGTAAAAAGAGCCGCCAAGTACCAACACGAAAACCACAATTGCTTTATGAGCAAAACGTTTCGCCAGTCTTTGTCGTGAAATCAAGAAAAAAGCCAAGTACCGAACGTACCCCTGCGATCTCTCAGCAAGTCTACGTCGTGATACAAATCATCAATCAATCAATCGTGAAGTCGGGAGTTTCGTGTGAGGATATCGAAACATCATTCCAAGAGCTACGTACTTGGCGGGCACATTCGGTTTCTTAGAGCTATACGGACAACCGGCTTCGTTTCACGCGAAAATTGAGTTTTCAATGCGACAGCAATCAAATACACTAAAGAACCAGTTATTCCAACCAATAATCGTATGAGAAAATACTTCCCCGTATCCTTAATTATATGTATGAACTTACAGAAGTAAATACCTTTTATAATAAATAAAAATCGTGGTCGTTCCACTGTCATTAAATTATCAGATCAGACTCGGAACTCTGGAATCATGCACCTCACTACAGAGCCAATGAGCGATATACTACGTTAATTTCTCCCATGATAGGTGACATACCGTAGAGCTTGAGTATATAATTATAAATAATGTAAGAATAAACTTATTCACTTGCAAAACTGTTGAATTATCAAGAAAACTCATTTCGGTATAAAACCTATTTAGGACATACGTGTATGCTATAAGTAGCATAGAGTATGACAGTCTGATGAATATCAAGTTCAGTTAATGATTGCTTCGGTGTACCTATACTATGCCATACAATCTTGCTCACGATGCATGCGTATGTGCGAGTGCATTAGCGTATACACGTAGTGGGAAGGATTAATTTTAACACCTGAAACTCATCCTCGTAACAGTTCGGTCTTACTTGAGTGTAAAAATATTTTGTTGCTCATTCGCTTGTGAAGAATAATCATTCGCAACTACATATTTGTGGCAGTTGAAAGATCAGCGTGTGCGAGTTTACGGTAGTGCTTTAGTGCGGCGCCTTTGGCGCCCGCACTAAAGCGCTATCGTAAACTCGCACGCGCTAATATTTCAACTGCCACGACAATGACGTCCCGACACAAGATTGGAAGAGTCATTTTAAATAAGTGTGTATGTTATCTGTAAATCAGACATTCGTCAGTCGATGCAAAATTCATGACATGTATATATATCCAGCGACCGGAAACATAGTACTTTGAGAATCCATCAGCCGCCAAGTACCGATACAAGTAGCTGTGCACAGTTCAGAAAAACTGTAAGACAAACAGCCAAACACAAAATAAAACTGCAAGGAGTCGTGTCCTATCCTATCAATTAATGTATTTTAGATGCCAGATTTGATGAATGAACAATATGGGAAACAGTTGGAAAAAAAATGGTTTGTAAAATACCATAAAGTACTATCAATCCAAAGCGAAAATAACAAACCCAAAGGAAAAAAACCGAATGTGCCCGCCAAGTACGTAGCTCTTGGAATGATGTTTCGATATCCTCACACGAAACTCCCGACTTCACGATTGATTGATTGATGATTTGTATCACGACGTAGACTTGCTGAGAGATCGCAGGGGTACGTTCGGTACTTGGCTTTTTTCTTGATTTCACGACAAAGACTGGCGAAACGTTTTGCTCATAAAGCAATTGTGGTTTTCGTGTTGGTACTTGGCGGCTCTTTTTACATCTTTGGATGTTTTTCGTGGGATTGATTAATCTAGTGGATAATCATGGCAATGAAGTAAGTCGTCGTATCAATTACTAATCTTTAAAACTACATAAAGGTACATAATAACGGCATTGCTCAGCGTGCAATATCTGCTTTTGTAAATGATAACCTACGGTGGAGCATAACGTTTAATAAGCTATTTGACGACGTAATGGGACATAGGCCCTTCTACCTGCCATAACTAGAAATGGTTGGATTCAATATCGTTATACGGTTTTTCAACCTCGGCACTTCCGAGCTACGCTCTCTCCGATAGTAGCTATCTATGAATATATTGACTTATGATGCATATATATCGTGGACTATCTAGGCAAGTACGGGGTTCCAAGATGAATGCCGTGCAACGGGAATATCTCATAGACTTTATGTGCACGAACCAAAACTTTGCGGCTGGACGGTTCGTAGGCCCGATGGGTCACGAAAGCTCGCACAAGACGTGGGCTATGCTTATGCACGACCTAAATACGAAGGGACCTGACAAGACCATCGAGCAGTGGAAAAAGGTGCGTAGTGAATGAAATTTGTCATCATTATTATCCAACCTGAATAATACTGCGTATGCGATATACAGATGTTGAACAATAATTTTAATGATTATATTCCAAATATTATCTTAACTGACGGCTTTTAATAATGGTACGTAAGAACGTAATTACAGGTTTGGGCGGATATAAAATCAAAAGCGAGAGCGAAAGTAGGCGAAATTAGGGCCGAGCATAACAGAACCGGCAATGTTGCGAGGGATGGCGACGCACCTCTGACGGAGAGCGAAAAGAAGGTGATCGCCATCATCGGCGGTGCTAGTGTGGAGGGGCTGCGGGGGGTAGCCGACTCGTTACCCGATTCAGTTGTGGGTATTTTTAATAAACTACTCCTCATTTTCATTCGATACATAATTATAAATAAATTGTTTAGAAAATTATTAGAATTATGATAATATCGAAGATCTACACAAATTCGTAATCACAGAGCGAAACTGAAAATTTGATCGATCAATCATCATATTGTTAGTTTTCCGAAACTCATCACGCCGTATTATATGAAAATCAGTCGAACAATCCTCAGTTGTAGAAACCTTTTAATCTCAATCTTATCGTTGATAATAAACTTGCACATGAAAGCTATCGGCTCGTAACGTATTATACGATACATCTAATAATGTCAAATGAGGTCATATTAACCCATCTACACTGCCGTTTTTATCATTAATTCATTAAATGTTCAAACGTAATGAATATACAAAATGGAATAATCACATCCGTCATATTCAGAATACTGACAAATTTTTTCACATTGATAAAGGAATCTTTGCGGAAATTAATTGACGGCGACCAATCGGGCCTGTCAGATGAAAACGGAGAATTTTCAATTGCCGCGATGTGTGCTGAGCCAGTCGGCAATAACGGTAACCCTGCGCATTATTTAAATTCATTTCAGTTAGTTATAAAAATGATTGAAAATAACAAGCAATGCATTAGCGACGTTACAGACAGCAGACGTGGGATTGAAACCGAAGCTGGTCCATCACGCGTTGGTCAACCTGCTGCAGGAGCTGGTGGCCCATCAAGTCGGCCATCTTCGACAGCTGTAAATAGGGGGAATTTGCGGCAGGAAAGGGACTCGCGGGTCCCAGAATTGCTCGAGGAGCAAAATGATATAATGAAGGTGAATACCAAAATATTGATATATTCTTGAAATTTTATAAAACAAACAGCTTTCAAGAATTCAAGTTACACACGCCAAGCCGCATTGCAAAAATATTCCTTGCGTTGGTTAGTTAGCGAAAAGAGATGAAAAAATAAACAAAAATAGACATACATGATTTATACAACGTCAATAATAATTCACTACCTGTTACAATACCATACACGATGTTCATCAGAATTCAGATTTATTAAGAGAAACTGTTATAAGTCACGTTCCGGAAGAATTTTCTATCCGTCAGATTAATTCAAACATCATTTCCAATCACCGTTTTAATATTTCTTTAAATAATTTATATCACAATCCATTAGATTAACCTGTTTTGGTTTGTATAATATGGGGTATTCCAGCCAATATCGCACACAATTTGACTTTACATTTTTGAATTAAAAAACAAAAAAAAAAAAAATCGGGCATATGCGTATGCATATGCGTAATGGATTCAAAGTCAAGTCAATAATCAACAGCACAACCGTTGGAATATTTCCTAACGGGGTAACAATTCATCATCCTCTTCGATATCAGTTTGAAACATAATACATTAATGAATAAACATGCACAGCATCAACTTCAATGAGCTATTGTGATAACAGCATTTAATTAAATATTTGTCAACAGGTAATAGCAAGCAATGGTGGTAGGCTGAATGCCCTATTGGAAGAGATAGTCGGCATCAAACGGCGCAAGTTGGCCCTGCTGGAAGCCGCAGAGTCGAAGTGAAAAAATTTTTATATTATAATGAGGCTGAATCTAGCGTCCGGAGCTAGCGGCCGCTTGGAGCGCGCAAAGTTATTGCCAGCAGATATCGAGTTGAAATTTCGTATACATACTCATGACTGACATTCGAACTGAGAAAAAAATCAAAATCCCGGGAGACGATCTTTAGAAAATTATCAAATATTGGTAATCACTCACTAACGGGCTGGCGGCCGTTAGCTCCGACCGCTTTTTTCATCTTATCCTACTCAAGTTCATATATTATAGTGTTTTTTACTGCGTACTTCTCAACATTATTGTTATACATTTCTTATCAAATTAAATTGATTAAAATATATTTCCATCTAAAATGTACATCATAGGTAGAGTTTTTTTTTTAATTATCTATGAATGCGAATCCTATAGGTGAAATTGAAGAAAAAATTCGTTATCTCTTTTGAATCGGCTGAAACAATTCTGTGAAACAATCGCTACCACAGCTTATCAAATAGCGTTAGTTCCAGTGCTAGTAAAAAAAACCTCTTTTTATTTGAAATAGTCTACGCGAAATTGCCTTTCGGATAAAAAAAAACGGATTGTCGCGGACTACCTTAGACACATACACTGCCACATCATTCGGATGAATGTTCGATCGATTTTTCATAAAATGGTTATAATTTCGCAAACAAAATGCAACTCAATTTCACTAAGATATATCGCTTAACAATGTGGGGGTAATAGGTTGATATACATACATATATGCATCTTACCGAATGTCACCTATGCACGCGGGAAATGTTTTGGAAACAGAAATTATGAAGCTAAAGATGACATAAATGATCGCGCAGCGTGTCACCAACATAACCGATACCCATCTTTACGTGAAAAAAAAAAAAAATGTAATCATATCACAAAACATTATACGACAAAATCGTGCATCATATAAATAAGTCTATGCATTATACTTACATCGACAAGCACCTATTAAAACATAAGCGCTGTATTCAGGCAAATACAGTTCGAATGATAGACGATCGTGATTGGTAAATGTAAAATGTACTTACCTCGACAATCACTTATTGAATACGCCCTACGTGATCGAGAAAGGTAATTGGTAAAACGGTAAGACCGATTCGTAACTGTGATAAACGTATGCCGTAAAGAGCACTCATTGCATACGCGAAGTTACATCGGAAATTTCTTGATAAATATCGAGTCGAACCTATCGTTCAACAAAAAATTATTAGCAATAGTTTATTATATAATTTAACAAGCCGGACAATTTCAATCAATTGAATTATTCGTATATTCTACATCATGCTATACGCCAGTAAAGATTCATGAAGTCCATGCAAAGGTGAGTGCCGCGGAATGTTTCCGTTTCAAGAATGTAAGAAAGCTCTACGGCTAGATTCAGGAAGAAGAGAATGCTTCTCATAACGTCGCACTGTGGCTGGCGTTATGATTTAACGAATTTCTGTCTGCTACGCGTTAAATAACTTACAATATGTGCCTCTTCTATATAATTGTCGCTACTAGTCGACCCTAGATTCGCAATTTTTAACAACACGTCGGTACAGGCGGGGGTGCGCGGGTATTGGCGGGGAAATGCATTGGCGTAGCAGTTGAAAAAATTATAACGATAGCGCAAGTTGCGTTATCGAGTTACAGAATCGCTCTACTGGTGAGTCTAGCATATCCCAAGTCTGTAGGGAGGCAGCTCTGGTAGAGTAAAATCTATCCGAGTCTGTATAAAGGTAAATTAAGGGTTTCTCCAACTTTGCAATGTGGTCATAGACTCAAAATGCAGTGATATTCTATACCTGGGATGATAAATTCCAGGGATCCGATGTACAATGACCACTGAATTCAATGTATGAATATTTATCGTAATACAGAAAGTCAATACGTCAAGCAAAAACAGATTATTTTAGGCAAATTCGGAATACCCATTTAACGCTGATTTTTATTATATATTTTAATGAATTGATGGAATGAAAGCCCATTCCGTAGAGTTATCTAGCAGGTGCTTCATATTTTGGTATGAAAGAACACCCCAATAAGTTTGGTCAAGAACCATGACCCGCAGTTATATGGTCGTCTTCTAGTCAGTACGGCTGAGATTAAGATTCGGAAACCAACACATTACCAAACTACCATCAACCCAATGAGGACTGAGAAGACAAGGTGAAGAAAGAGGTCTCGCCTCACTCGGCATAAAAATAGAAAGATTAGCCAGGATAGCTTTACCTCGCTGTAACGCTGATAATAATAATAATAATGATAATGGTGGTGGTGGTGGTGGTGGTGGTGGTGGTAGTGGTGGTGGTGGTGGTGGTGGTGGTGGTGGTGGTGGTGGTGGTGGTGGTGGTGGTGGTGGTGGTGGTGGTGGTGATAATAATGATAATGATTGGAAACCTGACATAAAAAATGCCGTAGATAGACCCCTGCCCATATGTAAATTTTGTCATAAGATGGGACATGATGCGAATCATTGTTACGCGTCGGAACGCAGAAGCCAAACATGTAACGGGAGAGAGAGAGAGTTCCAATTTCAGTATTCTCTATATTAATTTTGTATTGGGTATTATTCAACATCAACAACGTGAGAACCGTCATCAGGCATTTATATTTGTCCATTCATTTATCCATGCAGCGGGTATATTCAGAATAACGCTTGATTCAGCCTATAGTAATGAAAGCTTCACGGTCCCCACGTCGGTGACCCACTAAATCATTTTTATAATCTTATTATCATTTATAAATCATTTTATGTTTTATATTATCTTGAATCGTTCAAGAATATAATTTAGCTTTTACCAGTTGATTTCACATTTTCATTTGAATCACCTCTCATCCATTTACTCTACTTTACTTTTGATTATTCAATTAATCTTATATTAATCAGCCTCAACCAGAGTTTGGACAATTCAATTGAGACCTGTATGAGACTAGACGGCAATGATCCTATTTACCGATCTATCTTAGTTTCCGCTCGAGCTCATGCCTCTCACGTAACAACGGCAACGATCCTATTTACCGATCCATCGTAAGGTAGATCTCCTAATTTATTATTTTCACGCATGTGACGGATAACCAAATTCCAATTGTCGACAGGTCCTCGCTTGTTAATAAAACCGTTTGGAATTAATAACCACACTACCCACACCGTCCGTCACAACAACGACGAAGAAATAACAACAACAATAACTATAAGTGGCGTAAAAATATTACGCCAAAAATAATCAGCACTTTTCAGAGCTACCAAAAATAATCACCACTTTTCAGAGCTACCAAAAATCTTTTAAAAGAACGTATAAAGTTGTTTTGTGCTACAGATTTACGCATTGATTCGAGAATGCAACTTTCAGTTGCTCATTTGCCTACCGACTTTTCTCTATGTTTGTAAGAGCGTTGTTTGAAACGTAGATCAACTCTCACCATCAGCTTCTTCTTCCGTTTCATTTCTTCTTGTTCTATCGTTCGCCGTCATCTAATCTTCAGGCCTTCGTTTTAACACAAACACTTTGTTTCTTCATACTAACCTCTAGAAGGTTGTGATTGAACCGCACTCGCAATCTGAATAGTCTCAACCATAGACATAGAACATGGACTGCGCTTTCTCTATACTGCTTGTGGTAACGCCAAAAGTGAGAAGAAAGAAGGAAGTACACGCGGCCAATGTCAGTCTCTTTCTATGCATCCGAGCGATTTTCGGCCCGAATGCGCAAACCATGCCTTATGTCTGTCCTCAATTCTTCGCTTTTCGAGCAGACGACGCTTTTATGAAGGCAGTTCCGCATATGTAAGGTATGCGGTATGGTATAAGGCGACGATCGACGCCAAAACGTCAATCCACACAGAAAATCATCAAATCAAACAAATGAAAAAATATTTGTGTATTGAAAAGTGATTTCTGCATTGTATTGGGAGAGGTTTTTTCGCCGCACTTTGTTTCTGAATCGGGTAGTCGCCAAACGTTTGATCACAGAAATTAACCTCACTTATCGTGACAAAATACCGTACCATGAGATGAGTATTGTAACGTATTCAGCCTATAGGCGAATAGGCTAACTACGCATCACATCAAATACGCTAGCGCACACGGGTGTTATACCACGTGATACAATACCAGCTCGCTCAAGCGTCGGTGTACTAGCAAGTGGTATAGGTGTAAGACGAACGAGCCAAGCCTCCTTAGCGTATTCTAGCCAGAGCGGCTGTGCCACTCATTGCCATTCTTCCATTCCATTCTCTCAAACGGCAGCGTACTCACATAATTTCTTATTTTCAAATAAAATTCGAAATATTGTTTCAGCCAAAGCGGCGTTTCGATTAAAATAAAAAAAAAAAAAGAAGATTCAAACAAAAGAATTAAAATAGAAAAAGAACAAAGTCCGGCAATCGAGGCAAAAATTTAAATGAATGAGAAAATTAGACTAAGAATCATTCACGAAATCATTCATCTAGCGCCCACTAACTGCACCTGCATAAACAAGCTCATGCCCGGGAGAACAATGAAAAAGAATGATCTCATCATTCAGCTCAACAGTAGCCAATAAATCACTTGCCCTTCAATCGTCGACCAGAGCAGTCACTCATCGCTTGCTTTTCGATCATTAGAGAAAGCAGTCACTCTTAGACTCGCTTCCAAAATCATAATTCATTAACTCGAAATCACTCTTCACTTAAACTCTAAGAACTTGTAAAACTCGTATAGAAGATCATTCACCAATAAACGATTATTCAATTATTATATATATATCAATTCACATTAGTCACCCATCACCCAAAGACCGGTTACCCTAAGGTGTAAAACGAGAAACGAACTGAACGACAGCTCTATCCAGATACGTACTACTGGTAGCAGCTCAACCCTAATCCCGAATAACTCTAATTACAATCATAACACTGGTGGCAGCGTAACCACCTCATCAACCTCATTCATAACAACTGAAAAACCGATTATAACATTAGAACCTGACATAGAGAAGAAAATAGAAAAATCAAAACTCAAAATGAAGATAACAATACCAAAAGAAAAAATAAAACCAGAAAAAATAATGGTAAAAAAAGCAAAAATCGACGAGGACAATCCCAACAACATTCCTTGGAAACTACATAAAATCGAATTCAAAGAAAGAACGGAGGAAGAGAAGAGGGCTCATTATCAGAAAGTAGATTTATTCCGAACTTATGGTCCAATATCTCTCATCACCAACGAATAAGAGCAGGCAATGAATATTCCAGCTGCTGAAGAAGAAAATATTAACATTCAAGAAAACGAGATGGTGGAGGACATCGATCTAGGAAAAATTCTCCACATTCCTCAACTGAATATATGGAAGGTGAAATAATCCCTTTTAAATTACCCGAATTGACGCTGGACGAGCTGACGACCGATTTCCCTATGGAAATTCTGAAGCCGATATCCGCGGGGGATGATTCACAGCGCTATATGGCGGAGTTCAACATCGACGACCCATTAGCTATGGATAGGGATCAAAAGTCACGATGATATCAAAACGAAACAACACGGATATGACAAAACACTAGGATATAACAAATATAAAACACCGGACTTAACAATAAGAACTGAAGAAGAAAGGCATTTCATCAACTTACCTGCCAGCGCTTTCGAAAAACTCCATCGCAGAACATCAGCTGATGAAAAGGGGGCAATGTAACGTATTCAGCCTATAGGCGAATAGGCAAGCTACACATGACATCAAATACGCTAGCGCACACTGGTGTTTTACCACGTGATACAATACCAGCTCACTCAAGCGTCGCTGTGCTAGCGTCAGTGGTATATAAGACGAACGAGCCAAGCCTCTTTAGCGTATTCGAGCCAAAGCGGCCGAGCGACTCATTGTCATTCTTTCATTCCATTCTCTCAAACGGCAGCGTACTGACATAAATTCTCATTTTCAAATAAAACTTGAAATTTTGTCTCAGCCAAAGCGGCGTTTCGATCAAAATAGAAAAAAAAGAAGATTCAAACAAAAGAATTAAAACAGAAAAAGAACAAAGTCCGTCCATCGAGGCAAAAATTGAAATAAATAAGAAAATTAGACTAAGAATCATTCACAAAATCATTCATCTAGCGCCCACTAACTGCACCTGCATAAACAAGCTCATGCCTGGGAGAACAATGAAAAAGAATGACCTCATCATTCAGCTCAACAGTAGCCATTAAATCACTTGCTCTTCAATCGTCGACCATAGCAGTCACTCATCGCTTGCTTCTCGATTAATAAAGAAAGCAGTCACTCTTAGACTCGCTTCCAAAATCATAATTCATTAACTCGAAATCACTTTTCTGATACTTGATCTTATGCCCTTGTTTTATGTATGCCACCCAATGTGTACCAGGCACAGGCAAACTGTCCGAGTTAATGATTCCACACTCATTTACTTGGATAGGATTTTTATTTTCATTCAGTTCGGATCGCATGAATACGCCTTTGAAATATGGAATACGCAAACGTTTCGTATACGCGTGAAGTTCAATGTTAGTTGTGGGACCGTTAGGTGAAATGAATATCTCATTTTTGGAGTTTTTTTTTTTCCGTCCACATTTTCCCATCCCACCACCCTTTAAGTATGGATTCAGATACAGCCCGGGACCACTCTGCTCCATAGCACGATTGTGACGTTCAGTTTCAGATAAAAGTTTGCGAGCGTGAGCTGCTTGATTTACAGATTTTGCGATGCCTGCGGCTCTCCCCCGCTAAACTTTCCCCCGCTGATAATCCCGCAAGCAATGGAACCAAGAAGGGTAAGAATTCCCCACGTTATCCGGGTGGTAAAATTCTTGGTTCAACTCGTTTCACCTTCCGAGGATGTGGAATATTTTTTTAAATTTGTGACAATTTTCCCCCCACAATTTTTTTTCCCCCTGCCACGCTTCAATCCGGCAGCCATTTCAAATTCAACCTTAATAGCTAGCGATACTGCCCACGCAGCTGCTTGTTCAAGCAGCGCAGCGTTTCTAGCACTGTCGCGTTGTGATGCCTGTTCTGCTAGTTTTCGGTCTGCGTTATGACGTGTTTCAAGATCTTCATTTTTTGAATAGGATATATCGTGCTCGCGACGAAACTTGTCCAACGGGTTGATACCGGCATCTTCTCGAGTCAGGCGCTTAGCTAGATGTGTACCGGGACCGCAATACTGATAGCCGGGTATGTGTAGTTCAAAGGGTAATGAGTTAATAACTCTATTCAATAGACCTCGTCCATGCGATCTTGCTTTTGACATTTACTGCAATTTCTTATCTGCCGTGCGGGCTCATCAATGTGATCAATGTCTTCATTATAATGATTCAAATACGGGTGATACCGTGTGAGGTCGGGATCATTCGTTATGTGTATTGGAAGTTAATTCCACAGTTTGGGGATCAGATCGCCATAGTATCACAACAATATAACTTTGGGAATATATTTCAAGTGTTCAGTCGTGAAGAATCTATCTAACGATGAAGCAGCGTTCGCATACATTTCAAAACTGAGAAAAAAATGCTTGCGTAATCTATAAATACCCTTCTTCACCCCTACCATTATTTTAATCACAAGCAAATCATGCATTCCACCAAGCAGCCGTATTCCATTCGGGTGGTAAATCTTGACAATAAAACAGAGATAGATATTCCGAAGCGGCATGGTCCTCTGCTACCCAATACAATGAGGTCCATTATTTCCGGACCCTCTAATTGTGGAAAGACAAATGTTGTGGTGAGTCTGCTGGAGAGTTGTAATGGAGTTCGCTTTGAGAATGTATATATCTACTTAAAATAATTGGAACAATCGAAGTATCGATATCTGGAAAAACTCCTATCAAATATTGAAGAAATTGGATTTTTTCCATTCTTAAACAATTGCGATGTAATACCCCCAAGCGAGTCATTACCCAAATCAGTGTTTGTATTTGATGCCGTGGCCTGTCACAAGCAAGACGTGGTTCGAAAATATTTTTTCATGGGAAGACACGCACAAGTTGACTGTTTCTACTTGTGTCAAACGTATGCGCGAATTTCCAAACACCTGATTCGTGACAACGCGAACGTTCGTCCTATTCAACCAAGAAGTTTGAATTTACGTCATGTCTATGCTGATCACGTTAACAACGACATGACTTACAATGCATTTCAAAAACTATGCGCAATCTGTTGGCTGAGGAAATATGGGTTCATTACAATTGTTAAGGATAGCCCCCTTGAAGGGAGTCGTTATCGCCGGGGGTTCGATGAATATGCCGTTTGGCGGGCAACAACCTTCAATCACCTTCGAACTTTCTAGGCATAACCATGTCTGAAGTAGTGAATAAGTCTGCAACGTTTGATGAGAGCATGAAAAATGAAAATAATCCCACAAAAGTTGGTGATAAAAAAGTTAAAAGGGCGATTGCGCAATCGAGTAAAGCAATTCGGGCGAAATACAGAGCACTGAAAGTTAATCAATCAGAAGCTGTTGATGCTCTGGAAAAAAACCTGGCGTCAATAGTGGTCCCATTGAAGATGCTAGCGGAGAGCAGCAACAATAAAACATCGCCCGAACGAAAACCAATACTGCAGGTGAAACGAAAACTTGAGCTGGACGATGAGGATGATAATGATTCAAAGCGGGGGCGGAATATTCGTTTCGAACCGTCGAGTACCTCAATCAAAAATCATAAGGCTACACTGCATATTCCGCCCGCTTCGATGGAGGTGGGTTCTCCACCAGCTAATGATGACAGCGTTTTTCTAAAGTTAGAAACCGTTGCTCAGTCTCATCCCGATCCATCGCCTGAATCCACGATGCGTTCAATTCTGGAAACCTCTGAGGGGCGGAATCGAGCTATTCAATATATTGAGCAGAACTTTGGCGATTGACTGAACAATACTTCACAGGATTTATTTTTGACACAAAAAACATATACCGAGAGGAAATCTAGAAAGTATACAGTGACTGCGCACGCGCCAAATTAATTTAATTTCATTGGTCGGTAAGATCGTCCCGCGGAGGTATTTCAACCTGTGAGGCATGGGTGCCAACTTGAAGAAAATTAAGCGAGATCTGCTGTCGAACTCTCGCGCGTGAAGTAGTCAATTGAGGTTATGTTGCTTTTTATTTCAATTCGACGATAATTAGCAAAAAAAAAAAGCACGGACGAGCAGTTTTTAATAACGTAGTCCATATCGGAAGATTATTCAGTGGGTGCAATAAAAGATTTAATGTGAAAACAACAATTAATCGCTACTGCAAAAATTATCTTGAAATGATTTGTTGAAAGATGAGATCTAAAATCAAATCTGCAAGGTCATTATTAGGTGGCAGTCTGGACGAACTGAGGCAGGTGAGTGAAAATAACGTTTATTGAAGAAATATTCTTTATTCACATGAGGTAAAGAATAAATGGATTCTTGAAACAGATCAGAAGATACTTCCGGAGTGGACTTATCCCAGTGCAGTGCTCCGGACGCCAATAATCAGTGTCGATGAACATGGAATAAACGAATAAAATTAATAGGAAGGAACACAACAAAATGATACGGCTTGTCCATGAAATTTACGAGTACAAGGAGTGTAAATTTACAGCAGATGTACCTGACTGAAACTCTCACAGACCCTTCGTCAGCTTCGTTAAATGCAACCCCGTAGTACAGCAAACGATGTTTGATTACCAAAGAAGGATGCCCCAAAAATCCAAAAATGAAAAGAGGAAAAGAATAACAGTTAATCACAGTGGTAGTTTACATCATCAAAGTAAAATGCATTCAATTAGTTGGATCCAAAATCAGCAGAAGCAGGTCTGATAATACCACCTCTTATTTTCAGCTAGGAAACAATCAAACAGTGAAGTGGGACTAAAGTCGTGGACGTTCAAGTTTTCTCCACGGAGAAGTCATCGGGGTTCGTAAGTACAATTCTAATTCGGTGATCTTTGAGTGGTACAACATTTTGGCATGCATTCAATGATAAAATTCGTTTTTCTAGAAGGCTCGATCAGCAGTAGGAAAATCGTATGTTACCTGGTAATCAAAACGTTCAGCCAGCAAGGACCATGTTTTCTTGATCGGTGCCACCATTTCAACTATTCGATGTGGTCGTTCTGTCAGGCAACAGGAGTTCAAGTGATTTTGTTGGACCATCACATCCATCTTTACATCATTGACTGGGGCGGAATTGAAGAGCTCGCACAGTACAGACGTGGATGTTTAAATATTCGACCATTTTACTTTGTTCAAGCCAATAATGATGAGTTTGTTATTCGGCCTTTAATGCTACTTCACAGCGTCAAGGAATCATTGGAACACATGAATATTTTTATTTTGAACTTGGGCTTCGTTACTTCTGTCATTTGGTTCAGGAAAATAGTTTTTCAGGTCTGTAATTGTAATCACAGAATAGGTTTTGCTAGCCGAACTGATACAATCGAAATCCAGGAATATTCAACATTTTTAGTTGAAAATATCTTTAAAGTTAGTTTTGGTTTATAATTTCACCCCGCTAGCTAGTTCCAGCTGTCTCAGTTATCTCTGTCGCTGTGTCTGTACTTGTGTCTTCTTGAAAATACTTAGGCAAACCTCGACAAGGGCTACAAATGCATTCATTTGCTAATACACGTTGCATTACAAATAATCGCTTGCTCAGAAATAATTTCTATCAATCGAAAGTTGATACATTTTTAATTTCAGTATGGGGCCCTCTCTATTCAGTAACTCGAACACTGTCGATGATTTACAGAATGAATTCTGCTTATTATTAGAAAATTTTTACGATTGACAATAATCTGCTGTGGTAGGAGGAGATTCAAGGGAAACTTCATTAAACTAGACTCGTGAAAGGAAAAATTAAAATTCAATCACAGATGATAAAATATTCAAACTTCTTAAACAATTGGTTTCATGTTTTTCTATTTGAGAACTCGTAAAATCAATGTTCCTTCCTGTCGAGAAAGATATTTAAAAAAAAACGATGCATGAAAAATATTGAAAATTGAAAGAAATTATAACAATTTCTTCGGTCAACCGACAAAAGTGGCGATGATCTCTGCACTTGAGATGAAATTAAATGGGAGATGTCAATGAAAGGCAGAGATGCAATCATTTGGCTGTTGTAGACTCATTCTTAAATTTTCCAACCAAACAGCATTTATTCACCAAACTTTCCTGTTAATCAAAAGAATTTGGATTATTTCTACTGTATTGAACTATCATGATTGAATAAACTGTTTCCACCTACCTGCTTCGTTTTTTTCCAAGCACCCATCATTCAGACTACTAGATTCCAGTTTAATCGGATAAACAATTCCTCTAAAAATGATCCGATGCATCGAATCGAAGCCAACAATCAGCTGTTCGGAATAAATTTCGACAGTTCTTTCAGAACATCAAGTTTTAATCTCGACAATAAAAGCTTTCCAAGCCTTTCTGAATCACTACCGCAATTAATTGAGATCTTAACCTCAAAAATTCGTATCAATCACATCGCCGTTAAAAACAAATTTTGACAGCTGAAACTCGGGGTGGCCAGCCTGCCTCAGCGGACGACGAAACTCGCGCGTGCGCAGTCACTGTATACTTTCTAGATTTCCTCTCGGTATGATACAACGTATGAGGTTCGTTTTGCAGTTCGGTCCTGGCTGCTTGGTGATTCCCCTATTGAAGTAGATAAAAATGACAATATTATAATAATTAATGTGACGTAGGAAGGAAGTCAAGGATCACTGAAGCTAATTTTTAAAATAATTCCCGATGAACAAGACTTGACTGAAATTGATCTTATAAAATACAAATGTATATTGCATGCAAATAATGCCCATAAGCGTAGATACACTTTAGGTGGGCAGCTGAATGGAAATAAAAGTTATCAATGGAAATACATAATCGCGAAATCATTTGGTACTCTTACTCGCGTCAAATCCTCCGGACACTGTTTGATTCCAAACAGAATGGTTGTCACAAATCATACTGTAGATTACGTCCATTGGGACAACCCAAACGAACTTGTTGAGAGATTACGACTTTTAGTTGCTTCTAGGACTGCTGGTCACACAGGGCACGACACTGAAATAATGTCCATCATAGAGGAACTTCGTGAGGCGGATATTATTCATAAATAGGCAGAGCTCCCTCGTCGTTTGTCAGTGTAGAAATGTCCGTTGATAAATTTCGAACACATCTTGATTCTAAACGTGTCCCTATATTATACACGTCCAGTAATGATAATGGTGATAGGAATATTCTCCAAGTAAATGGAAATTTTGACTTCCGCGGTGAAAGGTTAACAAATGCGGCTCTTCAAATCGAGTCGACTGACGTAGTGATAAAGGGTTATATTGACAATAATTTTTCAACTTCTGAGGGTGGCGAACATTATAATTTGAGAAACAAGCGACTAAAACAAGTGCATGCACCATTGGCTGAGGGTGATGCGGTGAACAAACAATACGTTGGTGCTGTGAAAATCGGTGCACTACAGCTTACGCAACACGACAACCTAACACCGAAGCAGTTCGATGCGAAAACTCATCGAATAGTTCGAATAGGTACACGTTTAGATAACGACGACGCTGTTAACAAAAAATATCTCGACGCACTCGAAAATTATATATTGAAACCTGAGCCCTGTAACGTCCGGGACGCTGTTCTTATGGGTTCAACCCTATTTTATACTCAAAGTAACTGGAGAGAAGAGTGTAGAAAGGTTAATGAGTGATTGGAATAAATTCAATTGATAATTATATTGATTAAAGAGTGAGGTTGTGTAGTAGGATGAGTTGAATATGATGGAAGGATGTATATGGTGATCTGTATAGTTGAAGGATTGAGAAGAAGTCGTTGGAGAGTTGACTTGGAAGTAGAAGTTGCATATAAAGGAGGATGTAGGGATAGACGAAGGAGAGAAGATGTGAAGAGATTGAAGGTTGACTGAAGAGTGTCTTGGCAATTAGAATAGAGTAATGAGGAAAGGTTGGTTCTCAGCAAGGTGATGAGGCAAAAGTGCAAATGCAGTTCTGGCGTGATTCCCAGGGTGTTGGTAGTCCAGAAGTCAGGTGAGGAGCGGGAGAAGATAAGAGCAGACGGTTAGGTTAGAGGTAGTCATATTACGTGGGAATGGCGAGGTTGTAGGGGGAGGCAAGGAGGTACGGTTGGGGTACAAGCCCGGACACAACAGCCCGATGAAACTTGAAATTTCGGAAACAAACGTATCTGAGGTCCTGGAAATCCTGTTAATGAATTTGCTGCTGTAAATAAAGTATATGTTGATAGGAAAAACCTAACAGTGGATGGACATCATACTTTTGCAGGTAAAAGACTAACTAGTGTGGGTGATCCAATTTACGGTTCGGACGCAGCATCAAAATTATACGTTGATAGAGCAAGCGCGCCGACGAGATAATATATCGATGGGAAACCAACTATCAATTGGGTGGGTCTTATAAGTGACTTTGATTTTGAGAAAAGGTTATTGCACAACGTGAAGACGCCAGTACAACCATCTGATCGTGTGAACAAGGAGCACGTGGACTTGCTACACGATGAATTAAGAAAACAAATTCAGCTACTTGTTGACCATGTAAGAGCTCATCATTAAAATGAGTAAAGAAAACCTTCAGTTGGTGAAAGAGTTGCATGCACCTGCGTGACGTAATTATCCGCGTCGGAAGGTGGTCACTCGCGGTTACGATGATTTATGGCAAGCAGATCTTGTCGATATGCAGCCGTATGCAAAAGTTAACAGGGGATTCAAGTACATACTTACAGTAATTGATGTCCTATCTGAAGATGCGTGGGCTGTTCCACTCGGAAGTAAAAGCGCAAAAGATGTATGTGAGGCATTCACTACTATTATATCTGGAACCCGGAAACCTGCAAATCTTCGAACGGATAATGGTGAAGAATTTTACAACACATCGTTCAAGTCTCTTTCATCGAAACATGGAATTCATCACTATTCCACGTACAGCGTTATGAAGGCATCTGTAGTTGAACGTTGGAACAGAACCCTAAAGAACTCAATGTGGATGGCTTTTACCGCTAATGGCTCATATGAATGGGTGAATATGCTTCATCGATTGGTTGGCGACTATAATAAGCGTGTACACAGAACAATTGGAATGCCACCACAAAAAGGCACACCAGCGATTGCCAAGAAACTTCTCACAACCGTATACAGCAACAATAAAATAGCCGGTCCGGCGAAATTAAAAATTGGTAACTATGTACGAATCAGTAAATACAAAACTGTGTTCGCCAGAGAAGTTATACCTAATTGGTCTACGGAAGTATTGAAAATCGTCAATGTGCATGTCACGATTCCGGTAACGTATTCGCTTGAAGATTCCCGTGGACAGCCTATTGTGGGAGGATTTTACGAATATGAATTAAAAAAAGCTCAATATCCCGATGTGCATCTCGTGGAAAAAATCTTACGTAAAAGGGGAAATCAAGTGTATGTTAAATGGTTAGAGTTTGATTCATCACACAATTCATGGATAAATAAGGAAATGCTTTATAATTGTGGGTGCACTTCCGAAAACCCCCTACCTCCGATCGATTTGAAACTCTGCACAGACCTTCTTTTTGGTGTTCTAAGACAATCCCTAGAAGGATTTTTGGTGCCTGCCAATAGTTTCCGAGAAATTAAATTTTGAAAATTGGATTTTAGCAATCGCGGTATATCTATATAGTGCGGAGTGCGCGTTCGTATGTGTGTGTGTGTGTGCTCCATCCCCTTCCGCGCTTTCCCCCACCACTGTTCTTTTGCATTACTGGATATAAGCTGTACAGTCCTATCGTACGCTGTCTACTTCTACTCTACCCTTTCTTCGTGTTAAAGGCGGAGGTGGATTTTTTACTCAATCTAGCTGAACTGACTAGACCGCCTCAATATCATTTTGCCCCCATCATACTTGGTCAACTGCTGCTACTCTTTCTACTGCCATTACCACTGTTACTCTTGCATTTACATATTTTCATCAATTTCTTGTTTCTTCTATCATTTTTTCCTTTCTCCCTTTCTTCATTATTTCCCTGCTCTGTTTTCCTTTTTATTAACGTTTTTTATTTCCTTTTTCTCTTTTTCCATTTTCCTCGACTTTTTCCCCACTTTTCTCCTGTCGATTGCAATATGGACGACCGCTTCAATTTTTTTGAATTATTCGGAATTCTTTCCGACCATGCCCGAACTCTACAATGGCTTCGAGACATCGGTCTGATACCATCGACCCGATTTTGCTCGAAGCATAAAAAATCGATGACTTTGTTCGAGGACAAATACGTTGTTGGTGAGTTTCGGTGCAGGAAAAACGACTCCTACGATCACGTGTCGACCGTTGCCGAAAACACGTGGTTTGAAAGGTGCCACATTTCTACTGAGTCATGCATGCTAATCACATATTGCTTTGCAGTTAATATGACCTTCAGCCAAACGATCCGGGAATCGTCCATTACCGAAGCGAAACAAATCTCGCCAGAAACTGTCTCTGACAGATTTTCATTTTGCCGGGAGGTTTGTATGATCGCTTTAGATCAAGCTTTTGATGCCGAAGGCTTATTGGGGGGAATCGGCGAAGTTGTTGAGATTGCACTGAGAAAAAAGCTGTAGTCGAGACAACTATACCGTATTGTAAAATTTTTATCGTTTTGAGGACGATATTTATAGTAGACGTGACGATATTATTGTATCCTGTACTATAAAGATATAGTTATCGTTAACAATACTAAATTCAAAAATAAATACTGCAGCTGCAACAATATTTTTGGTAAAAATATCAACGATATGTATCAAATTGCCGTTACGATAATTTATGGTAGAGTATACTCTTCGATTCATATTTAACGCAACAATATTTTTGGCACAATCTGATTCTGTTTGTTATTAACTTTCAATCTATTTCTCCGAACTATGCGACATTGTTATCATAGCGATGCGTGGGGTTGTCTTCACTATATATACACTGATCATAAACACAACCAAGTACATAGTTGGATCGACGTTTGAACTCTGTTATCGCAACAATACCATAGAGTTGTCTTCGCCATAGATTCACTGATCATGAACACAACGCGAAACAGTTAGCTCGACGTTTGAACTCTGTTATCGCGACAATACCATAGAGTTGTCTTCGCCATAGATTCACTGATCATGGACACAACGCGAAACATAGTTGGATAGACGTTCGAACTCTGTTATCGCGACAATACCATAGAGTTGTCTTCGCCATACATTCACTGATCATGGACACAACGCGAAACATAGTTGGATAGACGTTCGAACTCTGTTATCGCGACAATACCATAGAGTTGTCTTCGCCATACATTCACTGATCATGGACACAACGCGAAACATAGTTGGATAGACGTTCGAACTCTGTTATCGCGACAATACCATAGAGTTGTCTTCGCCATACATTCACTGATCATGGACACAACGTGAAACATAGTTGGCGCGACGTTTGAACGCTGTTATCGCGACAATACCATAGAGTTGTCTTTTTGAGTAGTACTACCAACTGGAAAATCATGGAAAATCTCCATAAACTCGATGGAAAAAAGGGGCTCAGTTGAAAAAAAATGCCTGTCATTACAACAGACTATTGTCAGCGTTGCTAAGTAGGCCCACTGAGGAACACCTATTTTCAAAACACGTCCCGTATAAATAAATGAGTTACTAAATATTATTCATCCCACTATTATGGCTTACTTTATAAGTGTTAGGCAAATTTGTATTTAGCTCATTGCAAAATACAAATCACAATTGTATTTAGTAGGTATCGGATTTTTTTCTAAAGACAAATTACAAAATACATTGTATAAATATCAAGTTATTAGGGTGAAAAAAAAACGACAGACTTTAAGGCCCGTCCCTAGTCGCCCACCTCCTTTTGATACAATGTTACACATTTCGATTATTATCCGAGCCCAGGCGTCGAAAACGCAAAAAAGGCCAACGTTGCGCGAATTCTATTTCAATTCCGAACACATACGTCCAAAAAAATGTTCGTTTCATGCGAAAATAGAGCCTACGTCTGGTTTTTACATTTTTCGAATTCGATTTCCTCGGCGAATAATGTAAAAACCACCTGTAGTCTCTATTTTTGCATGAAACGAACATTTTTCTGGACGTATGTGTTCGAAATTGAAATAGAATTCGCGCGACGTTGGCCTTTTTGCGTTTTCGACGCCTGGACTCGGATAATAATCGAAATGTGTAACATTGTATCAAAAGGAGGTGGGCGACTAGGGACGGGCCTTAAACTGATAGTTCTCTTCTAAAAAGTAACTCTTACGAATAAATTCTTACGAATAGCATATCTACTATTACACATACATTACTTACATATTCGTAACACTATATATGTACAATAATGTATGTAACATTAGGGCGTTAAGAAAAAAAAAAAAAAAATTTTCATGCTGCTACCCCTCAAAACTTGATTTCTGATAGAAAAATACATCCTCGCGAAGAGTGAGTTCTATAGGCTACAGAGCCGAACCTTCCTCTTCGCGAGGATGTTTTTTTCTATCGAAACTCAAGTTTTGAAGGGCAGCAGCATGAAAAATCCAATTTTTTTTATTTATGAAACACCCTCATGTAACATATACCGGAAGTTTTTGTGGAAAAGCCCCATAGGCAAATAAAATAAAATAGGGTTGTAGGTGGTTGACAATGTATCAGACAAGGAAAAAAATTCCGATATATTTCTTTCTTTGTCTGATACATTGTCATTTATTCGCGTATGGGGATATACATAAACATATGGGGCATTCCAGCTCAACTCAACCAATCATCGACACTCATGTCTTCGTTTTTCTTTCGAAACAATATATGTTCGAGCAAAAAGACAATGTTTTTGTGAGTTCGAGGTCTTGCATTTAATTTTTGACAGTCACACAATTTTTAATAAATCTAGGCGGCGGATAATTCAATTTATTATCGAATGTAAGTACAGAATCCGGGAGGAATATATTAGATACACGAAACAACCGTTACCCTACCAATTTTACCTGAGAATAATTTCAGAATTTTCGAATCATTCTTCGACCCAATTTTGCTCGATAAAAGTCGAAAATCTCGACTTTCTCAAATGTCGCTATTACCGATTTGTATGAGTTTTTTACACAAAATACTGCATCAAAAAACAAAATTTTCAAGACCTTAACCAAGATGCCTGGACCTCTGGTTCCAGAGATGGAAATTTCACAAACTGATTAAATCAGTTGAAAACGCGTAAGGGGTGGATTGAAAAAATATTCTAACTGCTATATATAAAATATCGCAATCTCTATAATGCTTGTGGAGACATATTTTACTGAAAATGAATGTTTCATTGAGGGTGATTAGGTGAACAATCAAATATTTTTTTGGCAATTGAGTCAGATGGATAACATACATTAATTATCGAAATTATTGGACAAAGTGTTACTGTTGAAATATAATTACATTTTTATAGTTAGTCGCACGTATAAGGGTAATTCAGAATTCGTAACGAATCTCTTGAGGGGTCGTCCTTGTCAAAATTGGGATCGAAAGTTCCTCAGCCATTTTTCCGAAAAATGATTTTTTTCCTTGGAACCGTAACAAATTTGTTCAACATCTTCCACCAAATAAGAAACTTTCACTGAGAAATCTCTCTAATATTGAGAGACAGAACTCATGGGCATCATTTGAGACTCTTCAATATTGACGAATGATATAAAAAAAAAAAAAAAATTCTGAAAAAAATCGTTTGTCGGAAAAAAAATTTGAATTCAAAAAAATCATTTTTCGGAAAAATGGCTAAGGAACTTCCGATTCCAATTTTGACGAGGATTAACCCCTCGAGGATTCGTTACGAATTCTGAATCACCCTGTACATGTACTTTGTTTTATACAATATCATTTGACAGTATTCGATTGATTTCAAAATGTTTCGAATTATATTCGTCTCAGAATTATAGAAGGAGAAAAGAACTAACGACAGTCGCATCTAAAAAAAATATTGAAAAAATTCATATTTCTGGAATCAGAGGTCCAGGCATCTTGGTTAAAGTCTTGGAATTTTTTTTTTTTTTTTTGATGCACTATTTTGTGTAAAAAATTCATACCAATCGGTAATGGCGACATTTGAGAAAGTCGAGATTTTCGACTTTTATCGAGCAAAATTGGGTCAAAGAATGATTCGAAAATTCTGAAATTATTCTCAGTTAAAATTGTTAGGATAACGGTTGTTTCGTGTATCTAACATTTTCCTTCCGGATTCTGTACTTACATTTGACAAAAAATTGAATTATCCGCCGCCTAGATTTATTAAAAATTGTGTGACTGTCAAAAATTAAATGCCAGACCTCTAACTCACAGAAACATTGTCTTCTCGCTCAAACTTTAACCTATATTTTTTCGAAAAAAAAAAAGGAAGACATGAGTGTCGATGGTTGGTTGAGTTGAGCTGGAATGCCCCATGTATCAAACATCCACAACGGTTGTGCGACGACCCATCCTTATTGAGAGCTCAATTACGATCCTTACTATCAAGAGACTCGTAGAAAAAAAATTTTTCAAGCGCGAGACTCAACAAGTCTATATACCCGAGAGGCAACTACCCTAACCTATAACGCGAATTAGTATCCTCGTTTTCTTTCACCTCACACACTACACGAATTAAAACTAATTCAATCTAGGATGTAGGCATGAAAAGCTTTCATTTGAGCCCTAGATCGATTAAATCGGTGTCCGGAGTGCTGAGATATAAGTAACTATCGTTTCTGAAACCTCGTTTCCTCGTTGAAATTTTCTCTTTCCTGTTCTTCAGACCAAGATTCAGCCTACTAAAACCATTCCCATAAAATCACATTTCGTCGCTGAACGCAGGACGTATGTTCGATGCTTATACACAAAACATACGTCTTTACACATCTGGGAATATGACATGGAAAGGAAAATCCACACAAAAGTTGTTGCACACTAGAACCATTCCCATAAAATCACATTTCGTCGCTAAACGCAGGACGTATGTTCTATGCTTATACACAAAACATACGTCCTTACTTATCTGGGAACATGACATAGAAGGGAAAATCTACACCAAAAGTTGTATAGAGTGCCGTTAGTACGAGCGGTCACGACGTAGTTAGCGCTCGGATCGCAGACAGAAACCGTCTGCAACATTAGCAGTCGCGTGTTGTCATTACATGTTTTTTAATTCAAATAAAGGAAATGAAAGAAAGTACTACAAGCAATGATTATTACAAAATTCAAAGGTACAAAAACTAGTGAATTCCCACCAAAAGCCCCTTAGGTGAGAAAACCTCACACCAAGTACATGAATATGATAGTGTTACATTTGGTAAAATCACCCTTATGACATTAGTTCTATATGTGATTAACATCTAGTAGCCTATATGATAAAAGATATCTTTTAAAATATAAGAACCTCGGTTGCTGAGTCAACAAACATTATTGTAAAACAAATCAGTCTGTTTCTAGTTCACAACTAGTACAGACCTATATTGCAGAATATATAACCCTTTTACCCAATTTATTTAATCGCACTTGATTCACTTTATTTCTCTCGGGAACCCACTATAAATAACTTTTTACTTATCGCAAACCACATTTTGCAACAATAGTCACCAAGAAATATGTTTCGATAGGTTAATCTTAAATCCTACGATCTCGAGCTTTTGAGGTTATGCGAATCGACTGACGTGTAAAATTTACGGTGATGAATAAAATAACAATTGTGAATGGATAATTTTACGATTAGGTTTGGTTTACCTTGCATGACACAAGATTGTCAGATGACTATTAACTGACTATTACCTCTTGATTTTATTTACCTATACATTGTAGATTTGGCTTATTTTAATTTATGAATGCAATTATCGGGAGAAACGGTTTTTTTAGGTTCAATTATTTAGCGAGTTACCGCCTGAGGAAGTCTGACAGGAGAAAATCAAGAGAAAATATTGAAGTCTAAAAATATAAGGATAGCATGATTTGATATAAGGAACGGCATGGAGCCAGACTAATAAAGCTGAGTTCAAGCGTTGGATTGCAACGAATTCCACTTCAAGCTCTATGTCAAGCTTATCTCCGAAGGCCCGTCTCCACAGACTCAAATTTTGAGTCAACGTTATACGTAGGATTCCGACGAGTTTTATGATCAATATATCCGTATCATCTAGTCAAAACGAGACTGTAAGTCGACGTCGTGTTTCGGACTCCGATAGGCTTTATTCTACACTCCACGTCAACGTAGTGCCTTGACCTTCGGTGAAGATGATTTTTTAATCCATGATTTACAAACAGCTTAGATTCTCCGTTCAGAACGATCTTAAAGTCTGTATAAATATCTATGATTACGTGTAAATTAATAGTACAAACTATATATCGATACCCACGTTCTAATATGTCTCTCGGTCTCGGTCTCGGTGTATTCTCGGTCCTACTATGCGACCCGTTTCGTTTGTTCGTCTAGCTTTTCTCAAATTCAGATTAGTGCTATCACGACAGATATTCAGAATGAAAATGCTTATTCACTATTGAAGAAATGATCGATCGCCTCCCTCGTTTTCAGATGATAGAGATTCTCATCCATATTTATTTATTCATTTTAGACTCGGCATAATTTCATTTCCGAATGTAATTATTGGAGAAAAACCTTTTTTATGGATTCAAATTAGTGCTATTAAGACAAATTGAATGCAAATACTTATTCGCTATGAAAGAAATGATCGATCGACTCCCTCTTTGTCAGATGATTCTCATCTATATTTATTTATTCGTTTCAGACTCGGCGTAAGTTTATTTATGAATGTAATTATTGGAGAAAAACCTTTTTTATGGATTGTTCAATTTTGTAGCGGGTCGTCGTTTGAGAAGAGAGGATGATGAGAGAAAACGCTGAAGTTGCAAGATATCGGGATGGCGTGATTTGATAAAAAAAAAACGGGTAGAGTCAAACGAATAGAGCAGAATGCAAGTGTTTGACTTCAAAAACTTCCATTTTATGCTCTACGCTAGTCTTGCATCAATGGGCCCAATTCTATATTTTCCGATACTTTCTGTTCAGACTCGAAGTTGAAGTTGACGTTATGAGTACGGGACGCGTGCATGTTCTTTTTGCAGAGGACCTAGCTGCATTGAAAAAGAAAAAAAAACTACCTAAGAATTGCAATACATATATCTAATATTTATACCGGGACAATCACGTGAAACCGAATGGATCCATGTTACCGGACAGCGAATATTTCGTATTTTTAGCAGGTTAACCACTCGTTGCACTGAAAACCCCTAGGGTGATTTTGGCGTGCCGTCGATGAAACTCGGCAGCCATTGTTGGACATTGTTATTGGAAACCGGCTGACTGTCAATACATCGCGGAAGGTAGACATGTGGGGTTATGTTCGCTTATTTTAAGCAAATGATAAATGAAGTGAATAAAACCTACGTGAATAAGTTATTGATATTTAGCAAAAATCGATCAATCAGTTTTAAATAATATCATTGTACAATCAACGAATTAACTTAAGCTATAACTGCAAATTAATTAGAATCAAAGAGTTCATCGAGAACAACCAATTCCTTGATTGTATTAAGATATCATTCAAAACTAATTGATAGATTTTTGATAAATATTCATAGCTTATTCACGTAGTTTTTATTCGCCTTATTGATCATTTGCTTAAAATAAACGAACATAACCCCACATGTCTACCTTCCGCGATGTATTGACAGTCAGCCGGCTTCTATCAACAATGGCTGCCGAGTTGCATCAACCGCGCGCCAAAATCACCCTAGGGATTGTTCAGCGCAACGAGTGGTTAGCCCGCTAAAATGACGTCATATTCGCCAATATTCGCTTTTCGGTAGCATGGATCCATTCGGATTCACGTGATTCTCACGGTATATATATATATTTAATCATGAGCAGCAACTATAACTCTGCACGCAAGTACCTCCGCCATTGCCGGTCCCAAGCCCAGATGAGACAGGAGGAGGGCTGCGCGTAGGGTCACACATTGCAGGCATATATATTGTAACGTGGCAAACGTTTGGACCTTCTCCGTATCAGCCTAAACGAACGTATGTACGCCCTTATGCCTGAAAAGTACCGATAGCTAATTTGAATATGTGCCGCCTTCGTCCTAGCGCGGCCATATCGATCGTAGATCATCGGATTGGTCTATCGATGACGGCTAGCGCTCACAGGATGAACGGCGAGGGTAGGTAATTAGCAGCCCGGAAACGAGGAGCCATTTGTTGCCTTACTGCCGTAGAGAGAAAATCCGTGCGAAGTACCAGTGAATCGAGAGAGAGTTTGTAGAGTGTATTGTGGAGACTTATCTTGGTGAATATTGTTTTATTGTGACCCCTGGCTATTTCCTTATCGGATTGTGATTTGGATTTTGGACGGACTTCTATCGATTTGATCTATATACGACCCTTGCCTGTCCCCGGACCACGAGCCGAGCACGAGGTCGAGAAAACGTGTGGAATCAGGTAGGATCCATCACATACCTCCAGTCAAGAGTAACGCTAATTGTTTTCCTCGAGTCCCGGAAACACCTACAGTCTCGAGTCATAGTCAGAAAAAGCTCTTCGTTCCCCAGTACCGTCCCTAGTCCCGAGTCTAAAATAGTACCGCATGGCAGTCGAAAAATATTCATAACGAAAAAATAATTTGAAACAAAATTGCAAAAAAAAAATTTGGAGGTAGTGGTACTTGGGGGGCCTTTTATAGAAAAAGAACCATGAAATATCAATTGCGAACTATGTCAATGTCATCTGATAGCCATTCAAACATTGGCCCGCCAACGTACTACTACCACCAAATTTTTTTTTGCAACTTTGTTTTAAATTATTTTTTCGTTATGAATATTTTTTGATGTTGTCATCTTCAATTTTCTCATCCGAATTGTTTCTCCAACCAATAATCACAAGCCGATCAAGTGACCGAGCGCAGCGAGCGAACGAGTACGACGTTATTTAGCTTGGACAAATTTTTCAATTCCAAATTTGTATTATTCTACAGGTACTTGGCAGTTGTATCTGATTTCAATGCTTTAGTATGTTGATAATCATCAACCAACAATGGTTATTTTTTGGTGGAGAGATCTGCACATGAATGGACTTGGCGAAAGGTTTTTTCACCAAAGGTGCTTTTTGGGGTTGATATCACTACTTTTGTAAAATTTTGCTTGACCACCTAATAATAATTGTGCTGGCTTGCTCGGTTGTTTTGTACTATTCCATACCGCCCCAAGTCCCTCGATAAGCACGAACGTCAACAGCAACAAGCACGCGTGTGCTCATAATTTTCACCAAGTCTAAAATATGTGAACTGACGCGTAATGTACTTTCATTGCTTTTACCAATCATTCCATTACAATAATTCTTTATACCTGCAACATCTAACCCTGCGTGCAGCCCTCCTCCTTTCTCATCCGGGCTTGGGACGGGCAATGGCGGAGTTACTTGCACGCAGGGTTATATGTTAATCATCACAACAGTATTTCAAAATTCGAATATTATTATATGTGGGCTTCGAAAAGCAATTAGGTTTTGACCAACATCTTTGGAAGGTTATTTTTAGAGGTCAATCTTTATGTATTTTCATTGCATAGCTATCGTAAAACCCAAATATACCACAACCTCAAATGTATTGGAAACTTGAACCCTTATGCTCAATAAAATGTCCATATGTATATGACAATTGTTCCGTCATATTTGTTAGCGCAGTTAGCTCCTCTGCAAAAAGAACATGTATGCATCCTTTGCATTTTTCATCCATTTTTGCTTCCTAATTACATAATCATCGACATGTTGCCAAGCAGAAGTTCCATCTCGAAGCATGCAAGTATAATGTCCTTTTTTAATATTCTGACCATAATTGAATACAGCGCTATTGACTTTATATTTTTTCGCGCAAGACGGGTTGATCCGTAGAAACTGCTTTGATACCGTAATCCGTTATCTTCGTAATATTTCCATCGTGTACGGAAGTCAATGTGAGCTGTAAAATTAGGCAGCCGCTTGCCGATGATACATCGGTTTTGATGAGTATATTTTTTGACTCACAATTCCAACAGGACGAATCTTTGACGTTCTTTCAACGCGAAAAATTGTGATTGATAATCTCTGTTAGACTGTAAGTCTTTTTCTTGCTTGGGGCCAAAGCAAGTAACAGAATGTAACCAGCTTCGATTGTCTTACTCGTGAAACCACAATCTCTGCAACGCCTAGTAGAGGTTAGCTCGTGTTTTACGATATTTCTCAAGTCGTCGTATTTCCAAATTAGACTGGTTAAAAATTCCGGCGCATCCTGCTGAACGTTCGAAGTGAACTTTTCGCCCGCAAGTCTCCTTGCATGAAAAACATTACCTGGTGATTGTGAATTGACGTAATTTACAATCAAGATTTTCATGACGTCGTCATTTTGTTGATTCAGCCAACAATTTCCAATAGGTCTACTGTGAAATAGACACTGTATCGTAGCGTTAGCATAACAAGAAACACCATCTGCATTCTGAAAACCTTTCACTTGCCACGTGTCGCTGGATGGTTTTTCCTCGATTGGTTCCTGACATGTAGATACATTTATTGGTAAAGACCATTTGCGGTCTGTAACTTTTCTCGAGCATTTTTTGGAAACGGTCATCGCCATAAGGTCCGGTCGATATTGCTTTCTCAACCTATTGTATTCCAGAATAGCGGAATCATCTGCTAATACTGCATGCGGATCGTAATTAATCAAGTGGAGTCTTTTTAAGGAAGTTACCCGCGAGAGGGCTACGTACACTTGTCCACTAGAAAATATAGAATTACCCGCATCGATCACGGCATTCTTCAAACTGAGACCTTGGCTTTTATGGATTGTAATTCCATAACTGAGGCAAATGGGAAACTGTCTTCGAATAACGAAAGCCCCTTCCATTGCCTCAAACTTTACGTCTACGCGCTCCATAACATGTTTGACACCTGTCGCTAAGACAACTCGTATTGCTTCAACATCCTTCGTATCAATAGCTCGTGATACCGACGTGATGTTACCAATCGTACCATTTACAAGACCTAAAGTAACATCAATATTTCGTCTGATCATTACTTCTGCACCAATTTTTATAGTAATTAATTTGGCAAGGCCCGCGGTCCGAGAACACTCCTCGTCTGCCATATCCAAAATTTTATGAACTTTCTTTTTGACACATGGGGGGCAGTCAACTGTATCGTGGGCTATCAGTTCTATTTCTTCGCTTCGTATCCCGGCCAACATAGCTTCATTGAGAACATCACACATCCGACACGTCGGAAGCAGACAAACTGCGTCGTTCGGTGAATTATTTATGTATTCACATAGTTCACGTGCCCTTCCGTTGAAGGTTGAAGTTGTAAAGTTTGTGAAACGGATTGTCCTCGATTCTAGGATCTCTGTGTCTGAATCCGTAACAATTTCTAGGCGTATTCTCGAAAGCATCCCGCGATAGGACTCATCGTTTTTTTGCCGCATGTTAATCGTTAATTCATCGCAGCTGAATAACTTACTCTACAGATTAACACTTCCCATTGCGCCCAGAAGTTTATTCAAAACTGCACTTGATAGCTGAGTGAATGCAGGTTCTTCTCGAACGGGTGGGAGTTGCAACAAATCGCCGAACAGGAGGATATGTTTTTTACCGAACCAACCGTCTTCGCAATCGCAATGTATGTACATGAGTGTTACATTAGAAATCATTGAGACCTCGTCAATGATAATGAGCGCGACATTTCTAAGCTGTTCTCGAATGACTTTTAAGGCTGCATCAGAGAGTTGCTTGTATTTAGGAGTGCCCCCGTGCTCGACAGGCAGTTGAAACAACCTATGAATGGTCAGACCGCTGACATTGAATGCTGCAATTCCAGTCGGTGCTGTTACGGCGGTATCTTTACCAGTATGTTGCTTGATCCACCGTACGAGCGCTTCGGTAAGATGACTCTTACCAGTTCCACCCTCTTCACTAACGTTATGTCGTAGAATGCTATTGTTTGAACTCACGGCAACCGTGGTTGTATCAAATACCCGTTTTTGATCAGGATTCAAATCCGCAAATATTTGCGAACTGTTCACCGTGTCGACCTTTTCGACACGTGCTTAAAATTCTTTCATAGCACCTTCTGCTTCTATTGGCCCACAACCGGATGGTACCGCATCCGAAGTGTCGCTTTGTTGGGATTGAGCTCCTTCTGTCATACGTTTTGCGATTACCTCCTTGATATGCTCAAAACCTTTCTGTATTTCCGCAATGCGTTCGTGATACTGTAACGCATCTTCGCGCTCCGTTTTCATTGATTGGAATGCTTCTGCGTACGTATCACATCCATTCCGCAGCTCATTTGTATCTCTCCAAGGTTTGAAGAGAACAGTAGCGTAAAGTAATATCGTTCAGGCTGATTATTCACATTATTTTTATAATGATTAATTAAACAACCACGTTTCCTTTTTTTCAGGTACAATGATTTTCCGATCTTGTGATATTCAATATCTTTTGCTTCAGGTTCCACTTTGGTAACTTCGTACCATTTCACGAAGTCGTACAGGTTGGTTGATTCCAATTCCTCTGGTCGAGCTGGATAATGCGTATCAACTACTAAATCACAGAAGATATCAGTAAAATCCGCATCGAGGGCTTCAATTTCTTGACGAGTTTTGACTTTTCTGTTTCTTATTATATTCACATCTATCCATTTAATAGTTGTTTGTGGATCCATGCCGTGCAACGGAATTCCTAATAGCGTATCAGCAGCCTCGAGCGCTCCACATTCTCTATGACTTAACGTACGCTGAGCAAAACTCCACAGACGAATGTAGAGCGATTTTGCCGAACCGATCAGTGTTGCCATGTCTTCGTCTATGTTGCTTTTTTCACATTTTGACAGGTACTTAGTGATATACCACATGAGTATAGCGCTGAGCTCGCCCATGAACTGCATGTCTATATTGCCTTCCCAAGCATAAAGAATTGCTGGGTTGTAGTCAATTATATCCACGTCATTCTGATTTCGAGGGAGATCATACAGCCTACTTCTAGACTTGAGCTTTCGCCTGCCAGCTATTGAAACAGCCACGTCCCTGTTAACAATGTTATTCGTTACGGGACGAGGAAACCCGAATCGACATGCTCTGGACAAACCACCATATTTTTTTCGCTTACTTCACAAGCAATAAGAATTGTGTTTGTGCCGTTGATGCGTCTTCACGCGACGATACAAGTCAGGTGAAGCATGTTCCGGTGGCATTCTACAAGTTGAATATTTCAGAATAAAACTCGCTATTTCTTCGTTCGAAGATTTCCCTATAACCGGAGCATCTTTGACCCAGATTAATAGGTGGAAATGCTGCATTCCCCTGCCTTGGTATTCGCGCCTCCAAAAATAATGGGTCACCTCTCCGATAGGGTTATCTAGAGAGCATGTTATGAAATCGAGCATAGCGCGAAACTTGTTTTCAATGAATCGAGATGCAGACACTGGATCCGCCGCGACCAATTGACTTGGAGATATCTTAGCAGCAGCAGGGCCACCGACTTCGCGAAGGTATTCCGTCATGTCTGACCATTCGCTTGGACTTAGGGTGAGAAACCATGTTGCCGGGCCGTAATGATGTGTCATACAAGATACATCATTTCTGGGCCGACTCCCATATTGCGCCATGTTGCGCAGCCTCGAAAATATTGCATTCAAATCCCCTTCCAATTCTTTCCTGGAAAGTTTTTCTAGATAACTCGCCGCGGTAAATCGTTTGCTTGGATTGGTGATATTAAGTTTGTAATATATCCTACTATTCAATTGCCGAATATTGGCGTCATCCAATAAATAGAATAAGTATTGCTGATCCAGCCGGTATTGCGAATGCTTTGACATGAGTCTCGATTTAATAAATTCGGCTTGCGTCAGACGCGTTGATCTATCCTCGTGCTGTCTATTGCAACCATACGGATACAAATGCGGGAAACATAGCAAATCCAGACTTTTATGACGATTATCTATAATGGCACGTCTTGGATTTTCAACATTTGATAAAGATCTGTGATAGTTTCATTAGGCCTCTTTTCATACATCGGATGTATATAGTGAATTGTTCGTACATCTCATCCGATTGAGGTACTTGAGTCAATAAGGCGCCCTTGTTTGCGTCCACTATATTATCCTGGTATTCACGCTTTTCATCGTCATTATTTACGATTTGACTTGCGGAATCTATTCCATCAAGACTTTCGCGTTTCTTCGAATTGCCATTCTCATCGTTATCTTCATCCACTAATTGGAATTCAATGTCTTCTATATCAGCTAGCAAGGCGTCAGCCGTTACTGGCATCTGAATGTCAGAATATTGAGGATTGTTCGCCCTGAGCCATATTAATGCGTCCCATACTTTATTTATGTCTACCAATTGTTTCCACACTAACTTAGATTTTGTTGGGATTCCGCGAACTAATATGTATAGCTCGTGATCGAGATTAATTGGATCTGCAGGGGGACAGATTTTCTTTAAAGTTTCCTCCATAGGTAAGGGCAAATGAAATGTCCTGCCTTCAACTTTTTGTACCTTCTCTCTGTGCGGTAGTTTCTTGTTTGCTACGGTATTCATTCTTTGAACAGTTTGGAATGCTTCAGCTCTTTGTATCAAAATTCGTTCGTAATCATTCAACGATTGTATAATTTCCGGTACTGATTCGGTAATAAGTTTATTAATTATGCACTTAGGTGGCATGATGTTTTGTCTAAGTTTAGGAAGGCAATAGTTGCAAACATATTCGCAATCATCATCTTGACATTCCACATGTTCCATCAAATCTGTCCAAATTTTTGTTGTTATGGGTTTTCTGAATTTGTCCACGCTTGTGACTTCTCTTTTGTAACAAAGTTTTTCACGGGATACGCAGACTAAGCGGGGAATGTCTATGGAACGTTTTGTCAAAGCATTGAATGCACTTTTATATTTATTTCTGATTTCTTCTCTAACCAAATCAATATAATTCACGATATTATTAGCGACGCTGTTAGCATTTAGCTGCGCAAGTTGTGAAATTTCATTCAGTTTCTCGAGATCACCGTCGTTCAGTGCCTTGTCGACGACGGAAATTTTCGCGTAACCATTCATCAATTTGTATACTAGCCTCTGTGTATATCGAACTGATAGAAAATGTGCGGATAACATTTGTACAGGCAGGAAAATTGATTTGCAGGTAGCATCATCCATGTAACAAAGTTGCGAATGGCCTAGCTTACTATTCGCGTGTCTAGCTGTACACTCCAACTTATATCAAAACTTATGTATAGATCTTAAGGTGCACGTGGATATAATCCGAAGAAACTCTACGTATTTCGCGAGTAATGCAACATCTTTAGTTTTACATATTTTGTTGCAAGGCCAGCTCTTGCATTTGCTTTCTACACTTTTTTTTTTTTTTTTAAACAATGGCAGAATGTTGGCAGCTTGCCCTGTTGTATTAATCGCAATTGGTTCATGAAACTGAACTAACTCATACCCAGTTTTCGCGTAAAACGATTCAGCTGAGGCGATGTGGCTTGACGAACCACAAAGAACGCTTAATTTATTTTCGATTTTATCACCGGAGCATTTGTCAACCTTAGTTAAATATATGTCTGCTCTTTTATTTACAACTTGTAAAGTTTTCTTAATCGATTTTATTTTCAAATCTCTATCACGAATGCACCATTTAATGATCGATTCGGCATCTATTCTTCTATCACTTTCGGTTAGCTCGTCAATCTTTGGCAAAATCTTTGCTATATATTTTTCCTTGGACTGTATTGATGCTATGGTATCCGCATTTTGAATACGATGATATTCAGCAACAATCTTAGTAGCGGTACTCTTCTTTAGCTTTGCTAAACGATTTGAAGAATATATAGTACGCTTAATAGTTCGCTCCTTCCCAGCATTCGATCTATAATATGCGCGCGCTATATTACGCTTTATCTCGGGGTTCAAATTATAGATAGTACGCTTAATAGTTCGTTCCTTCTTAGCATTCGATCTATAATATGCGCGCGCTATATTTCGCTGTTTCTCAAGGTTCAAATTATAACGTTCGCGATTCTCAGTTTTCTGCGATTCAGCATTCAAATGATAACGATTGCGCCTTTTCTCTCGCCGCTTTTCAATGTTCGAGTGATAAAGTTCGCGAGCTCGACCTCGCAGCCTCTCAGCGTTAGAAAGGTAGTTCTGATGGTTTATAATACTCCGTTTCGTAGCGACACTACAGTGCTCAGACTTTCCGGCACTAGAATTATTATACGTATATTTACCAGTGTTTTTAATACCACGTTTTATCATGGCATCCACCATAGATGTTTTTGTTATATCTTGGTGTACCTGTCCGCGATTACTGATATCTAATCTAACATGGTGCATAGATTCTGGATCTATATTTGGCATCACAAGCTGTTGTTTTTTATTAAACTCTTGATCACATTTAGTTGTTGCATCTGCCTGAATGTACTCGCTGCAGATTAGCGGTTTCGGGTAAGTTGCAACATTTGTTTCTGATTCTAATTTCGGATGCAAAGCTTTCTCTTGTTCTGTGTGCGCAATAAGTCCAGCTCGTTGTTTTTTAACCGTAACGGGGCATGA
Organism: Tenthredo scrophulariae; assembly: GCA_963978835.1. Taxonomy (NCBI): domain Eukaryota; kingdom Metazoa; phylum Arthropoda; class Insecta; order Hymenoptera; family Tenthredinidae; genus Tenthredo; species Tenthredo scrophulariae. The sequence goes on from OZ022227.1 coordinate 28,618,619, forward strand.
GTTCTCTTGTTCCATTTGCTGCGAGTTTGAAACTTGAACGTTTTGCGACAATACTTTACGTTTACGAGTAAGAGTATCCCCTTTTCTAACCGTGCGCTGCGTTTTACGAACGTGAGGAAATTCTTCGATGACGTTGTTTTCGAACAATTTCAATAAATGTGCACGCATAAGAGAAACGTCGTATGTTATTTTATCCGGACTGTTACCATGAACGAGCGAGATTGCAAATGCGATAGCAAACACCCCACAATCCGAGCAGTTGGGTTGGTCTTGAACCGTTGGAAACTTTATGCGCTTGCTGTCAAACTGATAGAAAGGAAATAATTTCCTCAAATATGTCTCGTGCGTTCGATGTAGCCTTTTGGAAATGAATGAATCATATAAGAATATCGATTTGGTATCATAATATGCGCATACCCAGTGCAATTCATTGCTGTGTAGTATTTGGATATGCTTGTGAGTAGGAGAAACTGGCTCGATGGTACCTGGCATTTGTACCCGCCAGGTCTCACGTGGTGAATATTCTGTACAGCGTCTTAAGAGCTACGCAAACTGTGTCATGTGAAGATCAGACAACCACGCGCCTGATGTAATTATATGTTTAAATTTGTCGTCGAAAGTGGGGGGGGGGGGGGGGGGGGCATCACGCCCATCTCGCCGCCGTAATTCTCCATCATTAATGCCATTAATAACTCTCTTTGGTTGTTGAACCATGGCAGCCAATGATCTCACTACGGTTTGTTGCGAATGTTTTTGCTTGATGCTATTGCGAGGCGATTCTTGGTTATTATTAGCAATATTTTTGTTTGTATCGGATACTTGCATTCTAGTAATGCATGGGAAGTCTTGTATCTCATTATTTTTGAATATCTGTAAAAGATGTTTTCGCATTAGTTTAACATCGTAGATAATTTCGTCCGGCTGTCGCCCGTTTATCGATGAAATTGCAAATGCGATTGCAACTACGCCAAAGTCGGATGAGTCGGGCTGACGCTGAACTGTTGGAAACTGTCCTGTTTTTTGTCCACTTTGTAAAATGGAAATAAACGTTTCAAATATATTCCATGTTCTTCGCGGAGTACTTTCGAATTCAACGAGTCGTATATGTAGATGGACTTCGTGTCAAAGTAGGCACACACCCAGTGCTCATCGCCTCTTTTCTTACAAGCGCTATACTCACCGCCGTTGTTCTCACCACCGCTATGCAATATTTGAATATCCTTGACGGTCGGTGAAACAGGTACGATTGTATCTGGCAAATATCTTTTCCACGACTCTTGAAGTGCGTAGTTGGAGGTACGGTTGACAAGTTGGGCAAAGCGATACATATGCTCATCCCCTAACCAATCACCAGATTCGATAATCCCCACAAATTCATCGGGTAAAGGGTTAGTATTTAGCTTCTCCATATTTGGCGCAAAGCTGCCGATCTGTTTCAGGCGCAAAGCTGCCGATCTGTTTCAGGCTCAAAGCTGCCAATCTGTATTTGGCGCAAAGCTGCCGTTTTTGAGTTGGAAGAAGCTGATTTGGTTTGTTACTATTATCCAACCGAAATAACCTAACCTGCCTGGTACTTACCTGGTACTTACCTGAATGGTAACTAATCCGTCGAACCTAATTATTGAAGATTTCCCTGTGCTTGACACGCCAATTCATACACTTCTTCTTCTTCTTCTTTCTCCTGAGGCCTAAATAAACCAGATAAACCGCCGATGTCGATTCTGCTCAGAGGCTCAAAGGCTTAATGATATCAGAGGCAGGCCTACTAGGGCCGAATTTTTTCAAGCGGCAGGACTATTCTGTACCAACATTACAGCAGAACATTAACAGTTTCTAGATTTCAATAGTAATTTTTTTTTCTTCTGTTATGGTGGCTTAGCTTTAGACAAATTTTTTCAACAACCAATCAGGAGCGTCAGATCGATGCGTTTGCGGCTACGATCCGATTTGAGCGTGCCCGGGCCTTTGCTGCAGATCTTATATCTATATCTATGGCTATGCATTCTGCTTATGGACTTTTTTCATTCTGGATTCCTTTTTGATAAGTAAGATAAGTAATGCGTATCAATTGATTGTCAAGCCAAATACTTAAATTACATCCTTTGCAAATTTAGATTTTGCGCTATAATGATAAATAGTTGGAACGATAATGGCCAGAAATATTAGAACTGACACTATTCCACATAAAAAAAATTCCATCTTCACTGGTAGAGAACTGATCGATCGACTGCCTCTTTCTCAGATGATATAGATTCTCATTCATAAAATAATATCATTTTTCGTTCCCCGAAGTGCCCATAGTTGCGGATATTTATTTTCGATTCATCCTATGCTTACTTATATCTGCATCTAGCCATTTTCTTTTTCTGTAAGTGAAGGCCTGCCTAATTTGCTTGAAAATAATGAGTAAAATATAAATATGAATAATGAACAGAAACTATGAAGAAAAGGTACCGATATCACTCATATATGTCGAGTCCCTCAGACGGACTCTGTAATTCTTGTGTATTTCTGACTAACTTGACAGCAGAGTCCTATATCCCAGAACCGAACGAACCACTAATCTATTCTACTCTATTTTCTCAATTTATTTCACAGTTACTGGAGCGACGTTAATTACTAACCGAGATTGTAACGAGTCTTGTGATATAATTCAATAAATAAAATATAAAAAATGTGGGAAACATTGAAAATGAAAATGATGATCAATGTAACTTTATTTTGTTTATTTTGAACTAATCCCACCGTGATGGCGGTAAGGGTAAGTATATTATTATTACATTAATTGATTATATATTTTCAAGTTCAAGCGCCTCCTTTGCCATCCTTCTTTCTACCCTTACCGCCACCACGGTAAGGGTTTGCCATGTCATATAGCAGATCTATTAGGTTTTGGCGCCTCTGGCGCCTGGCGCGCCATTGATGCCCGGCCCGCTGCTGGCGCTGTGCAACATTTTCTTCTGGAAAAAATTAAAATTACATCATTATTATGAAGAGTTTTGTAGCAAAATCAGGTGAAACAACTACCGGAGCTTAATTAGCCTGAATGAATCATAGTTCAGAACAATGATCGTTATACTAGTTCGAGTAGATTTCATTATGAAAACTACGATATTTCTTCGATTATTCAAATTACTTCATTTTTGACCCGTGGTCCCTTTTTGACTTTTTTTTACCCTCTGGTCCCTCTTGCTGAGTGAAATTTTTTGAGGAGATGAAAAATTTGACTCTCGTTTGGAACAAGGTTCTAATAAATTCTGCGGAGGAATCTTCGCCGATCTCGATTTGGAGAATCATCTGTCGGAACGGCTACGCAGCATTCACTTTCACCCAATAGACAGATCTGTCATGTCACTGTGATAAAATATCGTGTTCTGATTGATAGATCCGCCAATTCACTTCAAAACACTTCCCAGTCCCCCTAGAAAACGAATACGCACAAGGATTAATAAAACTCTCAAGACTCGAAGTAACTTACATAGACGCAAAGATCATTTACATTGTTTCAATACCACTACTCAATACCAATACCTTCAACATCTACCGACTGATTCCGATACCAGTCAAACAACACTACGATACCACGGACGATAAATTTGCATATATCAGACCAAGTAGCGATTACATAGCAATTACGAGGGACAGAACCCTATATTTCAAACTAACTGAACTAAAATTCAGCCAATGCATGATGTCACTAGAAAATTATATTTGCAGACAAAACCAACCACTATTCCACACTAACAATCGAATCATCTACGAAATAGGACTATTCCTTCAACCAACTTGGACACACATTAGAACATGTGACGTCAGACTTGAAACGTTCAACGGTGTATACTGGACAGAATTAATGATATCCAACTCCTGGATCTATTCCCTAACTAAACCGGAAATCATACACATCGTATGCACGGACGAAAACCCTATCCAAATATCTTTAAACGATTCCGGAATACTGAAACTAAGCAACAGATGTACAGCGAACTCAGACACGATCTCCCTATCAACAACAAAACACTATCAAACAATAGAAACTAACTCCTACACACCCGAATTCAACCTAAACATCTCAAATTTTTACGACCTATCCAGAAACGAAGACCTCAAAAACCTATCCCTCATCCCTGTATCAATACTAAACAAAACCCCATACTTGAACTCTGAAGACCTAACTTCAAACGGCCTAACATTAGACGATATCATTAAACACACAGACGAAATTACCAAAAATAAAAAATCCACAGGCAACGATAACCGTATAGAAAACATAATGTATTACATTTCCTCCGCGTTCGGATCACTATCATTAATATACTTAGCAAATAAATTTGCGATAGCACGTAAAATTTTTAACATCTTCGTAGCACTTAGGAAAGCTCGACATAACCGAATAACCAAGTGGTCGGACACCAAGCTAATCGAAATTCTGTCGAATTAAACAACTCGCCAGAAACACAAGAGACAGTAACCTGCTCTCAAACGTCACACATACAGACACCCCACACACAAATCATCATACAACAAGCTGACCCCCCAGCAATCACCGCTACTCCCGCACCAAACACAGAAGCCACTCAGACAGCTCAAACATCCTTTTATACAACATAGGAATGTAATATTATAACTCAATAAAAACTTCCTATAATATATGTTATACCTACAATGCTAATAATAATACATTACCTACCGTAACATTGTAATAAGCATATTCAACATACTATACATCTACTAACTCAGCATAAGACATTTATAACTAATCACGATCTTATTACGGATAAGTATACTCTCAACTATATTATAAACCCCAAAAAGCACCCCTGGTGCAAAAACCTTTCGCTAAGTACATTAATATGGTCACTACCCCCAAAAAACCCACCAACAAAAATTCCTCCTAAAAAAAAAAATGGTACTATCAAAATGTCTACTTACAAAAGGATTGAAATCAGATACGATTGCCAAGTACATGTCTTCTGTATAACAAAAGTTGACATCGGAAGAACAGAAAACTGAACCAACAAAAAATCATCAAAAGTTTTGCTCGTTCGCTCGCTGCGCTCGCTCACTCGATTGGTTGATGATTATCAACATACAAAAGCATTGAAATCAGATACAACTGCCAAGTACCTGTAGAATATTGAAAGTTTGGAATTGAAAAATTTGTTCAAACTAAATAACGGTGTACTCGTTCGCTCGCTGCGCTCGCTCACTCGATTGGCTTATGATTATTGGTTGAAAAAATAATTCGGATGAAGAAATTGAAAATGACAACATTTATCAAAAAATATTCACAACGAAAAAATAATTTGAACAAAATTTTAAACAAAAAATTTGGAGTCTGTGGTACGTTGGTGGGCCAATGTTTAAATGGCTATCAGATGACATTGACATGGTTCGCAATTGATATTTCATAATTCTGTTTCTACAAAAGGCCCACCAAGTACCACGGACTCCAAATTTTTTGTTTAAAATTTTGTTCAAATTATTTTTTCGTTGTGAATATTTTTTGATAAATGTTGTCATTTTCAATTTCTTCATCCGAATTATTTTTTCAACCAATAATCATAAGCCAATCGAGTAAGCGAGCGCAGCGAGCGAACGAGTACAACGTTATTTAGTTTGAACAAATTTTTCAATTCCAAACTTTTATTATTCTACAGGTACTTGGCAGTTGTATCTGATTTCAATGCTTTTGTATGTAGACATTTTGATAGTACCATTTTTTTTTTTAGTAGGAGTTTTTGTTGTTGGGGTTTTTGGGGGTAGTGACCATATTAATGTACTTGGCGAAAGGTTTTTGCACCGGGGGTGCTTTTTGGGGTTGATATCACCACTTTTTGTACAATTTCGCTTGACTACCTAATAATTGTGCTCGCTCGCTACGCTCGCTCGAATGGGTTTTCCTATATATATCCTCACCTGCGAGGCTTGCTCAGTTGTCAACATTCTGCCAATTGTTCCTATGAACATCTCAACGTATGTACAGTGATGCATTTTGCATCATCCGAATCCCTCAAAAAGCAGCAATGTTAAATGTGGTAGTATAATTTCAAACGAACGAAAATAATGTTAAAATATACACGTATGCTCATACTTTTCTGTGAGCCTTAAATTTCTGTGAACAGACGTAACATGTGTTCTTTGATTAAGTTCTACGAATTGTTCCGTTAGAATCCTGTATAATTTTATATATATATATATATATATATATATATGCCTGCAACGTGTGTCCCTACGCGCAGCCCTCCTCCTGTCTCATCTGGGCTTGGGACCGGTAATGGCGGAGGTACTTGCGTGCAGAGTTATAGTTGCTGCTCATGATTAAATATATACATATATATTGTAACTATGTTGTATACTAGTTCGCGTGAGTTGTTTGTCACGGGTTATTTTCTTAGAATATTTGGAGCTCCTCTGGGAAAAGTTGAAAAAACCCTTAATTTACCCTAATACAGACTCGGATAGATTTTACTCTACCAGAGCTGTGTGACGGATGGTGTGGGTAGAGTGGTTAATCATCCGAACGGTTCAATTGACAAGCGAGGACCTGCCGACTGTTAGGATACCCGTCACATGCGCGAAAATAATAAAATCAAAGAAAAGATCTATCTTACGATAAACCGGTAAATAGGATCGTTGCCGCCTAGTCCTATACAGGTCTTAATCGAATTGTTTAAACTTTAGTGAGGCTAGTTGATATGAATGATAAAATAACAAGAATAAAATAGATGAATAAGGTGATTCAAATGATAATAAGGATTAACTGGTAAAATCCATAATATATTCTTGAACGATTAGGAAGGTGACGATTATGATATTATTCAAGCCCTCACAAATGAAATGGACTTGGATTGATGGATAACATAAATGAAGAAATAAATTGGTCAAATAACAAAGTGATATTCAGTCACCGACGTGGGGATCGTGAAGGTTTAGCTAGTTCGTATAAGGAAGCTATTATCGAATAATAGATAGCGCAAAGAAAGGCCTATTCACGATTCGCACGTTGAGATAATCAAAGATGATATAATGAATTATTACAATGAAATAGTATCTCTCTCTCTCTCTCTACAAAGTAACGGTTTCGTCATGCGCGCAGGTAGCCTCGGACTGGGATTAGGGTAAAACCCGAAATTCTATGAATTACCCCAGCCGGGTTGTGCAGTTAGAATTGTTCACGTCACGACGATTCATTCATAATATTCATTCTTAAATTTAGATAGATATATATATGTATGGATATATGCTTAATTATAATGGTAACATACCGAGATAAAATCGAGATCGGTACCTCGGGTATCGGTGACTCGAACAGAGCGATGATTCCCGTTTTCTTTAAGACTTTATAGGTAAAAATTCACAAGAAAGGAAACCTAGCGGGACGAGGGTAAAACCCGAAATTCTATTGAATTATACCGTTTGGGTTTCTGACTTTATACTCATACCAATCTCGAGTTTAACAATATAACAATGATAAAAGTGGTGGTTGAAATGAGTGAATAGTATCGCAAGTTCACCGGGTGGTCTCGTTATTAGCAAGGGTTTTTCCCGTAATACCGTGAGTATTAGCTTATAACGATATTCCCGTGATTATACTATTCATTTGATTAAATTATATATTTTGTCATGCAGATGTTTAAATCTAAGGAATTCTGGAATACAGTATAACAAGTTCAAAAGTATAATATAATTTATAAATGAGGAATTCGTGAGCGTTCGTGGTTACTTAGCTTCGGTTGACCTGGGGTACCATAGGTCTACTTTGATAGGTATTAGCCTCCCTCACCTTAGGAACCTCGTAGCCTTTGAATTTCGTAGAATTTAGATATTGTTTTAACGCGTATTAAATGGTCGATTGTAGATAAATGTTAGTTTGAATGATTGCTGAGAACTGAAGCTACTTGATAAACACAAATGTCTGTTGTTAATATTGTCTTATTGAACTGAATGTAATATTATTCCGAATTTAAGATTAGTCTTAACACTGAATTTATGATTGAAATGATTTAGGTTAAATTTAGTGGTTATTTGATTTTCTTAACGTTACATAAATCCAGAAGGGATCTATGGCAATTATGAGATGAAGAAAAGTCTATTAACATAAAGTTGATAACAAAAAAAAAATGAAAATATATGTGTCTCTGCACTGAATCTAAGGCTAATAAACGGATCACTAAACTATTAGATTATATCTCGTTTATATAATTTATTAACGGGTACTGAGTCCTTTATACTACCACTTCACTTATAAAACGAAGAAAAGATTGAGTATAACTCTTGGCTCTAGTTAGCACACGGTTCCTCACATCCACGCACGTCGCGATTTACCAGAAGAAAGACTTTTAAATATTTGTTTAATGAAATTAGCTGTTATCTTAATAATACATAAATCCAGAAGGGATCTATGGCTTGAATTTAAATGTGTCTCTAATCCTAATTATTTATTAACGGGTACAGAGTCCTTTGTATTACCACTTGACTTTAAGAAAGAAAAGATTGAATACAACTCGTGGCTCGATAATTGCACACGGGTCGATACATCCACGCACCTCGCGATTTACCAGAAGAAAGACGCTAGTTCAAGTTCAAAGGCGACGAGGTCCCCGCGGTTGCAATAATGTATGTATTACTGCGCGCGTGGCTTAGCCAATTAGGGCCTTGTTTAGTGGCTAATCGTCACCTGATTGGTTTGAGGGACTACTTGCAGTTAGGCGTAGGCGTTGGCGTCCTGTGACGTCACGCGGACCCATGGTACACCATGGCTCACCTATAGCCCACTCACACTAATCTGATTTGAATATCTTCAGACTATATTAATAGCTTGATCTTATATTTGAATTATTAATCATTTGCTTGATCTTTTAATTTAAATAATACCTGACTTTATTATCTTGTTATTCTGCTCATCTTTAACTTAATTTTCCCTATTTCTTTGGAAAATTAGAGAGAGAGAACGCTACATCTACATACTAGTTTGGTAGTGTGAATTTGACGGGTCAGCAAGACTGAGGGTTCCAGTATTGCCTCGCCGTTATCTACGCCTACGTGACTTATGAGCCACTTCAAGAAGGGATAAAAATTCGATAGAATTAAATATTATATTTCAATATGGTTACGTTCTAAGTCACGTTTGAAAAATGAACGGAATAAGCTATTGCGCATTAAAAAGAAAGTTGATATTTATCTTATATATATATTGGGTAAATAAATATATTGGATGAATGAATTTATAGGCTTGGTTAGGAAGAATCCGAATTGCAGGGGTTGCAATACCAAGCATATATTATAAAGAATTTAGAATGAAAAGGAATTCAGCAAATATATATATATGTGAAAGTTGCGCACGTAACAGATGCCTCCCTACAGACTTGGAATATGCTAGATTCACCAGACTAGGATAGCAATTATCGCTCTACCGTAGCTGTCCTGAATCTAGCTCACCGAAGCTGCCTATTACAGACTTGGGATATGTGTGTTCTCAGACTAGGGTACCAATTATAGCTATACCGTAGCTGTCCAACACACTCACCGAAGCTGCCTTTTAGCTAAACAATGAATTTAAGTTTATAAGCAATTGAAGTGAAATACTTCTCTGAAAGAATAAAATTTTAGGTTATGTTTTCAAGGAAAATAGAAGACAAGGATCAGATTTCTGATATTTGTGAGATCAGTTGATCCTATCCTATTTATTGATTTATCTTGTTTGAACTCTCTATTTTACAAAATCATAAAAAATGGGAAACATAAAATAATAATGATGAGAGAATGAGATGAATGAATGATTTTATGAATGTTTCCTTAATCTAAATTTCCTTATATTTAATTTTTAGCCTCAATGGCCGGACTTTGTTCTTTTTTTTGTTTCAATTCTTTTATTTCGATTCCCTTTTTATTTTAATTGAGACGCCGCTTTGGCTGAGTCGATATTTTTAATTTTTTTGTGATTCTACTTGAAACGCCGCTTATGGCCGGAACAATTCTCTAATTTTTGCTTGATTCTAATTGATGCGCCGCTGTGGCTGAAACGATCTTTAAACTTTTACGTGATTCTAATTGATACGCCGCTATGGCTGAAACAATCTTTTAAATTTTAACGCGAGTACGCTGCCGTTTGAGAGAATAGAGTGAATATATGACAATGAGTCGCACGGCCGCTTTGGCTCGAATACGCTGGCGAGGCTTAGCTTCATCCGTCTTATATACCAAGCGTGTTGTCACATCGACGCTCCGACCTTCTGGTATTGTATCACGTGATACAATACCTGTGTGTGCTATGTCCATGATGTGACGTATAGTCAGCCTATTTAGCCTATAGGCTGCACACGTTACAATATAAATATTAGATATATGTATTGCAATTCTTAGGTAGTTTTTTTTTTTTTTTTTAATGCAGCTAGGTCCTGTGCAAAAAGAACATGTACGCGTCCCGTACTCATAACGTCAACTTCAACTTCGAGTCTGAACAGAAAGTCTCGAAAAATATAGAATTGGGCCTATTGATGCAAGACTAGCGTAGAGCATAAAATGGAAGTTTTTGAAGTCAAACACTTGCATTCTGCTCTATTCGTTTGACTCTACCCGTCTTTTTTATCAAATCACGCCATCCCGATATCTTGCAACTTCAGCGTTTTCTCTCATCATCCTCTCTTCTCAAACGACGACCCGCTACAAAATTGAACAATCCATAAAAAAAGTTTTTCTCCAATAATTACATTCATAAATAAACTTACGCCGAGTCTGAAACGAATAAATAAATATAGATGAGAATCATCTGACAAGGAGGGAGTCGATCGATCATTTCTTTCATAGCGAATAAGTATTTGCATTCAATTTGTCTTGATAGCACTAATCTGAATCCATAAAAAAGGTTTTTCTCAAATAATTACATTCAGAAATGAAATTACGCCGAGTCTGAAACGAATAAATAAATATGGAGGAGAACCTCTATCATCTGAAAACGAGAGAGGCGATCGATCATTTCTTTAATCGTGAATAAGCATTTTCATTCTGAATATCTGTCGTGATAGCACTAATCGGAATTTGAGAAAAGCTCAAGAGAGACGAACATACAAACACAGGTCGCATACCAAAATCGAACGAATTTAGGTACAGTAGACTCTATAATTCGCCGCATGATGGATAGTAGGACCAAGAATACACCGAGAACGAGACCGAAAGACATATTAGAACGTGGGTATCGATATACAGCGTGATTCTCAAGTCGCGGAAAAGATTTTACATGCAGATTCCCTATCAAAATCTAAGAATAAAGTTCCTTATCAAAATCTTCGAGGGACCGCTCGTTCTTGAGTTATAGAAGGTTTAGTCAACCCAATCAGACGGCCGTAATGTGACGTGCTCAGTCTCGTCGCAATCCTGAAAAATTAATAGTGCCCGCGTCGCATGAACTTTGCCTGAAATTTCGGTTTTTTATTCCGTAATTTTTATTATAAAAATAATAATTAATAAATAATAATTAATAATAATTATAAATATAATTCCTTATATCAAATCATGCTATCCTCATATTTTTAAACTTCAACATTTTCTCTTGATTTTCTCTTGTCAGACTTCCTCAGGCAGTAACTTGCTAAATAATTGAACCTAAAAAAACCGTTTCTTCCGATAATTGCATTCATAAATGAAAATAAGCCAAATCTACAAGGTATACGTAAATAAAATCAAGAAATAATAGTCAGTTAATAGTCATCTGACAATCTTGTGTCATGCAAGGTCAACCAAACCTGATCGTAAAATTATCTATTCACAATTGTTATTTTATTTATCACCATAAATTTCACACGTCAGTCGATTCGCAACACCTCAAAAGCTCGAGATCGTAGGATTTAAGATTAGCCTATCGAAACATATTTGTTGGTGACTATCATATTTATGTACTTGGTGTGAGGTTTTCGCACCTAAGGGGCTTTTGGTGGGTATTCACTAGTTTTTGTACCTTCGAATTTCGTAATAATCATTGCTTGTAGTACTTCCTTTCATTTCCTTTATTTGAATTAAAAAACATGTAATCACAACACGCGTCTGCTAATAATGCAGACGGTTTCTGTCTGCGATCCGAGCGCTAACTACGTCGTGACCGCTCGTACTAACGGCACTCTATATAACTTTTGGTGTAGATTTTCCCTTCTATGTCATGTTCTCAGATAAGTAAGGACGTATGTTCTATGCTTATACACAGAACATACGTCCTCACTTATCTGAGAACATGACATAGAAGGGTGTATAAGCATAGAACATACGTCCTGCGTCTAGCGACGAAATGTGATTTTATGGGAATGGTTTTAGTGTGAAACAACTTTTGTGTGGATTTTCCTTTCCATGTCATATTCCCAGATGCGTAAAGACGTATGTTCTGTGTATAAGCATCGAACATACGTCCTGCGTTCAGCGACGAAATGTGATTTTATGGGAATGGTTTTAGTAGGCTGAATCTTGGTCTGAAGAACAGAAAAGAGAAAATTTCAACGATGAAACGAGGTTTCAGAAACGGTAGTTACTTATATCTCAGCACTCCGGACACCGATTTAATCGATCTAGGGCTCAAATGAAAGCTTTTCATGCCTACATTCTAGATTAAATTAGTTTCAATTCGTGTAGTATGTGAGGTGAAAGAAAACGAGGATACTAATTCGCGTTATAGGTTAGGGTAGTTGCCTCTCGGGTATATAGGCTTGTTGAGTCTCGCGCTTGAAAATTTTTTTTCTCAATGTACTTGGCGCGAGACTCTACCGAGTCTCTTGATCTATATGAAAACCGTATTCAACATACCGTATGTATGTTACTAACTCAGCATAAGACATTTATAACCAAACAATCTCATTGCGATTAAGTAATTTCAACTGTACTATGATTTCGTAATCAAAATCACACCTCTTACATGTAGGTATATTTACTACCGTAAATATACGACCCTATACTTAACATAAATTTTATAGAAAATTCATGAAACTTCGCTCCTGCTTCGCAGGAGCACTACCGTAAGAAATAGACATATTCACTATCGTGAATACACACCCAGGTACACTCGCTAACACGAATGTACGCGTAGATAAATCTACTAACGTAGATATATGCACATAGATACATTCACTAGCGTGAATGTATCCTTAGATATACATATTTCATCTTTTCAATAATTTTTGCTAACTTTACAGAAAAATTTCCTCCTGCTTCACAGGAGCAATATTTTGTTCCCCCGGGGATGGGCGTGTTACGTACTCCATACTATTCCATACTCCTCTATGCTCTCTATGCTCTCTCACCATCAATACCCAAGACATAACATCCTGCATGCATCCAGTCCCACAGCCTCTTATCAGAGGAAGTTTCATCCTTACATTCAAAGAACTTCATCCCTACCTATGCGCCCACTAACTGCACCTGCATAAACAAGCTCATGCCCGGGAGAACAATGGAAAAGAATGATCTCATCATTCAGCTCAATAGTAGCCATTAAAACACTTGCTCTGCAATCGCCAAACAGAGCAGTCGCTCAATCACTTGCTTCTCGATCATTAAAGAAAGCAGTCACTCTTAGACTCGCTTCCAAAATCATAATTCATTAACTCGAAATCACTCTTCACTTAAACTCTAAGAACTTGTAAAACTCGTATAGAAGATCATTCACCAATAAACGATTATTCAATTATTATATATATCAATTCACATCAGTCACCCATCACCCAAAGACCGGTTACCTTAAGGTGTAAAACGAGGAACGAACTCAACGACAACTCTATCCAGATACGTACTACTGGTAGCAGCTCAACCCTAAACCTGAATAACTCTAATTACAATCATAACACTGGTGGCAGCGTAACCACCTCATCAACCTCATTCATAACACTGGTGTCAGGGTTATTCCTAACATAACCCCTGATTCTTTTTCTATTTTCGAGTACCTAACACCTGTGAAAATTTGTATTTGAGAAGCATAGACGAATGTGATGAAATTATGTTATTTTCATTTTTAAAAAGGCCGCGTCATTTATTTTGTAAGTTGATGGATTATTATTATTGTCACATATAATATAATGTGTCATACAGGATGTGGATAAATAGTTGAGGGGAAAATTTTGCACACCGTAATTGAGACGATTTATATTTTAAAAACAATAATTTATCGTATTCTAGATCAATGAATATGAATAACCTATCTCAAACTAAAAAAAAAAAAATAATTTTAGTGAGAAGAACTCATCATATACATACTGTATTTTCTTTACTTCATTATACCGGGCGATTATGTGGAAATTACAGGTTCCAAGCGCGCAGGTGCTGATTTATTCAAATATCATTGGCCGGCAGAATCGTGCTAGCAACACTACCAACTTTTCAGTAACATCCCTAGTTCTGTCGTCTGCTAGATTCACACGAACATAACCTATTCCTGCCACGGTCTGACGCCATTTATATTTGACAACAATCGGAAACAAATAGCAGACGGACTCTAGGGATATTCGTGGCACGTCTGAAATTGGCGTCCCTCGTAATATTCGAATAAATCAGCGGCTGCGCGCTTGGAGCCTGTAATTTCCACATAATCGCACGGTATTTATCAAAACCAACAAGAATGAACACTTGGTCTTGGAACCATAATCTTTATAACTTAGTACGTAAATATCTTATGGGACAGTATAGTTTCTATCCTACGGACGTTCTTCAAATTTGTATTGGATTAAAAGTCATGCTTCATTTTAGTGTACAATATAATGAATCGTTGAGTTTGAACAATTAACCATACTAAAACCATTATTTATTATTGTGGATGTTTCAGTGTTGTTTTTTGATGATATAGCACTATTATTTATTTGACTGCATTTATTGTTAACACCTTTTCTTTGTTTTGGCGATGGTTGTTGCAGCGTGGCACTTGTTTCACTAGAATCAGCAATACTAGTTGACGGTTGAACATACTTCTGCATCTGCGAGTAAAGTTGCCGACGTTCGGCCAACGTTTTTATCATTAGCTGTGAAAAGCATATTTTGATGATTTCGATACATACGAAGATCGTTCTTTGACTTGAATATTTTGGTGGCCCTGAAAAGGGCCGAGAATTGTCGATGGTGCTTACTTAGAGCTAATGTACTTGGTGACAGCCTTTGTGTCTTCACGCACAGCGTGTTTCGCTAATTCGCCGGGAAGCAATAGTCTGACTGCAGTTTGAATTTCCCGAGATATCATGGTAGACCGCTTGTTGTAGTGGGCGAGTCGAGTAGACTCAGCGGCAATTCGTTTAAAAATTTCGTTCACAAAGCTCTTCATGATGCTCATAGCTTTACTAGGAATACCAGTGTCGGGGTGCACCTGCTTCAACACCTTGTAGATGTAGATTGCATAAATGTTAATTTCGTTGCTGTGTTCAAGCGTAATAGGTTTCGATTATTCTGCTTCGTTCTGTTATTTCAGCTTGATAACCCATATCGATCAGATTGTCGTTATGTACATCTGGTAAATCATTATCCCCCAGTTGCACGTCGGGTAAAACGCTATATATATAACAAAAGTAAAGTAGAAGATCATTTCGAAAGCAATTTTCAGCCTCTAATACTTATGCACTTTCATGCACCCATGCATGATACGAAAATTATGCAACACTGCAGATGCTGTTATAAACCTCCCAACTTTCACGGGATTCCGATAACATAATTTACGCTCACGTTTGATGTCTCGCCACACTGCCGAGAGATGTCCAAACGTTTGTTCGATTCTACATCGCGTTAATACGTGTTCTGCTGTGAACCATGCAGCTGGGAAGCCTTCAATTGCGTTTCGGGCTGGCGTAAGAAGTACTGGCAAAGGGGTGTATCCGCTGTCGCCTATGTTACGTGAGGGGCATGAGCTCGAGCGGAAACTAATATTGACTCACGCAACAACCAAATATTAATATCCACGAAAGAGTGAATGAAAGATCTGACTTGGGTCAGATCAGGTATGTGGGTACGTTGTTGCTGAACCCTATACGGAGTCGTACCATATGTGTAAAAACGATTGAGGCCTGACTTAAAGAGAATACAAAATAAAGGAAATGAAATAATATGGAGATTAATTAACTGGTAGAAATAAGATATATTCTGAAAACGATTATGGAACAGTTACTAAGGTGAACAATAAGGTTTGACAAATATAATGATTATGATAATATGTAAACTAAATGCCAACATTAGTGTTATGTTATTGGACTAAGCCTTGGGGCGAGGATCCCTAATAATCCTACGACTAGGGAAATCCCAAAGTCTCAGAGACTGTCGTAGGGTCATCCGACTCCCGGGTTCATGGAGCTGATTTTAAACCTACCGAACAATAAAATATAAAGTACTATAATCTAGGCTCGGATGATATGCGCGATAATTACACAGATATCCGTAACTCTCTCTCTCTCTGTTGGTTTTGACAATTTTATAACCAAATATCTGGATCGAACTTCGGGACGAGGATCCCTAATAATCCTACGACTAGGGAAATCCCAAAGTCTCAGAGACTGTCGTAGGGTCATTTGAGACCCGAGTTCGAGAACCTGATTTTTAGAACTATTCGTACAGAAATATTGATGTGCGCAAGATCAGAGTGAGAAAGGGAGATCCCAAAATACTAGAGTTCCTAGTATTGGCTCACCCCGATGATGCACAAGAATTAATGATTATTGATATAAATCCAGGTGAAATAGTGAAAAATAGCGGCTAGGTAACTATAATTAGGCGAATTTTATCAGGCTGATGACTGATCGTGAAACAAACGGGAGACTTAGCTTCCGTTGTCTGACTGTGATGAAATCGGGAGTCGTGGGGCAGTCCAGGGTGCGTCCTTGTCCCTTCTTTGATGATGCTTCACGGAATTTATATGTTTCGAACTGACGTTATATCGCGATTTCGTTATTAATTAAAAGTATGGGGGCAAATACGGGTATTTATATTAAAAGAGAAAAATGAACCTTTTGTTTTTAATAGTTCTGATGGAAAGAGAAAAAAAAAAAAGGAAATGTGTCCCTCGCACTGAATCTAACACTAGGTTTTATGCGCTTTTGCACTGAACTATGCTAATAATTTGATTAATGAATTATGAGTCTATCAGGTTAGAGTTTTGCTCATTGACGAGGAGCACAAGGCTTTCAAGACCGTCACTTGGAGATTTTTCGATGCGAGACTCTAGCTTGTATATCACTTCCCCATGTTCACGTCTACGCGCCTCGCGATTTGACAGACGAAAGACGCTGTTTGCTAAAGAGATGCAGCCAGGTAACCGTGCGCGACGATATGTGTATTAATCCGCGCGGTGAATTAACCAATTAGATGTTTAGTCTCTTCGCGGATGAGTTAGACGCGTCGCATCCTAGGGAAGCTCCTTGGTCCGCGACTTGCGGCTCCCTGTTCCGCCACAGTCGGTTGACAATAACTATTATAAATTTATGCATTCGGATTCTTTCAATAATTGACATACATTCCTCCATTCCTTAGTCTAGTTGTTTTCCTTGATTACGGATTATCACCCCTAATGGCCACCCCTATTTGTTCTTGCGTGATTGCATTATGGATCAGAGGAGTTACGGTAAATCGTCTATTGGTGCATGGTCAGCAAGACTAGATTTGCTGACCTTTCTAGCGCTCCGAGGTGCTATAGGATACATGACTTCGTGGAAAAGATGATGATATTCTAAACAAGGGAAATATCATATCATATCATAATGATTTAAACCAATGAGTCCCAACGAATGATAACGATCAGGGGAACCTCAAAGTGCTACGCACTATCGTATCCCTCGCTAAGACTAACCGGCTAACAATCTATAAAGGGAAAAAAAAAGGCAATATGTAAAGGTACGCATCAGGTCGTAACACCTACAAGGTGGACACAGTTACATTTATTTGATCTGAAACAAGTTAGGGGGAGTGGAAAACTTCAGTAACGTGTTTCGATTTTCAATAAGTGAGTATAAATGTGCTGATGATATGTATATCAATCATACCGAGTATATAGTAACGACAAGTATTTGATATACGCACAACTTGCACATTCATCGCATGGTATCCTTTATGGTTATAGGACGCCTCTTCGTTCTCACATGGTCTGATAAACGAGACTGGGAAAAAATCTATCAAGCCCAAGACCCCAGGAAAGTTGATATGCTGTTGAAACCTGTGCAAATATATTTAATTGTGAAGCGTGTCATTGATAATGACAGATGCTCGTGATAACACAGTTTCAAAACTCTGTGATTGCTTTCAATTACATCATAATTTTATAATCACCGAATGAATTACAACATTCGTATTTCGTACCGTTGCTATACGTGTTTCCGTTCTTCTCTGGTTGATGGCAGTTGTATAAATCTGGGTGAGAGACTCACAAGGGCATTAGTTACCTCGTTTGAGCAGCGGCTGACGGTTGATTGGCTTAGAGGGTGTTCGTGGTCTTGTCCCACGCCCTTCTGGTAACCCCCTTTGGCAGAGAATCTCAGTGCGCACAGTACTTGCACGTGCACTGAAATCGATGAGTTATTGTGCAGCTCAATATGCGCATGTAAGAGCTCTACCAGATCCAACACTAGGTCACAAGGCATTCTGTGAAAATTTAAACATTTTTAACGTCACATCTCCATCAGGATATTTTGTGCTTGGTGCAAGATTGAGACACATAGAGCGCCTCAGCTCAGAAACAGCAATGAAAGGAGGAAGACCATAACCGTACCTATATAATTTTCGGAAGTATTGAGTCCATTTCAAAGGGATTCGATGTATCTCGTAATTCCTTCCGGCGTATTCGAAGCTGACGAAGTAGAATGTGCCTATTCTGCGCCTCGTCTTCTTCAATGATTGCCATTATACTGTAACGTGGCCAAAATCGATTCTATTAATAATATGAAAATTGAACACATAAAGTAGGTTCCAGCCGCGTGGGACGGGATTCTCGTTCGCGTCATCTACCAGCAGCGGCGCGCACTCGATTCTCGGCCCAGCGCTGGGGCCCTCGCTGAGAACCTTTCCCGCGAGTGAAGTGACTCCGAGGCGGGTTGAACTACCCGGCTCGCGGCCGGCTTGAGCAGACTCTACTTCATAGAGATCTCGGTTCCTTGTTATGACGAATGTCGGCACGGGTAGTTGTTTCGGCCTCTACTCCTGTCCTGACATTTGTCCCCTGCTTCTTGTCCAACGGCAAAGCTACCTTGACCGCTTCGGCGCTCTTGTCTGTCAGACCCGTTGTACGACATAACCCAGCTTCATATTAAAATCACTTGCTAATGAATTCAACGTAGAATCCTTTATATTTCTCATTCCGTATCAAACGGAACGTATTCGCTGAGTAATAGCGCCTCCTCATTTATGATAATGAGTCTTCAGTATCGAAACTAGGGTGTAAATTCATGCGAAAACCCCCTCTACTTGCTTTCCATATGCCTATCTGTGAATATATTTTTATACTTATGTCCCTAGTTATGGTTAGCTATTAAGGTGAAGTGAAAGGTTTCAAGGCCACGGCCGGGTGCTTTTCACCGTGGTAAGACAGAAATACCGAACGTTCGGTACCTCTGCCTACCGCTAGATGGCGCAGTGCACGTCTTCCGATGCTTGATACGCCAGTATAGGTATACGTATACCGATGCTCGCGATTATTTCGAACTTCGGAATCGAACTTTCCATAACCTCAAATCTGAAATGAACTCCTATGTTGGGCTAACTGTCAAAAGTGTGAGGTTATGTCGTCTGCTTATATTATATGGATTTTTGTCCAACAAATCGAACTTTTCATAATCTCAAATCTAAAATGAACTCCTATGTTGGGCTAACTGTAAAAAGTGTGAGGTTATGTCGTCTGCTTATATACGTCATTTGAATGTATTCTTATTATTTCAATTTTCGACCAACTAATCGATTCCTCCATAACCTCAAATCTAAAATGAACTCCTACGCTAGGATAGCTGTCAAAAGTGTGAGGTTATGTATTATGTGAGGGCTTGTGTTATTTGGATTCTTGTCCAATAAATCGATCTTTCCATAAACTCAAATCTGGAATAGAGTGACTAGCAGTCAATCGAGTGAGGTTAGGTCAGGAGGAGGAACATAAACATCTTACGTGAAGCGACAGAAGAAACCTTCACTAGCGCCGCCGCTCGGTTCACAAGTATACTGGTCGCGATGTCGGTACGGGCTCTCACCTCAACTGAATGTCGGGTTTTTAGTTATGAGTGACGGAGAATCGTCAATTCTCACCCATTTCTCTATCAAATGACACGGGAATAGGCTCAGAGTGTGTGGTTATTCATTGCGGAGTGGCTGATTGTCGGAAAAATGCGATTATCTGCGGGAACAGTGAGTAATCTCGCGATATATGTGGTCGGTACGTCAATCTGTGAAAATTTTTGTCAAATTTTGAAAAAGTGAAATAATCAGCCACTTTTTGCCATAATTATGTGTAATCCCTCAAAGTTTCATTGCGATTGATTCAGTAGTTTCGGAGAATTCGCGATTCCCGTTTCCGAGGTTCTGACAAACGGGAATCGTGAATTCTCCGAAACTACTGAATCAATCGCAATGAAACTTTGAGGGATTACACATAATTATGGCGAAAAGTGGCTGATTATTTCACTTTTTCAAAATTTGACAAAAATTTTCACAGATTGACGTACCGACCACATAAATCGCGAGATTATTCACTGTTCCCGCAGATAATCGCATTTCCTCGACAATCAGCCACTCCGCAATAGAAAACCACACACTTTGAGCCTATTCCCGTGTCATTTGATAGAGAAATGGCTGAGAATTGACGATTCTCCGTCACTCATAACTAAAAAACCAACATTCAGTTGAGGTGAGAGCCTGTACCGACATCGCGACCAGTATACTTGTGAACCGAGCGGCGGCGCTAGTGAAGGTTTCTTCTGTCGCTTTACGTAAGATGTTTCTGCTGCTCCTCCTGACCTAATCTCACTCGACTCACAGCTAGTCACTCTATTTCAGATTTGAGTTTATGGAAGGATCGATTTATTGGACAAGAATCCAAGTAACACAAGCCCTCAAATAATACACAACCTCACACTTTTGACAGCTAACCTAGCGTAGGAGTTCATTTTAGTTTGAGGTTATGGAGGAATCGATTAGTTGGTCGAAAATCGAAATAATAAGAATACATTCAAATGCCGTATACAAGCAGACGACATAACCTCACACTTTTGACAGTTAGCCCAACATAGGAGTTCATTTCAGATTTGAGGTTATGAAAAGTTCGATTTGTTGGACAAAAATCCATATAATATAAGCAGACGAAATAACCTCACACTTTCGACAGTTAGCCCAACATAGGAGTTCATTTCAGATTTGAGGTTATGTAAAGTCCGATTTGTTGGACCAAAATCCACATAATATACGCAGACGACATAACCTCACTCGACTGACAGCTAGCCGAACCTAGAACTCTATTTCAGATTTGAGGTTATGGAAAGTTCGATTTGTTGGACAAGAATCCAAATAATACAAGAGGACGACATAACCTCACACTTTTGATAGCTAGCCTAACATAAGAGTTCATTTCATATTAGAGGTTATGGAAAGTTCGATTTCGAAGTTCGAAATAATCGCGAGCATTATTATACGTATATACTGGCGTAGCAAGCGTCGAAAGATGCGCACTGCGCCATCTAGCGGTAGGCAGAGGTACCGAACGTTCGGTATTTCTGTCTTACCACGCTGAAAAGCACCCGGCCGTGGCCTTGAAACGTTTCACTTTACCTTAAGGTGAAGTGAAACGTTTGTCAGAACTTCGAAAACGGGAATCGTGAATTCTCCGAAACTACCGAATCAATCGCAATGAAACTTTGAGGGATTACACATAATTATGGCAAAAAGTGGCTGATTATTTCACTTTTTCGAAATTTGACAAAAATTCTCACAGATTGACGTACCGACCACATAAATCGCGAGATTATTCACTGTTCCCGCAGATAATCGCATTTCCTCGACAATCAGCCACTCCGCAATGGAAAACCACACACTTTGAGCCTATTCCCGTGTCATTTGATAGAGAAATGGCTGAGAATTGACGATTCTCCGTCACTCATAACTAAAAAACCAACATTCAGTTGAGGTGAGAGCCTGTACCGACATCGCGGCCAGTATACTTGTGAACCGAGCGGCGGCGCTAGTGAAGGTTTCTTCTGTCGCTTTACGTAAGATGTTTCTGCTGCTCCTCCTGACCTAATCTCACTCGACTCACAGCTAGTCACTCTATTTCAGATTTGAGTTTATGGAAAGATCGATTTATTGGACAAGAATCCAAGTAACACAAGCCCTCACATAATACACAACCTCACACTTTTGACAGCTAACCTAGCGTAGGAGTTCATTTTAGTTTGAGATTATGGAGGAATCGATTAGTTGGTCGAAAATCGAAATAATAAGAATACATTCAAATGCCGTATACAAGCAGACGACATAACCTCACACTTTTGACAGTTAGCCCAACATAGGAGTTCATTTCAGATTTGAGGTTATGAAAAGTTCGATTTGTTGGACAAAAATCCATATAATATAAGCAGACGAAATAACCTCACACTTTCGACAGTTAGCCCAACATAGGAGTTCATTTCAGATTTGAGGTTATGTAAAGTCCGATTTGTTGGACAAACATCCACATAATATACGCAGACGACATAACCTCACTCGACTGACAGCTAGCCGAACCTAGAACTCTATTTCAGATTTGAGGTTATGGAAAGTTCGATTTGTTGGACAAGAATCCAAATAATACAAGAGGACGACATAACCTCACACTTTTGATAGCTAGCCTAACATAAGAGTTCATTTCATATTAGAGGTTATGGAAAGTTCGATTTCGAAGTTCGAAATAATCGCGAGCATTATTATACGTATATACTGGCGTAGCAAGCGTCGAAAGATGCGCACTGCGCCATCTAGCGGTAGGCAGAGGTACCGAACGTTCGGTATTTCTGTCTTACCACGCTGAAAAGCACCCGGCCGTGGCCTTGAAACGTTTCACTTTACCTCAAGGTAAAGTGAAACGTTTGTCAGAACTTCGAAAACGGGAATCGTGAATTCTCCGAAACTACTGAATCAATCGTAATGAAACTTTGAGGGGTTACACAGAATTGTGGCAGAAAGTGGCTGATTATTTTACTTTTTCAAAATTTCACAAAAATTTTCACAGATTGACGTACCGACCACATAAATCGCAAGATTATTCACTGTTGCCGCAGATAATCGCATTTCCCCGACAATCAGCCACTCCGCGATGAAAAACCACACACTTTGAGTCTATTCCCATGTCATTTGATAGAGAAATGACTGAGAATTGACAATTCTCCGTCAGTCATAACTAAAAAACCGACATTTTGTTGAGGTGAGAGCCTGTACCGACATCGCGATCAGTATACTTGTCAACCGAGCGGCGGCGCTAGTGAAGGTTTCTTCTGTCACTTTACGTGAGATGTTTCTGCTGCTCCCGCTTGACAAGAAACACAAATATTCAACATCGGATCGCAAAGGGCTAACCTCACCCGACTAACAGCTAACCTGAAATACGAACAACGGATGGGTAGAATCGTGTTCGGAATTTACGTTACGAGATAACATCATTGCTCGTTTATTCATATTACCCAAATCTCCTGAATGGAAGAAAGAAAGTTCGAATAATCATTGACAGCTTACCTGAAAAACGAACGTAGGATGCCTGAAATCGTATTTGGGATTGACGTTACAACGAGACGATTGCTCTTCAATTTCTTCTACTCCTATCTTTGATCCCAATGTTTCGAAAGTAAATAACGTATGTGAACGATCAACATCGGATCCCAGACGTTATAATCTAACTCGTCCGACAGCTACCCTGAGACTCGAATGTAGGATAAATAAAATTGTATGAGAAAGTCAGGATTCATTTAGCTCGTTTATTCATATCATGCGTATATTTCATTCCCCTAGATTTTTTCGAAACAGGCATATGATGAAAATAAATTCGAATAATCGATACAAGATCCCAGACGTCGTCATCTCACATTTCTGGTAGCTAGCCTAAAAGCCGAACATAGGGAATAAGATTTTGTTTGATTAATCGATAGATACAGGTTTATTCAGCCTTCTCGGCTAACGTATAGTAATATACAATATTTGGTACTTTCTCTTTTACATCTAAATTATCTCCTATAATAATATACAGTATCTGTTAAATAATTTCTCATTTATATCTATATCTACATTAACTTTTCTATAATTTGTATCCGATTACACTTTTTTCAAAGCCTTCGGGATCTGCGGAATTTTTGTCTTCCCTTGGTAGATTTTTGTATATTTTTGCCCAAGTATACATTATGCTTTGTTGGGCACTCGCTGTTTTCCTTGTACTTATCCGTATGTACTGTGCCTGACTTGTTCTCATACCTTTGTTTCCCCCAACTAATTCTGATCTGTTGCTCAGTTCGTCCGGCATTATGTTATTAACCATTACATATATGGAAACATTCATTTTAAACTCTAATCTTGCCTGTATCGTCATAAAACTTAGCGCTTCTAGCATATCCCTAATCTTTGCATATCTATTTACTTATTGGGGAAGCTAGTTTTTGTTCCAACTTTTTTCAGTATATGGTCACAGCGTTCTTCAGATTTCAATCTGTCATCCGATACGGCTCCGAGGTACTTCATTGTCGTCACTCTTTCAAGTTCGTTTCCCGCTTTCGTTTTTATTTGAATTTCGAGCCCTAGTTCCTTCCTAATACAGAGTAGCGGTTATGGAGAGATGGATCTGTTGAACAACAATCGGAATAATAAAAATAGATTCGAATAACAAACACAACTAGCAGGCGACATAAGCTCGCTCGACTGACAGTTAGCCAAACATAGGACTCTATTTCAGATTTGAGGTTGACTGAGAGATCGATTCGGTGGACAATAATCCAAATAATACAAGCAGACGACACAACCTTACACTTTTGACAGTTAGCCTAGCATAGGAGTTCATTTCAGATTCGAGGCCATGGAAAGTTCGATTTGTTGGACAAAAACCTACATAATACAAGCAGACGACATTACCTCACACTTTTGACAGTTAGCCTAACATAGGAGTTCATTTCAGATTCGAGGCTATGGAAAGTTCGATTTGTTGGACAAAAATCCACATAATACAAGCAGACGACATAACCTCACACTTCTGACAGCTAGCCTAGCATAGGAGTTCATTTCAGATTCGAGGCTATGGAAAGTTCGATTTGTTGGACGAAAATCCACATAATACAAGCAGACGACATAACCTCACACTTCTGACAGCTAGCCTAACATAGGAGTTCATTTCAGATTTGAGGTTATGAAAAGTTTGATCCATTGGACAAAAATCCACATAATACAAGCAGACGACACAACCTCACTTGACTGACGGCTAGCCTAGCATAGGATCTCCTCTCTGGCTGCCGTCCCATGTAGGCCCGGCTTCCCGGAATCCGGAATCACGGAACGGAACGTTATATGCGTCGGTGTAAACATACACGCAATACATGGAGAAAGTCACTAGATTCCGTTCCGTTTTTCGTCCGGGCCTACATGGGACGGCAGCTTCAGAGTTGCGGTTATGAAGTGTTTGATTCGTTGGACAAGAATCAAAATAAAGAAAATGAATTCCAATAATCTATGAATGAAAAGGAGAGATCCTCGAATAATGAAAATCAATAAAATCAGGTTAGGGGAATTCCAAAGGGTACTTCAATCACCTGCAATTTTTAAACCGTTGGCATGAGGATTTCGGGTTTTTGAATCTCTTTTTAGCGGTTGAAATTCCGGATAAGATGGTGTACCGCAGATGTCTGTAGTACATAAGATGTAGTTCATAATATCAAATCTATGCATAAGTGGCATAGATTAACACAAACGAGGATATATTCCTCCGTTAATTCAATGTAAAGCATAAAATTTCATCTTCCACCCTCTACATCTTCGAGCGTGCCGCCCATTTTTTTACCAGGACTTGTTTTCAGCTAAAACCTACAACTTTTTACGGTGGGGTACGAGATTTTTTTTTTCTCATTCTTTATAATTTATAACATTTCGTTCATATGTATGATTATAAAATGGTGAAAACATCTATGTTGGGTCTCTTTGAAAATCTAAATGCATGACTCACGAAGTCTCGTATGTCGACTACGTCAAGATCTGAACGTCAAGCTTATAGTCTCTATTAGTTTAAATTTCTGTTGCCTGAAATTTTTTCAGCATATTTAATCGCAGAGATATTATCATTTGAATTCATAATGGTGACATTCCAAAGAGAAGATACACCTCAGGATTGGTAAGAATTTTTAACAGCATGCGCGCGTATCGGGTCGTTTCCGACCACTGTCCGACGCTGTTCGGTAGTCGAGAGATGAAGATGTAGTTTGTAGAAAATTGTAAGCGGAGGCTTTCCGCGCGCTCCGCGCTCGGAGGTTTTCCCGCGCCGACATGAATAAGGTTCTCACGAGCGTTGCACGACTAATGAATTAATTTTTGAAGAGTTAGCTAACACGACTGCTGTTCGTTACACGCCATACCCATAAATTAACAATCTTTCGGAATTCTGTTTGAATAATACACTTTGGTTGACTGCAGCTCTTATAATCTTATCAAACGGACAGTACGTTTTTGATCGAGATTGAGCAAATGCCGAAATGATACGAAATGCACCCGAGGGAGTTTTCCGAACAATCCCGCTGAGTTTCGTCGTTTTCTCACCCTCTGAAAAACGTGACAACCGAACATAACCGCCCCGCGCACGCGCGAAGTACAAGGTACGTATTGTTTAAACAATTCATTTTTCACGGATACAGTAGACAGTGGTCAAATATTACAAACTGTAAAGTTTGGTCGTTTGCTCACTCTCAAACAAAAAATTACGGTCCGTTTGATCAAATTACAAAAACTGCAGTAAACCCTAGTTTATTTTTCGAACAACATTCAGAAAGACTGTTAAATTATGGGTACTACGTGTAATAAACGGCACGCGCGTTTGCTCACCCCCCAAAAATTAGTTTAGCAGTCGTTCAACATTTGGAAGAACCTAATTCATGCGAGGGCGTGAGGACCTACGGCGGGCATTATGATAGTTATGGAAATCTGCCTCCACCCAAAAAATTCATTCAATATTTTGGGAATAATGTGCAAATTGAATACAATCACAAACAATATCAAAATTACAATTCCACAATCTGTGGACAGCTGTGTTTGTATTTTTTACACGATAATACATAAATTACATAGGCATTTGAAGTTCAGTATGCATGTGACTGCGCTATGTCTCTGACGCTCACGCTATCGGGGTCAACATCCGTTCTGAGTGCGAATCATTTTCCACCGATTGTCTTAGATGAGAATGCTCAATATGTATTGGGATGAGTAGATTTTGGAACTTTCAACTCAATACCTAATGTCGACGGAGCAAACAATACATTTTATCATGACGGTAACAAAAAAATTCTCATTACCGAAAGATCTCACGAAATTGATGATTCGAATAGATGTTTAGCTAGAACGTTAGTTAAAGATTCTGAATCAGCACCACCCATTATACTTCGCCTGAACAACAACACATTAAAATGCGAGTTGAAGTGCAAGTATGACATTGACTTTAGTGGGGAAAATAACCTCGGCTCCCTGCTAGGTTTTACAGAGCGACAGCTCAAAGCTAACGTCTGGCATGAATCTGATTTACCTGTCAACATCCTGAAAGTTAATATCATACGAGTTGAGTGTAACATTACCACTGGTGCGTACAGTAACGCTCGTCCAGTACACACGGTTCACGAATTTTCCGCAAACGTGCCACCTGGCTATAAAATCTCCGAATCACCTCACCATGTCATTTACTTACCCGTGAGCTCCTGCGTAATAGACAACACAACACTTCGTGTTGTGGACCAAGACGGTGATTTAGTCAACTTTCGAGGAGAAGAGATAACAATCCGTTTGCACGTAAAAGTGCAGTGATTTTTTCATCATGTTGGTATACAAAAACGTGCAAAAATATATGATGATCATACCCCCATCTCTCAGTATTCAAAGTTTGTTCAAACAGACAACACCATACGCAGTACGTCAATCGCTCACCGTAGATAACGCCAACTTTTTAAAATCCCTAGGACTTCGTGTAAAACATAGACATGGCGAGTCTGCTAAACAATAATGCGCGACCGGTATTTGATAACAGTATAACTCGAGTTAAAGTTCACGCCCATACCCCCTACGCCAGTACATCATATCAAAACAATTATGAGATACGAATTCCGATTCAACAGCAGGGTTTGTATGTATTGCCATGTGACAGGTTTTCATACATCGAGGGCACACTATTGAATTCAGTAACAGATGCAAATGGTATGCATCAACCAATAAAAAGATGTGAAACTCGTCAATAATGCGAGGGCTTTTTTTTCGATGAAATTCGGTATGAATTAAATTGGGGTTAAAATCGATCGATGCAAAAATGTGGGAATCAGCACTACTATAAAAAACTATTTATCATTAAGTGCCAATGCTGGTAAAGCCTTAGAGGTTGCAAATTGAGCATTGCCGGGAAATTTAGTTGAGTTGAATAATGGGTATTTTAATTATTGCATACCCCTGCACATCCTACTAGGGTTCTGTGAAGATTATAAAAGAATTATCACTAATGCACGTCATGAACTGGTTTTAATTCGTGTGAGGACAGATCCAAATGCTTCATTTTTGGGGAATGCGAATACGGCTGTAAATCTAAAGCTAAATAAATTACAATGGCGGATGCCACACATAAGTGTTGAAGATTTGCTAAAACTGGAGCTATTACATCTTTTTGAGAGCGGCACATCGATTCAAATTAGTTTTCGTTCATGGGGTTTGTACGAGTATCCAGTGCTTCAAGAAACTACTCATCATACCTGGTCTGTGAAAACAGCTGCACAACTTGAAAAACCTTGCTACGTGATACTGGCGCTGCAGACAGGGCCAAGAAAAAAACTTACCCAGGATCCAAGCGTATTCAACCATTGCGAATTAACAAACATTTGCCTATACCTCAATTCAGAGTCATATCTCTATGATAATTTGGATTCAGATTTTACGCGAAAACGATACGCTTTGCTTTATGATATGTATGCTGAATTCAGAGCATCGTATTACGGTGAGACTGGGAGTCCGGAATCATTGCTTGATTCAGATACATTCAAAAGACATGCCCCCATCGCGGTAATAGATTGTTCACGTCAGAATGAATCTCTCAAAAGTGCATCTGTAGATATACGTCTCGAGTTTCAGTGTAATGTTAATGCCCCCTCAAATTCAACCGCATATTGTCTCATTTTTCATGATAAAATTATTGAATACAGTCCAATGACGAATGTGGTTCGAAAAATGATTCGAATAATTGTGGGTCAGTGGTGGGATTGTGGTCCTATGAATGCGAGACAAGCCAGGTTATTTGCAGAAAGGTACACACAGTCATGGGGCCCACATTTGTCGATATTCAAGGGTTTACAGGCCTCGACAATACGTATATTGTAAAAGAAATTGCAGTTCTGAGAAACAATTTAAATTTGCAACATTTCATATTTCAGCCCACATATCCCTGGTCAGTTTTACCCAAAGATAACCAACATCAGGCGCTTGAGAGTAAAATTTACCATGGATTCAGCTGGAATGATGGAAATATACCCTACTTGGGACTGCTGTTACTTGTACGCCCACATCTACAAAATTTTCCATCATTTTGAGTAATGAATAAGTCTGTTTAGTTAATTGTAATACGATTGTTCAATATTGATGCGGCATATTTAGCTGATGAAATAAAATCTGATAAGCAACAACCAAGGTGTAAATGCCATTCGGGTGACTGTGCGATTGAAAATGTTCTTAAAATGAATAACAGATGTTTGGTGGAGAAATAGAACTACATTTAATACTGGAATGAAATACTGGAATATATTGTGCAACTAGGGGGGGGGGGGGGGGGCATCCCCCCTAGTAGCACACTGTATTTTTTATAATAAGGGCATGAAATGGGCGTTCTCTGATGCGCGGCGATCGGATTAGGAATGGCGCTGGGGCGGGAGGGAAAGTACTTTTTCTCCCGCTCAGGCGGGAGATGATGGATATTTAGGACTCACGTTCGAAACACGTGATTTCCGTCACGTCCGACAAGCATGAAAGAAGGCTCATTTCATCCCCGTATTACGAAAATCTTTTTTTACCACATCAGATTCAAATGTGGGTCAAGTTCCGTTAGACTTCTGCGTCGGTCGGGGCGCTTGGGATTAACTGACGTACGAACGTCAGTCTGACCCATGGCAATGGCGCTTCTTCTAGCGCCATCGGAGCGGTTTGAGGAAGGCCTGCCTATTTTGGCAGATCAAGCAGACGAAGTTGCGGTGAACCACCCAGTAATATTGCAGTTCGTGCAATACCTCCATCGGCAATGGGGTCCATTGGCAGAGGTTCTCAGCCTACATGACTGCCCGGTACGCACCAACAACCTCGTGGAATCCTTCCACAACGAGGCCAAACGAAAATTAGGGGGCCTTCACCCGAACGTGTGGAAATTTCTTGGTATATTGCAATTCGTCTTTATGCACTTCAAAGTTCACGCACTTAAAATATTGTAACCGGCTGGATGCCGTCACGACTATACGGGATTAGGACGGGCGGTAGGGCAAGTAATTAGTAGTGTGCTAGATTCTAACTCTGGATTTATTCAAGTTCTCACCCTAAGTACAAGTGTGCTTGTGTGAGTGAAGGGGTGTGTGCGTTTCTGAATGTGTGGTTATCTGATGCAGGTGAATCGATATTAAGTGGTTCAAAGGTACTGACCTTAAGTATGTGGCTTTGGTTTCACAAAACTCTCTAGAAGCACTTGTGTATTCGCGGGCGTTAGGTACTTGAGTGACGATCGGTCCTCGCGGCCGATCTTCTTCGGCAAGGTTTGGCTAATTCTGGTACTTTTGAATCTGTTTCAGTTTCCCCGCGTGGTTCGGGGTTATTCGTGACTTGTCACGTCACAATATGAAGGATTCTTCGTCAGGTAGGCCACCTACGTTTTGCGATATCTCCGAAAATTCTGAAATAATTTGAGCATCTCACCTGACTTGAGAAAAAATTTTGTGGATGACTGAAATGAAACTGGATGAATTGAGATTTCTCAAAGAAACGTTCCACACAAAAATTCTTTGGTTTTTCTTCAGCTTTTCGTTGAAATTATCTACGATTTTTTCCCGCCACATTTGAACGCATTTCAACACATTTAATCGTAAAAATACGGAAATATGTGTTTTCATCAATTGAGACAGTTGTTATATCGCAACACGATTTTGTTGCACCATAGGTTCTCTCTCTCTCTCTCTCGGTACAATGTGTCGTTGCAAGGTTGAGGGATGAATAGAATCGGTCGATAGAATAATTGAGTAGAGGATGCTTGTTGATTTCAATAGTAATATGTTTCTTTATTTTGATGATATGTATAGCGATAGGTGAGTCGGAGTTTAGATATTGCTATTTTGAAGATAGAATTGGAAGTGTTCGGTTATGATGGGATGTGAAGAAGGTAAGCTCGGTTTTGGGAGGGGATTTCGGATGAGTTGCACTTGGTGTGGCCGTGTGCAACTCGTACGATCCCGGTCGGAAGTTGAGGATCAGGTAATATAGGCATTAGGAAATGGTGGATCGGATGAAGTTGATGACGGAATGTCTGGGATGTAAGGAAATGGTGGATCGGGTGGAGTTGAGACGTAACACCCCCCCCGTTAGAGGAAACATAGGGGTGAAACAACTATGTTTACATTTGTTTGTTGTGATTGTGCTAACAAGGTCAATATAAAGTAAATATATAATATGGTAAAAATAGCTTAGAATGGTACAACTAAATAATAATAGTAGTAATAGTAGTAATAATGATAATTGTAAGATATACTATATAGTGTACTATTATGGTATAAAGGTTCGTTATAAATACATATTATATGTTTGAACGAGGTATACATCTATGGATTATGGATTGATTTAAATTGAATTGCTTAAATTGATTAATTTATTTATACAATATAAGCTTATTTGATACTCAGTATAATAATAATAATTCCTACTCATTCTTATCTTATACTATATTATTCAGATCAACCTATTCATTACAGCTTATCAACAATGAATTTTAATAAACCCATTCTTTTAAACGTATAATAGGGTTGCCATGCACTGCTGTTTATAGTTTGGGCAATACCATCGGTTTACTTAGGAGTAATTTGGATTTATTCAAAAACAGTCCGTAATCTCCTTGAGTTCCAGCGGATGGGTTTCTGTTAGTTTCATAGTTAGTGGCTGTGGTTTCGGTGGTTTTTTGTGTTCTTTGTTTCCAGTTAGTGCGGGGTTTGTTGTAGGAAGCGATGGCGGGAGTGTCTCTAAAGGGATGTTATACAGTGTGTCATGACCTATGGTACTGAGATGTGGGTGCACAATTTTGAGTCCTCTTGGCACTCCGCGAAGGGTGTGTTTAGTGTGTCTTTTGCGCTTCCGTCCTTTGCACGGGCAAAGTTTAATAATTTTGAAAATCGCGCTGAACGCCGAAAATCTATACATGAGATATAGTATTCCCATCGAGCCTAATCCTATTCCGGCAAATGTGAAAGCACTTTTTAAGCTTCCTGTTTCTTGCTCATCGCGATGGTGTGCGGTTATTTCTGTCGCTTGCTTGATTATGTCTTTCAGCGCAGCACTATTGGCTTTCAGGTCATCTAGATTTAAGTGTAACGGCTTGTATGTGTGGAAAATTGGGATCGAGGACAGATTAGTCGAATGATTTTTGTTCAAATCGTCATATATTTCCGAAAGGTTTAGTGTGAACCCTGGGACGTACGCTCGATATTCTAAGGATGTGAAGGTGTTTGTTGCCGATAGTGTTACTGATTGCGAAAACGCCTTGCACTGGTTGTCAAGATGTAGTACTCCGGTTCCCTCCAGCGTAATGCGATCAGAGTCTATCTTTGTGCATGTCACGTGTAAGACCTCAGGTTTCGATAAAGAGTAAATCCATGTGTTTGGCGTTTGTAGTGTCGACCAGTATGGTCCGTCAAAGGACGTTATCCTGATGTTGCAGGTTTTTAGGTTAATAGGTGGATTATTCAAGAACAATGTGATTTCGCATGTTTGGTGATTATTGGTGCGATATAGCGGTTGGTGCTGTTCGCATATGTATACACCCTGCGAAATCTTGCAGTGTACGAACTCCGATTCTGTTATTTGAAAATACGAAATGCGGTCTGAGCTTATTGCGAGATAGTCTGAACTTGGGATTATATACGCGAATTTATTCTGTGAAAGATCATAGTTTTGTTTGACGGGTATCGGAAGTAAGTGATAAAGATGAAATTTATCTTCATTTAGTATTGGTATTGAAAGCACATATATCATGTTTGGTTCACTGTACACGATACTTAATTCCGATAGTCTGACTAGTTCTTCGGCATATCCATTTCTTATAGGGGTGGGAAATTGCAGAAGTGGTTCTAGGGATTGGATATACCGCAAGCTGGTGATGATTTGTTCAGGTGTTAGCAATTTCGGGTGTAATATTCCCTGTTTTGCAAATAGAATCGCATCTATTATGTTATTTAGATCCAATTCGTATTCGTTTAACATTTTGTCTAGCTTATTGAGGTGTTTTAGTAATCCTATCGTTAACAAGTTTTGATCTGTGCGTGTCTTTAATGTTGCCGTCGCCTGGCTAAAAAATGCTACTTGTTGGTCCATTTCTATTATATGTTTATTGATCTGATCTAACTCTTTCTGCTGTGTGCCTATCATTGATTGTACTATGTGTGTTTGATTGATTAGCAGTGTTGCTACATGTTTCGTGTCGTTGAATAGTCTGTCGATCTGTCTGTTATAATACTCTCCGTCAGCGTATGTTAATGTTCCATAAAGGGTTTTTTGTATGCTTCCGGTGAAACTGTACCAACTTCGTTTGGCACGTGCGTGCGCGAGACTCGCTAGCTTATCATGCGTTCGGTCCGTTTCTTGGTACCCTAATAGGTCTTCAATTTGGTCTTCGTATTTTGCTATTGTTAATAATCGATTCGCCGCTAGGTCAATGATGTCTCGTACCTCACATGCTTCTCCTACCTCGTTGCAATGTTGGCTAATCATGCTGCAGTATTTTCGTAGTTTGTCCGATTCGTCCGTGAATTTCCGTACATTTAGGAAATTAACTAACTTCCACTTGTTGGTGAATGTTCGCAGCTTTTCCAATTGTTCATAATAAATTCCCGGGTTTTCCTTGAATTTCGAAATGTCATACGGTTTGTTGGTCACGTCTGGTCTTGCTAGCCCGACTCTGCAAATCATGAATTTTCTTTCAGACAGTGAGCTTGTTTGGAGATTTCGGATTTTGGCGGGAGTGTTCCCATTTTCAGATAAGTTTTGACCTATGTTTGTCTAATGCTGGTTGGTGTCATTTCGTGTATGTGCTAGTTTTAGTTTGTTTAAGTGTACAATTTTGGTTTTACCAGGTGTCAAGTATATTTCGGCGTTTATTCCGTCAATTATTCTTTTGATTACGTACGGGCCTTTATATTGGTCCTCGAATTTTGTACGGTTTTCGTTTAATAAAAATACTTTTTGTCCGGCTTCGAATAGATGCTTGTTGATTTTTCTATCGTAGTATGCTTTCGATTTTAATTTTGCGTCTTTTAAATTTTAAATTGCTCTTTTACGGATTTCGGTCAGGTTTGTCAGTAGGTCGAGGATAAACGTGTTGTATGAGTTTGTCATCGCGACGGTTGTTCTTAGGTCCGATGGTATTCGAGCTTCCTTGCCGAAGATTAGTTGATGTGGCGTGAAATTTGTAGCTTCATGTATCGCAGTGTTATAGCAAAAAATTGCGAAGCGCACGTATTTGTCCCAATCTTTACCGGTTCTTGTATAATGTTTAATATGTTCGATGAGTACAAGGTGGCTTCGCTCCAGGGAGCCGTTAGATTGTGGTCGATATGCGGTGGTTCTTACTTGTTTAATTTTAAATAATTTACAGATTTGTTTAATCGCTGTACTCATGAAATTCTGGCCTTGATCTGTTAATATTGTTCGCGGTGCTCCGTAGCGTGTAATGTACTCTTTTGCAAATGCCGTGCCAATTGTCTGAGCCGTCGCGTTAGGAAGAGGTATAGCGTCTAAGAATTTTGTCAGATTGCATTGAATTGTCAATAAGTATTGATTGTTTGCTTCTGTAACGGGAAGCGGTCCCACTATATCGAGCGCAACTTTATCAAATGCGTCTGCTGGAGTATCTGTAATTATCATGGGCAGTCGTGTTTTGACTCGAACCAGTTTCTTCCTTTGGCAACTGTCACAGGACTTGATGAAACTTTGAATCTGAGTTTTTAGGTTCGGCCAGTAATATTTTTCCCTAATTCTATTGTAGATTTTAGTTACGCCTTGATGACCACCTAGCAGTGACTCATGATATTCTTTAATGATCTCCTCGCGTATTGATACGTCGGGTACGATGGTTTCATTTGCGCAAAGCGTGATTTTTATGCTCGTGTCTCCGAAAATGTAGTAAAATAGTTTCCTAACGACGCTCCATTGGAGAACTTCTAATCCCGGGTTTGTTTTGGAAAAAGAAAATGCATCAATTTTGTGTGTATGTAATAGCTGTTTCAGTCTGATTAAAGTGTAATAGAAGTCCTCTAAATCGATTCTGTCTGAGTGTTGAGTTTTGACTACAAGGGTCATAATGTACTTGTTTCCGACCCTTGATAAGGCTATTCCGCGTTTCTCAAGTTTATTGATAGTGAATGTTTCTTTTCGTAACATGTCTTTGTCTATAAGTCGTTTTGTTAGTTCGTCATTCCACGCGCAGTCAGCTGGTACGCAGTGTACGATGTTCGTGCTTTTCATGAATATTCCGTCTCTAGATTCCGTCACGTTAGTCACTGATGTTATGTTGTTTATGTTATCTATGAATTTATCGAAGCTAAGTTTGTTTTTGCTTTCTTGTTGAGATGGGTCCGAGGTGCACTGTGGTTGCTGCTCATACACTCGAACGCTGAAGGGAGGTGCGAATATTTTTCCTATCATCTCTTTTACTCTATCCCAATCTAAGTTATCCTCTTCGCTGTCCAATTTT
Source organism: Tenthredo scrophulariae (assembly GCA_963978835.1). NCBI lineage: Eukaryota > Metazoa > Arthropoda > Insecta > Hymenoptera > Tenthredinidae > Tenthredo > Tenthredo scrophulariae. The sequence goes on from OZ022227.1 coordinate 28,654,752, forward strand.
GTCATCGCTAAGTTATATATTTGTTCGTCTCCGCATATGCTTCTTAATGTTTTAAAGCATGTCTCTAATGTCTCGTAGGTCGTCGTATCCTCGTCCCTGTCTCTTGTTATTAGGTAAAATACGAATCTGCCTTTATGATTTAGGGCTCCTACTCCGCCTACCTCTGTGTTGAAGCTTCTCAATCTATCTATTTGACCGAATTTTTGTTTAAATTGTTTCCCGAGTCCTTTTTCCATTATATAATCTTGTGCTGCACAGTGTACTAGTGAATACGAGACGGGTGCTCGGAATATATCTCCCACGATTTCTTCCACGTTATCTATTCCGGGGGACCTTTTGATCCTTCGGTGTGTGTTTTTGTCGTCGGCAGTATCGGTATTATCTGTAATATCTGAGATCGTCGGACTCTGTAGTGTTAGTTTCATTGATTCATTTTCCGAAAGACTAAAATTTGAGGTTGTATCAGAATCGGTAGTGTTTCCGGTGTCAAGCTTCGGCACGGGTCTACGTCTTTGTTGTGGTGGAATTAGTGTGTCGGAATCGTCATCTGGTGATGTGACGATAGCTGAGGGGGTGTCTGATACCGGGGGAATGGAGAGTGACCGGGTATGACGTGCCGTCGTGAGTTTAGATGATTTATCTTTGGTCCGTCCGTGAGGTAGTCCGTGTGTCATTGGGTTCTCGAATTTGCAGATGGTGATTTTAATGTCCATATCTTTGAATATGTAATGAATCATGCGGTTTACCAAATCCCAATTTAGGTTATCTAATCCGCAACCTAGTTTCGGTATCGAAATGGATTTCTTTTCATCCTTGATTAACGCTGTCTTTAACTTTACTAGTGTGTTGTACATTATCTCATTCGTCGGTTTGTCAAGACAACGTTCCTTAGTGACTAAATTGTAAATTGTGCGTCGGGGGTACTGAACCGTGATGATGTCTGTCACTTGCGGATTCATTGATTGTAATCTTTTGCGCTGTATGAGTCCGTTTTTTACCATCTGGTCCGCGATGCCTGATGATGCTTTACAGTCGGTTGAGATACAGTGAGCTAAATTGTCTTTTTGTTTCAGTAAGTCTGCGTCTATTTCTCTGATATTTCTATTCTGCGTCAGGGAAAGAAAATCTAAGTCTACAAGGAATTGTTCGTACGGTGGTGTGGAATATGGAGTTTTGTTAGAAGTGCCGGCTTGTGGGTCGCGAAGTGTATTTTGTAACTTGATTCCACGTTTCTTGCACGCTTCTGAGTTGTGTGAGTCTTGTCCTAGGTCTGTGGTGAGTTCGTTATTCAAGGAGGACAATTTTTTGTAAATTATCTTGCGTTTATATACGGAGGTTGTTCCAGTTTTTTTTGAATAGTTTTCAGTCTGAATATCACTACAACCTGTTTGGTTAGTAAAATCAGTTTCCAATCGTGTTTTTCTTAGTGTTGGGTTATTAGAGGATTCTGTGTTTCTTTTTTGTTTGGGTAATGTCACTCTAAGTGGAATAGTTTCTACGTCCGAATTATCTGTCAAGTCGGAGGAGTCTAATTGTTTCGTCACTTTCTTTACTGGTGCCGGATTACTTGAAGATTCTGTGATCCTTTTGCGTTTAGGGAGTGTTGTTCTACATGAGATCCTCTTTATTTCTGAGTCGTCCGTCGAGTCCGAAGAGTCTGGGAATTCCACGAATTTTTTTCGCGGTGCTGGGTTACCCGAGGATTCAGTTGTTTGGAACCGTTTAGACGGCCTTGTAGGTTCTTGATGTTTATCGTCAATTGTTTCAATATCGGAACTTTCTGGCGTTGTGATTTCTGTTAATACTTTCTGCGTTTTTGGTCGTTTAGTCGGTGCGGGATTTGTGGAATTGTCAGTACTTTGTCTAGAGTGTCGCGGGAATTGGTGTGATAGTTTTTTGCGTTTATTTATTTCGGTATTTGCGGTACTTGATTCAGATCGAAGGCGTTTGCCATCTATGGGTAAGGCTTGGGTTATTTCAGGAGCAGGGTTCCTTGACAATGCATCCGCATTTGCATTTGCCTTTCCCTTTTTGTAAACTATGTTGTAACTGTACTCGTCTAATGTTAGTCGCCAGCGTAGCAGTCGTGACGTCGGGTCTTTTACATTGTTAAGCCAAACTAGCGGTCTATGGTCCGTGACCAAAGTGAACTTCCGTCCGTATAGATATGGTCTGAAATGTTTGACTGCGAAGATGATTGCTAGTAATTCTTTGTCTGTGGTCGAGTAATTGATCTCTGTCGGTTGTAAGGCTCTAGACGCGTATGCTACTGGTAAGTCTTTCCCGATCTCGCCCTGGCTAAGTACCGCGCCGATTGCAAGATTCGAGGCGTCGGTCGTCAGGACGAACGGTTTGCTAAAGTCGGGATATTGGAGGATAGGTTCGTCACAAAGGTAGTCGCGAAGTCTTTCAAATGCTGACTGATGTTCTGACGTCCACAAAAAGCAGGCGTTTTTCTTTAATAGATTATTAATCGGTTTGGCTATTTTTGACATGTTAGGTATAAATCTGCGATAGTATCCTATCAGTCCAAGAAATTGTTTGATTTGTTTAGGATTTCGCGGAACTGGGTAGTTTTTTATAGCTGTTATTTTATCGGGGTTTGGTTTTACTCCGTCCCTAGTAATAATATGACCTAAATATGCCACTTCCGTTCGTAGAAATTCACATTTATCTGGCTGCAGAGTGAGTCCTGCGTTCGATAGCCTTTCCATTAATTTCCTGAATTTTATCGCGTGTTCTTCCAGTGACCTCGCGTAGATAACTATATCGTCTAAGTATACGAAAATCTCGTTACCTTGTAGTCCGGAAAGTATCTGATCCATGAGACGCTGAAAGGTGGATGGCGCGTTTTTTAAGCCGAATGGCATGCGGACATAATCGAAATGGCCGTGTGGCGTCGAAAAGGCTGTTTTGGATCTGTGATCGGGGTGCATAGGTATTTGATGAAAACCCGAAGCCAGATCTAATGTTGTGAAATACTTTGCGGAACCTAACTGGTCGAGAATATCCACAATATTGGGTAAGGGGTATGCGTCCCCGATTGTTTTTTCGTTCAGCTTCCGGTAGTCGATTACCATACGCCATTTCTTATTACCTTGCGAATCGGGTTTTTTGGGTACGATCCAGACGGGAGAATTATAAGGGGATGTGGAGTGTTGAATAATGCCTTGGTCAAGAAGTTTAGTTACCTGTTTCGTAATCTCCTCCTTGTGGGATTGAGGGTGTCGGTATTGTTTTGTATGTATAGGTATGTCGTCGGTCGTTGGTATAGCGTGGTCCACTACTCGAGTGTGTCCTAATCTATCGCCCGGTAGGAAAAATAGGTGGTTATATTCGTAAGCAAGGTTGATTATTGATTGTTTTTCTTCCTCATTCAAGTGGTCTAATCTGAGGTTCTCCCTAAGGATGTCGAGTCGTTTTGCGTCGTGGTTAAGTGAGACTTGAAGTGTGCGTCGGTCTTTGTCAGTATTAGTATTATGATAGCCACGTGTTGGTTGGTTTGTTTCGTTGTTAGTTATGCGCGGGTTTGTGACTATCGCGGGTTCGTCTACCTCTTCTAGAGTTACCACGGGTTGTATTACTTCTACAGCTGTTTCGTTGGAATTTATAGCGTAAGCGTACGCTAAACCATGTCTATTCGTCACAAGGGCATTGCCTAATATAACGTTTGGGCCTAAGCTTAATTTATTAATTATTCCCGTTTTTGGTGATGGTTTCGTTACCTTCAATGCTATTACTGTCGCGGTTCGGGCAGGAATCGAAATGATATCTTCGTTAAAAATTTTCAGCGTCTTGCCATTATCTGAAGTTACTGTGTTTGTTGGGAAAGAGATTTTAGCGTCTTCGTTGCGTAAGAATGTCATGCTTAATATGCCCGCCTCTTGGATGGGGAATAAATCATCTACTACATGGAATTCGTGCGTATGATTGCCGATTTGGATGTCCAAAGTTCCTAAAGTCTCCACGGTGTCGTCTGTAATGCCTATTAGTTTTATTTTATCAAGTCGCGTAAGTGTGTTGTGTTGTACCGCGCTGCGTTTTATTATATTTATATCGGCTCCAGTATCAAGAAGCAACGTCGTGGTCTCATTCACGAGCTGTGGAGTTGACACCTGGACCTTGGGAGTTTGTGTGGAGGACGTTGTTAATATGTGGTAGGAGTTGATGTCAGAGCCGTGACCCCGATAAGATAATGGAAATGCACTCGTGTTTTGCAAGGAAATTTGGTTGCTTTTGAAACAAATAGTTGCATTTTCAGACCGCAAAAAGCTCGCGCTCAAAATTCCGTCTTCTTTGATTGGGAATAGATTATCTACCAAATGGAATTCATGCCGGGTCCCGGCAAATTCTAGGTCTATGCTTCCTAATGTATTTATGAATCCTTCACCTATCCCTTTAATACTTCGAATGTCCTTCGGCGTGAAACGAGTGTCTGGTGTGACTACTCCGACCTTGATCACGTTTATATTCGCCCCTGTATCTATTAGTATCGACGCGATTTCCCCAAGAATTTGCTTCGATGTTATTGTAATTATTGGTGAGCCGAGAAGTATTCTCCCATAACGCTCGGACGCTCTTCGTTGATTTGGGACGTTGCGGCGTCCGTGCGACGTTCCCATGGCTCGTTTAAATTATCGGAGTTATTAAATTCGTCTGCATTACCGCTTATAGTAAGATTTACCCGCGCGTCGTTCCTATGTTGATTGGTCGGTCTGCTGTAATTCGAGTGAGTTTGGGGAGTGTTAGATTGCTGATGGATAGGTGTTTGTTGTCTATAGTTTGGGCCATTATAACCCTGATTATTGCCACCAAATCTGTTGTTTAACTGGCTCGATTGCCCGCGCAGATTATTGTTGCGTTGGCGGTTGTATGTTTGTGCGTTATCCGGTCCGCGGTTGTGTTGTTCCCGATGATAGTGTTGTGTGTTTCGGGTGTTAGTACTAGAGGGATTCCGTTGGGGATCTCGCTGGTTCTGCAAGGTCCGCGTCCGACATTCGTCGAACGTGTGGCCAATTATTTTACAAAATGTGCAGTATTTTCTGGCACGGTTTTTCGTCCTACAATTGTCGATGGTATGGTCTATCCTTTTACAATAATTGCAGTGTGCCCTATCTTGAGGTTCTAATCTCGAATTATGTTCTGGGTATTCATTTGTATGCCTTAGTGTCGAGTTGTCCCCGTGAGACGGCCTCAAGATTTTTCTTTCGTTCAGAAATTTTTCAAAGCGTATTGCCAAATCTATGGCCTCGCGTAAGGTTCCCGGTTTTTCGTACGTGACTCTGATTTCAATCTCATCTTTCAACCCTTTTATGAAGGACCGGCCGGCCAAATCTTTTATAAATCTACGCGTCATAACGACGTGATCCGCGTTGTCTGAGGTTCCGGCAATTTCTAACGCCGTCTCCACGAGTCTTTCGACTCGCATACCGTATTCTAGCACGCTCTCGTTTCTGTTTTGCACCACTCGCGTAATTTGCGCCTGTATATCCGGTAGTAGTTCTTTAGGTCTATACGCGCGTTTCAAATCTGCCAGCAGGCTATCTAATGTATTTAAACTAGATCTTTGTATATATCTTTCCGCGGCTCCTTCGATTTTGACAGCTACTAGATTTGTAAATAGCGGCAAATCCCGCGCGTGAATTGAATTTTTAATGCTTTCTACTTTTCGAATAAAGGAATTTATTGACATATTACTACCATTGAAGACCGGTATTAGCGTTATCGCGGTTTGTAATGGGAGATATGGACTCGAACCGGGTCCAGTGATGGTTTCGTCAGTGTCTTGCAGCATTTTTGTTATATATTCTGGGTTATGTGGTAGAGTACTTAACTTACAGAGTGGTCACCGTTACGAAGGCTGCGTAGCTCGGTTGCATTCCCTCTGGTTGACTGACTCGTCGTTATTCTCTGCTCGTTGTTGTCAGCAAGGAAGGTCGTGAAGTTTGCGTCGGTAGATCTCCGTTGTGTTCTGCTTATCCTTGTCGAGTTAGCAAGGTGATGCCGTGGAGTCTGCGTCGATAGGTCTCCGTTGATCTCTGCTTGTCCTTGTCGAGTTAGCAAGGAAGTGCCTTGAAGTTTCGTCGATAGATTTCTGTTGTTCTATACTCCTCCTTGTCGAGTTAGCAAGGGAATGCCGTGAAGTTTTGTTGATAGATTTTTGTTGATGTCTTCTTGTCCTTGTCGAGTTAGCAAGGTGATGCTTTATTATATGATAATCGTTGTGAGTTCGTGAGTTCGCTTCTCGTTTTTGTATCAAATGATAACCAGATTTAAGTGGTAAATAATCTGGAAAACGAGGAGTTCCGCTGCCACCAGTTGTTATATCGCAACACGATTTTGTTGCACCATAGGTTCTCTCTCTCTCTCTCTCGGTACAATGTGTCGTTGCAAGGTTGAGGGATGAATAGAATCGGTCGATAGAATAATTGAGTAGAGGATGCTTGTTGATTTCAATAGTAATATGTTTCTTTATTTTGATGATATGTATAGCGATAGGTGAGTCGGAGTTTAGATATTGCTATTTTGAAGATAGAATTGGAAGTGTTCGGTTATGATGGGATGTGAAGAAGGTAAGCTCGGTTTTGGGAGGGGATTTCGGATGAGTTGCACTTGGTGTGGCCGTGTGCTACTCGTACGATCCCGGTCGGAAGTTGAGGATCAGGTAATATAGGCATTAGGAAATGGTGGATCGGATGAAGTTGATGACGGAATGTCTGGGATGTAAGGAAATGGTGGATCGGGTGGAGTTGAGACGTAACACAGTTTTTTTTTTTTTTTCATCGAACAAAATATGAAAATAATGGTGTTTTTATAAAAGAAAAAAATTGAAGTGGAGACTCCGGATGTGTATAGGCCGTGGTTATGAGAAATACGAATTAAATTCTGTGAAGAATCCAGTTGGGTTTTTTTTTTTGTCGTAGGCATCTGAAGTCTCCACTGAAATTAGTTTTTATAAAAACACCATTTTACATATGGATCAATTTCATATTTGTTTTGATGGAAAAAAAAAACTGTCCCAATTGATGAAAACACATATTTCTGTGTTTTTTTCTTCGATTAAATGTGTTTTAATGCGTTTAACCCTAGGACCCTACACATGGGTACCACTAACTCCACATAATTACTGAGAATTGCTAAAATTATTCTTCTCACTCTGTTCAATCCCATTTTTCGCGGCAAAAATTCAAATTAGGTTTTTCTCACTATATACTATTCCAGTCGTCAGTCTTCCAGCATCCGAACGGCAAAAAAAAAAACTACGACAAACAGTCCGTTAGCAGCATTGATTTGAAGTGCTGAGGTGTGCGTAACCCATGTGTAGGTTATTTGTTTCGTACAGATAGTGTAGGATCCTAGGGTTGAATGTGGCGGGAAAAAATCGAAAATAATTTTAACGAAAAGCTAAAGAGAAGCCAAGAAATTATTGTGTGGAACTTTTCCTCGACAAATCTCAATTTATCTAGTTAAGTAGGTGAACACGTGTTCTCTCATCTACGGATGTACGCAAACAAAAAATCTAGAACAACTCACAATATTTTTTTCTCACGTCAGGTGGCATACTTAAATTATTTCAGAATTTTCGGAGACATCGAAAAACATAGGTGGCCCACTTGACGAAGAATCCTTCGTATTTGAATAGTAGGTATTCTGTTGATGTTGGTAATGCTTCTGTAATTTGTTTAATTTGCCCATATGGAGAACATCTAGTCGAGCTGATGAAAAATCAGGAGTTGTATTTGCACTGGTTGCAGAATGGAGACCGCGCCACGCGACCCCGAACTCGGCGCAATATGGCAAATGACGCCATCATAAGAGATGCCCAACATGAGCTGAGTGTTGGACGGTAATGCCATTGTAAAGGCATCGCTACTTCAAATTTTTTAACAATTGTTGATAGAATAGGATATTGTGTCATCACGTAATAACAGATTTTTTTATATTCTATTGGTGTCTTATTAATAACATTTGACAAAAGATTTTTGGTCTTCTCTCAAGGCTTACCCTATCAGATTTTTTACGCCGGTGTGCCACGAGAACAACTGATGTCCAGGTTGGACGGGATGACGAGGAAGAGGAAGGTTGGTAACACGAAGATTACAACTCTTGTGCATGCTGGAGCTGTAGACAAGCTTTATAACGTAACCTCTCGAACCCCATAGATGTAGCTGAATTGGTCGAGCCTGGCATAATGGCTTCTGGTGATGCTCGACTCGAAGAGCCAAGTAGGTTTACTGACTATTTGTGCGATTTCGACGTTCTTATCGGTCACCCATGAATTGCCTGTTATGTAATAACTATTGCTGGGCCATGAAAAGGAGAATTTATTTTAGATCAACGGGGCGGCAGACGTGGTCATGGGCCTTGCCCTAGAGCGCTACGTGCCGGTATGGCTGCACCTCAGGTACCTCAAGGTGGAGATCGCGATCGCGGCCGACGCCAAGGCAGAGGCCGTCGCCAGGTCGTTTTACCTGTGGCAGTAGTTGCAGAGCCAGGTGAGATACGATCTGATTGTGCGAGGACTGAATTTTGACTTGCAATTATATCTCCGGCTACTTTCTATCGGTATTGAGGTATGTAGAAAAAAATGTAAGTATTTCATTTTTTCGCTGCCAATACTAAAAATGATAACTTTTTACGATTCAGAGCTTCTTACTGAAGGAGAGGCCGGTCGCTCATTTTCGAGTGGTTGCTCAAACGAGATTACTAATTCCCATATGATCAGCAGTGGAATGAAGAGAAAATTTTTCACTCCAAAAATTATGACATAACTGAAAATCGGATATTCGGGTTCATCCTAGGTCTTATTTTAGAAATAAAAGATTGAGTTATCTCGAAAAAAAATGAGTGGGCTTGGAGATAAAGCTCGGTGAGTCACGAGATAGCCAGTAAGCTATCCCTCAACAGAGTAGGGGCTTTTCGCCTTTTAGGAGAAGCTATTTTACATCAGAATCCGTTACTTGAAGTGGAAGCACCGAAAGGATAACATACATCTTTTTCCTCGATACAACCTAAATGACATTTGATTTTTTTTCGAATTAACTTGTGATTTTGACAATTACTGTACAGGTCGTTGCAAAATTCGCGCACCATGAGCATACCAGCGGATTCCTTGCAAAAAATTGGGACGAAAGTTACCTATGCCGAAAAGTCCGCGGGGACATAGTTTTTCCTTGAGAGCACTTAATAACGAACCAATCAGCGTTCGTCTTTAGGAAAAACTGTCTAAGATCCGCATCTCCGCCTGACCCACTACGGATCACAAGACAGTATTGCGCGGTGTTCCCCGCTCCTTCCGCCGCGCTTGCAATCAGCGTCAGCGCTTAACATAAGACAGGCGGAGCGGGAAATACCTCAAATTATTGTCTTTTTCTTCGTAGTGGGGCAGACGGCGATGCGGATTTTAGACATTCTTTCCTGAGGATGAACGCTGATTCGTTCGTTATTAAGTGCTTTTACGAGAAACCTAAGTCCCTGCGGACTGTTTTGCATAGGTGACCTTCGTCCTAATTTTTTGTAAGGAATCCGCTGGTATGCAGATGGTGCGCGAATTTCGCAGCACTCTATACGGATATCTGTTTCAGGCAACATTATTCTCATTTACTGAATTACATATTCGCATCACACAGTGATCTAACCAACTTGTGCCTTCTTAATCGATCAGAACTAATTTTATCCTTGAGATATCGACGATCTACCTCCGGCAGAACCCGAGGCCGAGCCCGTAGCGCAAATTGAAAGTAATGAGAAGGAAATACACCCAGGTTCCTGCGGATCTCCCAGCGGACTACGCTCGTGCAGTAACGGCAGCGCGGGCGAGGTGAAAAAAGCATTACTGATTTTCACCCACACCCGTTGGGGTCTCGTCTAACCGACAAGACGAATCCCCAAGCCAAGGGCTGAGTCTCAACAGATCGCAGCGTGGTAACTGCTCTACCGAGTACAACATCCCGCCAGGTACCTGAGTCGTCTACAGGCGATTCCGAGTCTTGACATCGAACTGGATGACCCATGATCGACGGCTTGAGGCCAGGCCAACGAGCGGGGAGATCTCGACGCTGGCCGACGGCTCCGCGCGGCAAACAGGGCTCGTGCGATGACCGGTCCGTGGACCGACCACCTAGTAAAGTCACATTGTTTTGAGCCTTTCGACCCACGAGACTCCTAGAAATATCGTTGCCCCCTTTGACTAGAGAGGATACGGCCTTAGAGGCGTTGAGGCATAATCCCACGGATGGTAGCTTCGCACCACCGGCCGCTCGACCGAGTGCGTGAACCAAATGTCCGAACCTGCGGTTCCTCTCGTACTGAGCAGGATTACTATCGCAACGACGAGTCATCACTAGGGTAAAACTAACCTGTCTCACGACGGTCTAAACCCAGCTCACGTTCCCTATTGGTGGGTGAACAATCCAACGCTTGGCGAATTCTGCTTCGCAATGATAGGAAGAGCCGACATCGAAGGATCAAAAAGCAACGTCGCTATGAAAGCTTGGCTGCCACAAGCCAGTTATCCCTGTGGTAACTTTTCTGACACCTCTTGCTGAAAACTCTTCAAGCCAAAAGGATCGATAGGCCGTGCTTTCGCAGTCTCTATGCGTACTGAACATCGAGATCAAGCCAGCTCTTGTCCTTTTGCTCTACGCGAGGTTTCTGTCCTCGCTGAACTGGCCTCAGGACACCTGCGTTATTCTTCGACAGATGTACCGCGTTAGTCAAACTCCCCGCCTGGCAGTGTCCTCGAATCGGATCACGCGGGAGTATGATCCGCGATCGGCAGAAGCCTCATGCCACTCTTACACGCTTGGCTCTCGAACACCGTGACGGCCGGGACGAATGTCCTCGACGCACGCGCTCCGCCTAACCGAGTAAGTAAAGAAACGATGAAAGTAGTGGTATTTAACCGGCGATGTTACCATCTCTTACTTATGCTACACCTCTCATGTCTCCTCACAGTGCCAGACTAGAGTCAAGTTCAACAGGGTCTTCTTTCCCCGCTAATTTTTCCAAGCTCGTTCCCTTGGCAGTGGTTTCGCTAGATAGTAGATAGGGACAATTCAATGTGTTGATTGTTTAACGTGCTGTCCCGCTGTATGAGCTCTACCGCACGGCTGCCCGCAGCTTGGGACTCCGGGATACGCCCGGTCAGCGCACCACCTACTAGCGCGAGCGACCACTTTGGCTTTCGCCTCGACGTTCGCCCACCCGTTCGGTAGCTACCAGTTTTGGATTGAGGCTGCAAGTCCTCGTGCCCTTACTGGCAGAAGCGAGGCTATCCATATATCCATACCTCTACCAGCATCTGCAGTGTTGGTACCCGAGCTGAAATCTGACGCAGCTCACCTGCCAAGACCGAGGTCTCTACCCCGCGATGTGGGGTTGTCAAACCACTGCTCCCACGAGTCCACCCCGAACTGAGATCGATTGATCTATGAGAGCCTTACGGCACATCCAACCCTGGCTCTACCGGTCCCTTATGTTATTTTTTTCAACCATGGATTTAGAGGGCTCGTGCCCTTGCTACTTCGAGGTAACAGGGCCACTTTCAGTATACGCACTTGCCTGCGAGGCACTAGTGTTTACATCTCGGATACGCAGAGACGACACTCCCTGAAGGACAGCTGGAATTGGCGTGCTAGCGGCTGCAAGCAGCCACACCGCGATTTACCAGACTGCGACCCTCCCACGTTACTCCGGGCAGGCAGTCAAGCCAAGATTACCGGCTTCCGTATGCCCCTACCCGAACGCGACGCGCATGCCTTATGAGACATATCGCAAAACGCGAACGGGGTCGTTGCTGCAGAACGGTAGTTACGGTGACTCAGGCAACCTGGGAGTGTCAATTCCCATATCACGAAGCATAGGATGGGGGGGACAAGCCCCTGAACCATCGCCTCCACAGTAATCCTTGGGTTCGGTCTGTATTTGGTTGACTTTTTGCCCCAGAGCCACTCCGGCATGGTTGTACCTTCTGGCACAGCCTCTGGGATCAGCAAAAGCCGTAAGCCCCTCCGCCACGACACGGCAACAGCCCATGAAGGGGAGTAGATAGAGACAATTCAATGTGTTGATTGTTTAACGTGCTGTCCGTGTAACGTGTCTAAATTAGCGCGCTAGCAGCCGCAAGCAACTATACCGCTGTTTACTAGGCTGCGACCTTTCTACGTTTTCTCTGGGCTCCTCTAATTCTAAGGTAGCCCAGGTGGATGCTCAGCTAGCGATTCATTCCTCCATGCTCATCAACTCCCTTCGCCTCCTACAGGCCTTGATGGCAAACTCTTCAATTGCCCTGTACTTCACCGGGTCAGCGAGCACGCTAGTCAGGTCTAACGTGTCGTTTGCACGTTATACATAGATGCCCCACTCATCCACCTTTTTTATCTCTTCGTACTGATAACATTACAGCAACACATGCTTCCAGCTTTCTGTCTCCCCGCACCCACATTCATCGGTCGCGCTGAGGCGTCTTTCATATAGGAATTCGCTCAAGTTCCCATGTCCTGTTAGCAAGTAACCCAAGGATAGCCTCGGGTCAAAATGCTTCCATTCACTCATCAACCTGACGTTGTTCACCCATTCATACAGTGTTTTATCGTTTTTATAACGATCCCACCTCTTTTGCCATCTACTATGCATTTCGTCCTCTATGAGGCTCACAGCCTGTTTGGCTTCCAAACCTTCTGTCCTTACACCTTCTGCCAGTGGCACGTACTCCAATCTATCACCCAGCTTTAGTCTGTACCTTAGACCGCACCTCACAACCTCCAGATCCCATGGGAGTCCACCCATCAGGACCTGCATGGCCTCGGTTGACACCGTTCTGCATACCCTGAGGCATGCATATAGTACCGTCCGTTGGCACTGGTTAATCATTCTCCTAGCATATTCATACCTCATGCTTTCATACCAGTCGCTAGCACCATACAGTACTATCGCCTTGAATAGGCCCTGATACCACACCTTCATGACGCCTTTCTTGACTCCTCATTCTTTCCTGAGAACTCGTCTCATTAGTCCGACTGCTTTCGTCGTCTTGACCCTCATCTGCTCCAAGTGGACCTTGAAGTTCAACCTTTCTCCAACACCTATACCTAGGTACTGGACCTTTGTGACGTACTTCATGCCTTTTCCATGGACCTCAATGCACGGACGTCGGTCGACGTTTGTCTCTCCTTTCAACGGGATGCATACTGTTCTTGTTTCGGCGACGTCGACTCCGACACTTTGGCCCCACTGTACCACTATTTCCATCCACCTCCTTCCTCCAGCCTCCAATGTTCTGCGTTACTCAACTTCTGTGATCAACAGCAGGTCATCGGCATAGGCTACGAACTCGCAACCATTTTCCTCCAACCTGTTTAACGGTACATCCATCATTATGTTCCACACATATGGTCCGCAGATGGACCCGTGTGGGCACCCTTTCTGAACGTCTGTCCATACCGTTTCATTCACCCCGTCTACAGAGACTTTCCTCTGGCTGAAGTCTCTCTTTCATAGCCCCATTTCTTCGCAGCCTACCTCCCTGAGCCTGTCGATAACGATATCCCAGAGTAGGTTACCGAATGCACCCTTGAAGTCAACAAACAGTCCTAGGACATACTTTGCTCTACTTTCCTCAACCTGTCTCTTCGCTTGGTGCCACGCATCCTCAGTACTTCTTCCTTTACGGAAGCCGTACTGATGACTGTTCATGGTTTCACCCAGTTCCCGTTCCAACCTGTTCACCATCACACGCCCCAGTACTTTCGCAAGTACCGAGAGGAGGCAGACAGGCCGGTATGATCGGGGGTCTCACCTTTTCTTTTCAGTCGACTCTAAAAGTACGACTACTCTACTTTTCTTCCACTCGCGTGGAAACTGGCCATCTTTGGCACATTCATTCAGGATGGTCATGAGACATTCCGGGATAGCATCTCAGATCTCCCTGACTATCCTAGCGGTTATTCCATCCAGCGCTGGGGCCTTTTTCAGCTCAAGACTCTCAATAGCGACCTGTACTTCATTTGACGAGATCTCTCGGCTCTCGTCCTCCGTTTCTGTTTGCTGCTGTTCCGCAGCCTCCACATTTGGTACTGCCGGGAAAAATTCCGCCAGCAGTACTTCCATGCTTTCTTTCCAGCTTCCAGTCACCGGAACATCCACCTCAATTCCACCCATTACCTCCGTTTTATTCTTACCTCTACAGATTTTGTAGACTGTCCCCCATGGATCGGAGTTCCCTTCCACCCGCACAAATTTAATTCTTGCCACTCTCGCACCTTCGAGTCCTTCATCTTTTCTTTGTACTGAAATATGAAATACAAAAGTGTTATGTCTTGGGTATTGAGGGTGAGAGTATAGGAGAGTATGGAATGGTATGGAGTACGTAACACGCCTATCCCCGGGGGAAAAAAAATATTGCTCCTGTGAAGCAGCAAAATATTTTTTTTTTTTAAATAATATGTATAATGAATTTTACGTATAAGGTTGTATGTTTACGGGAGTAAATATACCTATTTTTACGGTGGTGCTCCTGCGAAGCAGGAGTGAAGTTTCATGAATTTTGTGTAAAATTTATGTTAGGTATGGGGTTGTATATTTACGATAGTAAATATACCTCAGTGTATTGGTATGATTTCGATTTCGAAATCATAGTATAGTTAAAATTACTCAATCGCAATAAGATTGATTAGTTATAAATGTCTTATGCTGAGTGAGTGAATACATATGGTATGTTGAATATGGTTTTTATATAGATTATAATATAATAAGAGTACTTATTTGCAATAATATCGTGGTTAGTTATGAATGTCTTATGCTGAGTTAGTAGGTGTGTAGTATGTTTAATATGCTTATTACAATGGTAAGGTAGGTAATGTATTATTATTAGCATTGTAGGTATCACATATAATATAGGAAGTTTTTATTGAGTTACCATGTTACATTCTTATGTGGTATGAAAAGATGTTTGAGCTTTCTCAGTGGCTTCTGTGTTTAGTGTAGGAGTAGCGGTGATTGCTGGGGGATTAGCTTGTTGTATGATGATTTGTGTGTGGGGTGTCCGTGTGTGTGACGTTTGAGAGCAGGATATGGTCTCTTGTGTTTCTGAAGAGTTGTTTAATTCGACAGATTTTCGATTGGATTGGTGTCTGACCACTTGGTTATTCAGTTGTCGAGCTTTCCCAAGTGTTACGAAGATGTTGAAGATCTTGCGTGCTATTGCGAATTTATTCGCTAAGTACATCAATGATAATGATCCGAACGCGGTAGAGATATAATACATTATACTCTCGATGCGATTGTCGTTGTCTGTTGATTTTTGGTTTTTTGTAATTTCGTCTGTGTGTTTAATAATGTCTAACGTTAGGCCATTTGAAGTTAGATCTTCAGAATTTAAATATGGGGTCTTGTTAAGTATTGATACGGGGATGAGGGATAAGTTCTTGAGCTTTTCGTTTCTGGATAGGTCAAAAAAATTTGAGATGTTTAGGTTGAATTTGGGTGAGTAAGAGATAGTTTTTATTGTTTGGTAGTGTTTTGTTGTAGATAGGGAGATTGTGTTTGAGTTCGCCGTACATCTGTTGTTTAATTTCAGTATTCCAGAATTATTCAGAGATATTTGGATAGGGTTTCCGTCTGTGCATACGATGTGTATGATTTCTGGTTTGGATAGGGAGTAGATCCAGGAGTTGGATGTCATTACCTCTGTCCAGTATACACCGTTGAACGTTCCGAGTCTAACGTCACATGTTCTAATGTCTGTCTTAGTTGGTTGAATGAATAGTCCTATTTCGCAGATGATTTGATTATTAGTGTGGAACAATGGTTCGTTTTGTCTGCAAATATAAGTTTCTAGTGACATCGTGCATTGGTTAAATTTTAATTCGGTTAATTTGTAGTATAAGGTTCTGTCTCTTGTTATCGCTATGTAATCGCTACTTGGTCTGAGGTACGCAAATTTGTCGTCCGTAATATCGTAGTGTTGTTTCACTGCTATCGGGATCAGTCGGTAAATGTTGAAGGTATTGGTATCGAGTAGTGGTACTGAAATAATATAAATGATCTTTGCGTCTGTTACGTACCGCTCCACATTATTCAAAATTTGTATTTAAATTTGAATTATTAATATATAAAACTCATGGGTCGAAAGCGATAGCCAACGGTCCAGGTTTCCGTGGGAATACCTCAAATACAGCAAATTATAATCGGTATTTCTTCAAGTTTATTGCAATACAATATTCATTATCAAAACCCTCTCAGCTTAAAGATCACGAAGTCACGTCGAGAAACTTGAACCTTTAGACATAACGGAAGCGATATGATGTTGAGGGTTTCTGCTGACCCCACATCGGATGGTCGGTTCGATGCAACTCCTCTGATCAGTAATACATTTAGTCAGGAATAAACAGAGTTAATTGATAAGGATAGGAACCCTAGATTAAGATAGACCGGTTAAAACAATGTATGGATGTATATGTGATAGATCCTGTTGAGATAGTGAGTGCATGAAATTTTAATGTTATTACGAATCGACTGTAGTGAGGTTGGGACCGCAAAGCACTGTCTTGAGTAAAGCGTCCAGGTGCGATGCAAATCCCCATCCGCGGAACAAGGCAGATTGCTGATAGGCTGATTACTTAGGCGCAGTAATACATACTTTGTCACAACCGCGGCTTCCTGGATGCACTTGGATCTGAAGCAGAGTCTTTCGTCTATCAAATCGCCAACAGCGTGGACGTTTGCCCCGAGCAATATCGCTTCAAAAATCATAAAACTCTTCAGCGAAAGCTACACATAGTGCATGGACACATTCAATGATTCTAAATCAAATTCAATTTACATTCGTGACTGAATAAAATATTATCATAGATCAACTCAACTTATAATAAGCATCTTATTCTTTGACTCATTCACATTCATAACCAGATCCGCGTCATATTAGTAATTTCTTAATCGTTAGTTTCAGTATTCGGACATTTCAAATCAAGTGATTTCTAAATTCCAATCAAACACTGAGAGACTTGAAACGCTTCAAATCGGAAATATATGAATTTATGAACTCTAAAATCTTACCCTTCTTTCAACCTCGTAGTTGTTCAGCTCAGTGCTTTCCCGGACTTTTACATTTCCAATTTAAAATTTAGCTTCAGTTTCGAATCGGACTGAAGACATAGTGATAGATTGTGGTATTGTTTTACCGTGGTTCGTCGTCAGGTGAGACTCGCTGGCCTAACATACATTGGGACGTACCCAGACATTATCCGACGGGACCTAACGTCACTACAGTCGTACAGCAAAGCTAAGTTTTTATCTGTTTCGAATAAATTGCTTGCCGAAATAGGCAGTGATCACAAGATAAATTTGTGTATAAGTCTTTCATATACAAATCTATCTTCGCTAGGAAATCACCTACGAGTGATAAGAAGGCCGATTCGTCCATAAGTCTTTCATGTGCGAATTGGTGCTTACCTAGAGTATCACCCGCTAATATTATCCTCCAATTTAAATATACGAAATTATCCGTTTCACATATTATAGCTTATAGTATGGACAGAGCGAGTTGCAAAAGATTTATCGATCGATCTTAACCCCCTTTATTTCTCAAAACCTGTTCAAAATCAAATTTATATTCATAATCATTACGTTGTTTAACCATCTATCAATATTTCATCGCTTGTATTAGATTCACTTGATCATTCTTCTTTCAATCATTTGAATCACATTTCAAACTCAATGGCTTGCAGAATATACCATACTTTTACCTATTAACTTATCACTTACCATTCATTTATTACCCTTATTCAATCATATCCTTACCATATATATATATATATTGCAACGATCGACTTTTTTAAGGGCAGGGTTAACCCCGTAGCCGTGCACTTCGGCGTCACTGAATGTGGTTAATAAAATAGGACAAAACTAAAGTTGGGCGCCAGACGTGAAAACGTCACTTGAAATATAATAAAGGCTCAATAGATGTGACGGCGGAAATTGCCAACTAGCTCAGACTATATTTTATTACGAATAATGGTAGAGGGGCGGGGACGCTAAATTAAACAAGAATTAGAATATTCCTTTATCTGATCAATTTATTGAATCATCGGGATTATAGTGTCGATATCCGTAATTTTACGGGATAGAAATACAATATTGCCAGATTATCGTTGTGTCTCAGATATTATCGGGATTAAATCGGGAAGAATATTCACAGAAAATATTACAGAATAATAATAAAGACCAAAGCAGTGCGGCTCGATATAATACCAAATTCAATTTAACATTGAACGGGACAACTATCATACGATAATCAGAATAATCATGCGAAATAAATCAGATACAATATTTAACAACTAGAAAACTATAAATTAAATAATATGCTTGCTTCTACACTCGCTATCTCCAGAAATATAGTTTACAGGTCGATTGCTATCATACTACAGAATCAAAGATAAGAAAAGCAGCTAAACTCTACAACATGCGTAAGCAGCGTGAGATAAAGAAAGAAAGCAATAAGGAAGAAAGCCACAAAATAGATGCTAAGCACGAGTTAACTCGGGAATCCGTTTTTAATTATCCAACAATACACTATAAAATAATCGGGCCGAAGTCTTAGACTTACGTGCCGGTAAAGTGGTCTATACCACACCAAAATACAATATATCAAATATAATAGACAAAAACTAAACGGGATTCGTGAGAGAACTCATGGTTTTACAGAAAAAATAGGTCTTACCTTACTGATGATACAGAACTTCCCCTTTCGGGAATTAATAACTAAAAGACACGTAGTGTTCTTATACTGACTCTAAATACTAAAAGATGAGTTTAAACAACAGAATATAGAAGAAAGAAGCTAAGGTATAAATTGGAATAGAAAAAATACACTGTCGGGACACTCGGGAATCGGTACACTTTCGGTAATCGGGATCACTGATATCTTGACGTGAAGACGGACGAGCGTAGAAGTAGGCCGAATCCTGCGTTGTCCTACATTTTATAGCTTCGGGAATTACTTGCTGTTGAGCCGCTCGTCGACGGTAGTTTAGGCGACGAATCAGGTGCCGAGTACTGTTTGACGTACTTTCGGGAACGCGTAGTCCAATTCTGCCTGATTTTTGAATATTTGTCCAAGCCTGAAATCGGCATGGCGGTACGGCGGGATGTTTTAAATGCGGTACAGCGGGATTCGACGGTATTTCTTCTCCTGTCTTCCTTACTTATCTCTGGTCTCTCGTCTCGGGACTCCTCGGGATCATCGTCGGGACGAAGTGCACTCTGACTGCGCTCTAACAAGAAAAACTGACCAGTCAGAGGATCTGGCGGAAGTTCTGATGCCCCTATACCCGGATCTGCATCCAGATTTTCCCCATGAGCGGTGTGGAAGGCTTACAGGCAGGCCTGCATCACACGATTGCAATTCTGCTATCGGGACCTTTCATGGGTAACCACGATAGCGGGACGATGACGAGAAAGTCGATGGTTCGGTCCAGCTCGACTCCAGGTCGATAAGTCTTCGGCAACGGGAAGCATTGTTGGGTTACTTTTGAGTTTTCGCCCTGCTCTATTCGACCACTGCCGAGACGTCCGGAATAAGTTGACGGGAAGTGGTCCAGCACCAGGCTGAGAAGTCTGCGGGAACGGAAGGAATGGCTCAGCGAGTCGTCCGTATTCGACCGCTCCTGCGGCATCCACGACCTTGAGATTGGTAGAGAAAGACGGGAACTAACAGTTCGGGAAGGACTTCGTCTCAGACGTCGATGTTATCCCTCGACGTCCTGGCGTAGTCTCCCCGAGCGTCGACATTTTTACATATTTCGTGAAATAAAAGCAAAACATAGCAAATTGTATAATTAGTAAGCAAATTAAATCAAAACCTGAGACCTGGCTACTTTCTGGAGTTGTCCGTCCTCACGTCGTCACCGTGTTCAGTGTCCCAACTGTGACGCTCGCAAAATGCAACGTCACAACCCCACCCTTTCTGGGGGGAGGGGGGTTGGTTGACTCTCCCTCTGAGTGGACTGTAGACCTGTTTCTTGTCAACCCTAGCGATCTTTTTGTGGTTTGTTCGACGCGGAGGTGTTAACTAAGTAAGGTTGACTCGAAAACAATACTTTTTCTGTGAGTAAGCGAGGTAGGAAAACTACTGAATAAAGCTGGATTTTGTTTCTTAGTCTAAGAAGAGAACTGAATTTACGCTGAAGTGTTTTAGCGTACGGGATTTCGAAGTGACTCGCCTTCGGTTGAGTTATTTTAATTTGGAACTAAAAAATTCTGGTGGCACCATTTCGCAAACTAAATTTGACAAAGTTACCTGAGTAACAAGGTGAAGATGACATTAAAATAACTGAACTAAATAAACAAAGAGATTTCTTTTTCCGTTTTTCAGGCCGGTTCACAGAGGCGTTGTCGGGATTTCCAAGCGAATAATCTGTTAAGCTAAATCGATATATCGAACAGGTGATGGAGTTAGGTTATTGAATATGAAATGCGATATTAAAGCGGTAAGGTTTTTAATACGGGAATAATAATAAGTGAACGATAATTACATTTTAGACACTAACGGTAACGATACAGTAAGAAAATTTTATATTATTGAATTGAAGATTGACGAAAGATCGAAAGAAAATTTTGAATTAGGAAGCCGAAATAGAATTTTGAAAATTTGTACTGCGATACCGGGATCGGGACGCAGTTTTCTCAGCTAGGCTGGCGGGAATAATGCTGTTGCTTTTAAGTTATTCGTTTTGACGAATGTCGGGATAGTAGTCTAATCGTAATAGAATAGATAAAGTAGATAGGTAAGATAAGGAGCGATATAGCGGATAAAGTAAAGATAGAATAAAGAAAGTGAGTTCAACGAGAGGAAGACATATTAAGGGGGTCGGAAAGTGAAAGAGTCGTCTGGTAGTTGGTACGGATCGGTCATGCGAGCTGCTACCCTAAATGCGCGTCGTCTAGCGATGCTAGGGATCACTTGATCGGGAGTGTAGTTGGGAGAACACGCCGGGCACTGGCTGACTGTGAACCCCTTTTTGCCGCAACGATGGCATACCAATCGCTTCGGTTGCGGGCATTCCCCACGCTCGTGTCCGGGTTGGTCGCAATTCCAGCAGAGCAATGGGCCGGTTGGGGTTGGTCGTGTGGACGACAGTGGTATCTCCGGACGTTGTTTCGGGTAGGCACCTCGGGATGTGGACGGTGATGTACCGCGGGATGTCGATGGCTGGACGCCTCGGGATGTGAAGGAGGTTGCATTTTCCTCAGCATCCGACCAGGTCGGAGCGGGCGGGAAGTACGTCACTTGGTCATTAAATGTGACGTCTCTCCAGTTAGTCTGGGTCGCTCGACATTCTTTCCTGCGGACCAGATTAACCTGCGTCGACTGGTCGCAACGTCTGGGACCGGAACACTGCGTCCCCTGGCTTATTACAACCAATGGACCGGTCTGAGTACTTTGGCTCGCGGTAACGGGAGGTTCAGTCTGTACGCTTTGGTCGCGACTCGGCGGCACTTCTCGAACTCGGCCAGGTCGTTCGGCTTCCTGTATGCGAAGTTCACGGGCTTCCTTGGCTGCGGTTAGTCCGGCAGTCAGGTCGCGTTTTAGATCGGGATGTTCGCGGAGAAATTTTCGAATTAGTAGTTCATGGTCCTTAATATAAGGCCATGCTACGGCAAGATCCTCTTCGGATCCGCAGAACATCTTCGCAGATCGGGATGCGAGCTACGTACGGCATGAGTCAGGCGTTGTTATGATAGAATTTTAGGTCTTTTACATGCACAATTCCCACTATTTTTCTACCTTCCACCTCAGAAAGTTCACATACAACAGGAGATAGCAATCGATTAATCTTAAACGGTCCATGAAACTTTTTCGCAAGTTTAGCTGCAACATGTTGTGTCGCGGATGATAAAACATGTTGTCGCTTCAAAACAAGGTCTCCTTGGGCGAAGCGTTCAGGCCTTTTCCGGAGGTTGTAATATCCGGCTTGTCTCGTGTGAGCGTTCTCTAGATTTTCGGTAATCCAATCTCGGAGTAATTGCATTCGTTGCATTCGCTCGGCCCATAGTTTTGGAGCTTGTGGCTCAATTTCGGGATCTCCTTCGATACGGGATCTTAAAGAGTTTACGGCTCTCGGGACTCGGCCTAAATTTAAAAATGCGGAACTAGTTTCCAAAGATGAGTGGTTAGCGGTATTATACGCGAATCGGAAGTCAGATAAATGAAGGTCCCATTCGCGGTGATCAAATTCGAGGAAAGCGATTATCATAGTTTTTAATACACGATTTACTCTTTCAACGGGATTGGCCTGTGGATGATAGGGAGGAGTTGTCGTATGCTTGATGTGAAATGTTTGTGCTAACTCTTTAATCATGTTATTATTAAACTCGGTACCATTGTCGGTTGACAATACTCGTGGAACACCCCATCGGTTGATGACGTTTTCCTCGAATGCATCGCGAATGTTTTTGCCAGTGGCTTTGCGAAGAGCGCAACATTCGATCCATTTGGTGAATAAGTCTTGAATAACAAGGATATACGCGAAACCTGCTTTACTAGGCGGGAGTGGACCCATGATATCCATAGCTACAACTAACCATGGTTCTTCGACAACGCGTCTACCCATGAGACCGGTGGGAGCAGCTTGCTCAACTTTACTTCGTTGACAAGTATCGCATAATCTAACGTAGCGGGAAACATCACGGAACATTCCTGGCCAATAGTAGGTGGTAGCAATTCTTTTATATGTTTTATCGGTGCCTAAATGTCCGGATTGCGGTACGTTATGAGCTTCCTCTAACACTTCGTTACGCTGAATAATCGGGATTACTAATTTCCAGGCATTTAAATCGTTTACTGCTGTTCCGATAACGGGATTTGGTCGATGGAAGTATAATTGACCATTGTCGACCTTCCAATTCGGGAAGCGTATCGGGAATGTTTCAACGTCTCTCTTTCGTTTATCGTACCACGGGATACGTTGCGGTACTACGGCTGCGCTAGCCTCTATGTCTTGTTCGGGAATCCGCGATAATGCATCGGGCACGTGATTGAGTGCACCTTTTCGGTAAACTATGTCGAAATCATATCCGAGTAATTCAAGTAACCATCTAGCTAATCTGCCAGTGGGATTTTTCTGGCCGTGAAGCCACTTCAAGCTGTTATGATCAGTAATAACCGTGAATCGATAGCCTTCGATATAGGGTCTAAACTTTTGAATCGACCAGATGACAGCAAGGCATTCCAGTTCCGTAACTGAATACTTGCGTTCTGCATCTGTCAAGGATCTACTCGCATAAGCTATTACATGTTCGATATCACCGGGAGATTGTGTTAAGACTGCACCTAGTCCAACGATACTTGCATCGGTTTGCAACACGAATTTTAGAGAAAAATCGGGACATGCGAGAGTCGGAGCTGATGATAGGCAACGACGGATTTCGGTAAAAGCGTCGGCCTGCTCTTTTTCCCAGATCCATGATTGATTCTTCCGTAAGAGACGGTTTAACGGTTCGGTAGTGGTTGCAAAATTCGGGATAAATCTACGGTACCAGGAAGCCATTCCTAAAAATCTCCGTATTTGTTTTACTGTCTTCGGGACAGGATAGTTTACGACTGGAGTTACTTTATCGGGATTTACTTGTAAGCCATTTTGATTTACAACAAAGCCTAAATATTTTACTTCGGAACAACAAAATTCACATTTGTCGGGATTAATGGTCAAGCCTGCTTGATAAATAGTACGCAATACGCGGCGCAGCCAATGGAGATGCTCTTCAAAAGTTCGCGTGGCGATGATTATATCGTCTAAATAAGCGAATGCATAAGGATCCATAGCTGGTCCGATAAGTCGATCTAATAACCTCTGAAACGTGGCCGGAGCTCCAGTTAATCCGTAAGGCATACGAGTGAATTGAAAAAGACCTTTAGTTGGAACGATAAAAGCGGTAACTTCTCTGCTTTCTTTAGCGAGAGGAATTTGGAAATAGGCTTGGCTTAAGTCGATGGTAGAAATATAACGAGCTAATCTTAATTTGTCCAGAATCATGTCCATCCGCGGGAGAGGATACGCGTCTTTTTTGGATACGCTGTTGACCTTGCGGAAATCGATACAAAATCGGTATGATCCGTTCGGTTTCTTTACCATGACAATGGGACTAGCCCATGCACTGCGGGACGGTTCAATTATTCCGGCGCTAAGCATTTTATCTACTTCGAGATTAATTGCGTCTTGAATCGCGGGTGAAACTCGGTATGCACGCTGTCTTATCGCGGGATTATTTCCTACATCGATCGTGTGAGTGGTTAAAGGAGTAACTCCTATAGCATCAGTAGTAGGCGGGATTTCTTTAGTTAATAAAGATTTTAGTTCAATCGATTGCGCGTCAGTAAGCGTTATAATACCATTACAATGTGAAACAGATGTAGACAATAAAGTTTCAAATTCAAATTCTTTAGAAGGATTATCTCGAAAATGCCAAGTTGAAGAAGTGGAATCAGCTGTTATTTGAAAAAGTTTAATGAAGTCTAATCCGAGGATACACGGGAAATTCAAATCGGGAATGATTCGCGTGGAAATTTCGCGGGTTATTCCTTGCAATTCTACGGGAATTATCACTTGACCTGTGATCTCGGCTTCTTGTCCTGCAGCCATTAATACGGGAGTAGAACGGGATGTAGTAGTAGTGAAGCCTAATCTTTTCAATACATTTTCTGTTTTCGCGTTTAAAAACGTGCGGGAAGATCCACAGTCGAATAAAGATCTTACCGGGGTTCCGTGAATTGATATAGTTAGGAATAAGAGTGAAATTTTATTACGTGAGTCTACCGGACTACAAAATTCGAGGTCGTTATTACGCACTTTTATTTCGGTATTATACAATTGGGTTTCTTGGTGACTATTATCGTTTCTTTCGGGCGTTACTTGGGAGTCCGCGGTAGCCCGTGAGAACGGCTCCTTTAGGCGTTTCCCGAACAACGGGGACATGTCAGCTTTGTGACGTCATCTCGTCCACATCTATAGCAAAAGATGCGTCGAGGTTCGGTACACTCAGGCCAATGATGACCGGGTTTTCGGCAATTGTAACAAGTCATGCTACGATGAACTCTATGTGAGTCGGGAGTCGGTAAGAACGGATTGCTAGCGGTTGGCAAAGTAGCACGGAAAGTTGACGGTAAATCGGGATTAGTGATAGCGGCGGTAGCCGGACGATTTTTCGAATTTTTATATTCGTTTTTAGTTTCCTTATGCGGCGAATTACGGGAAGGTCTCTTAGACGCATCTTTATTTTGGGCGTTGAATTGCGATGATAACTTCGTTTTGTTGTTTGGCGGCGGCACT
This sequence comes from Tenthredo scrophulariae, assembly GCA_963978835.1. Classification (NCBI taxonomy): domain Eukaryota; kingdom Metazoa; phylum Arthropoda; class Insecta; order Hymenoptera; family Tenthredinidae; genus Tenthredo; species Tenthredo scrophulariae. The sequence continues at coordinate 28,680,077 of OZ022227.1, forward strand.
GCATTTACGCAGTCGGGAGATTCATCGGATGAGTCGTTGTCATCTAAATCAAGATGAGCTAGGGTTACGCGATTTTGACGAGTCGGAGTTCTCGGTCCTCGGTATGCGAGCTCTGGCATCAGAACTCGATCGGGAGTCGGAGGTGCCTGATAATTATTGGCAGCTTGGAAACTGAGTTCTAGACGGCGAGCAAGATGTTCGAGTTCGTCTAGCGTCATTAAATCATCACGATGGATCAGAACTTGGTAACGCGGGAGTAGATTACGGTATGCGTAATCTAATTGTTCATCTTCTGGCCAAACGGGACTAAGACGATCAAAATACGCTCTCATGAATGTAAGGTAGTCGGAGACTGGTTCATGTTCGCCCTGAGTACGTCGTCTAATTTCTTCACGTAACGCGAATTGTAAATTAGGCTTACCAAATCTATCACGCCAAGAAAATTCAAAATCTCTGAATGTATGCCAAGTGTTGCGTTTGGTACGAAACCAGTATAAGGCAACATGAGTTAAAAAGAACGGTATGCAGTTTAAGATATCAGCATCGCGAATATTAAATAACTGCTTGCCTTCTTGTAATCGAAGAAGAAAAGCCTCGGAATCTTCGGTACGGGCACCGGAAAATTTTAAATTCCACTTACGCATAGCTTCGTACGCGGCATGAGGAGAGGTGGTTTGATTGGACCTTGACGAAAAATTGTGTTGTCGCGTCGATGGTGGAAAATCTTCCTCCATGAAGTCTTGTTGTCGGGAATTGAATCGGGAATAACGGTTTTCCTGTCGGAAATCTGGTTCCGGGAAATTTTGAAGATCCAAATTTGGTTGATTAAAGAATCGAGGATCGCGATTAAAAGGTGGATTACCGTGATTAGTCAGTGGTGAGTTAGTTCGTATTGGTTGAAAATCGTTATTATTATTGCTATTATTATTTAATTGCGTATTAGCAATTCGGGAAGTATTATTGTCGACATGTTGTCGATTGTCATTGAGCGGGGAGTAACCTCCGCTCGCTCTCGGAATGTTTATTTCGTCCACGTGTGTTGTGTTTTCTCTGTCGTCAGGCGGGATAGCTACATGAGTCGATTGCGGACTCTCGTACGTAGCGTCGTTTACTTGAAGTCGGGAAGGATCGTTTTGTACGGGAGGCTCTCCAGTAGGCGTTGGAGGCTTATCGGTATTTTCTCCTCTTTGAGACATGAGGAAGCGTAATAATCGGTATCTTAAAGTAGGTACTGTTCCTTTAGACGATAAAGAACGCTTGCTGAGTTCAGCACGTAACTGTTCCGCAAAAAGTAAATAAACCCACGCGTCTTTAGAAGACGGCCGTAGCATATAACTTCGAAGTTAAATTTTTAAACGTGCTTGACAACACGGAATTGTGACGTACGGGAGAAGAAAGTAAACAAACGATTCTATTGCGAGTTTAGGATTATTATTATTCGTTAATCCTTTGTCGGGAACGCTAATACTTTGATTGTTATTTTCGGTATTACCTATTATTTGATATCTTTAATTCCTTGTTTGTAATATTTAATATTACCTATTGTTCGATATGAGGAATTGTGGAACGCTTATTGTGAACCTTTGTGAAAAATCTTTTGTCTGATTCTTATTCCAGTTTCAAGATCTTTTGTTCTTTTATTTTCAAACGTATCGAGACTGTTTATGATTTTGAATTTAACCGAATTTGCGATAATTTATCTGAGTCACTGGATAATTTTATAACAATTTTTATTGGCAAATACCCTCTTTTTGATTGCGTGGGCCCCACGTTGGGCGCCAATTTGCAACGAGCGACTTTTTTAAGGGCAGGGTTAACCCCGTAGCCGTGCACTTCGGCGTCACTGAATGTGGTTAATAAAATAGGACAAAACTAAAGTTGGGCGCCAGACGTGAAAACGTCACTTGAAATATAATAAAGGCTCAATAGATGTGACGGCGGAAATTGCCAACTAGCTCAGACTATATTTTATTACGAATAATGGTAGAGGGGCGGGGACGCTAAATTAAACAAGAATTAGAATATTCCTTTATCTGATCAATTTATTGAATCATCGGGATTATAGTGTCGATATCCGTAATTTTACGGGATAGAAATACAATATTGCCAGATTATCGTTGTGTCTCAGATATTATCGGGATTAAATCGGGAAGAATATTCACAGAAAATATTACAGAATAATAATAAAGACCAAAGCAGTGCGGCTCGATATAATACCAAATTCAATTTAACATTGAACGGGACAACTATCATACGATAATCAGAATAATCATGCGAAATAAATCAGATACAATATTTAACAACTAGAAAACTATAAATTAAATAATATGCTTGCTTCTACACTCGCTATCTCCAGAAATATAGTTTACAGGTCGATTGCTATCATACTACAGAATCAAAGATAAGAAAAGCAGCTAAACTCTACAACATGCGTAAGCAGCGTGAGATAAAGAAAGAAAGCAATAAGGAAGAAAGCCACAAAATAGATGCTAAGCACGAGTTAACTCGGGAATCCGTTTTTAATTATCCAACAATACACTATAAAATAATCGGGCCGAAGTCTTAGACTTACGTGCCGGTAAAGTGGTCTATACCACACCAAAATACAATATATCAAATATAATAGACAAAAACTAAACGGGATTCGTGAGAGAACTCATGGTTTTACAGAAAAAATAGGTCTTACCTTACTGATGATACAGAACTTCCCCTTTCGGGAATTAATAACTAAAAGACACGTAGTGTTCTTATACTGACTCTAAATACTAAAAGATGAGTTTAAACAACAGAATATAGAAGAAAGAAGCTAAGGTATAAATTGGAATAGAAAAAATACACTGTCGGGACACTCGGGAATCGGTACACTTTCGGTAATCGGGATCACTGATATCTTGACGTGAAGACGGACGAGCGTAGAAGTAGGCCGAATCCTGCGTTGTCCTACATTTTATAGCTTCGGGAATTACTTGCTGTTGAGCCGCTCGTCGACGGTAGTTTAGGCGACGAATCAGGTGCCGAGTTCTGTTCGACGTACTTTCGGGAACGCGTAGTCCAATTCTGCCTGATTTTTGAATATTTGTCCGAGCCTGAAATCGGCATGGCGGTACGGCGGGATGTTTTAAATGCGGTACAGCGGGATTCGACGGTATTTCTTCTCCTGTCTTCCTTACTTATCTCTGGTCTCTCGTCTCGGGACTCCTCGGGATCATCGTCGGGACGAAGTGCACTCTGACTGCGCTCTAACAAGAAAAACTGACCAGTCAGAGGATCTGGCGGAAGTTCTGATGCCCCTATACCCGGATCTGCATCCAGATTTTCCCCATGAGCGGTGTGGAAGGCTTACAGGCAGGCCTGCATCACACGATTGCAATTCTACTATCGGGACCTTTCTTGGGTAACCACGATAGCGGGACGATGACGTGAAAGTCGATGGTTCGGTCCAGCTCGACTCCAGGTCGATAAGTCTTCGGCAACGGGAAGCATTGTTGGGTTACTTTTGAGTTTTCGCCCTGCTCTATTCGACCACTGCCGAGACGTCCGGAATAAGTTGACGGGAAGTGGTCCAGCACCAGGCCGAGAAGTCTGCGGGAACGGGAGGAATGGCTCAGCGAGTCGTCCTTATTCGACCGCTCCTGCGGCATCCACGACCTTGAGATTGGTAGAGAAAGACGGGAACTAACAGTTCGGGAAGGACTTCGTCTCAGACGTCGATGTTATCCCTCGACGTCCTGGCGTAGTCTCCCCGAGCGTCGACATTTTTACATATTTCGTGAAATAAAAGCAAAACATAGCAAATTGTATAATTAGTAAGCAAATTAAATCAAAACCTGAGACCTGGCTACTTTCTGGAGTTGTCCGTCCTCACGTCGTCACCGTGTTCAGTGTCCCAACTGTGACGCTCGCAAAACGCAACGTCACAATATATACATCCGGCCTCATCAACATTATAAATACAGAACGTACGGCTCTGTATAGAGCTAGGCGAGTAAAGATCCCATATACCGACTTATTGAGGGATAAGCCAAATAAATAATTATCTCTTCTGTTGCGTGAACCAAACCATCATCCGCTCGGGCTTCACCCTCACGTAACACGTCTATGTAAGTTACTTCGAGTCTTGAAAGTCTCATCAATTCTTGTGCGTATTCGTTTTCTAGGGGGACTGGGAAGTGTTTTGTAGGGTTGCGACTTTGTATTTGTCTAATTGATGACATTATTCGTTCTGGTGTTAGGGTTTTGGGATGAAGTACGCCCTGTCTTGCGAATAAAATTGCGTCTATTAGATTATTGAGGTCGAGTTCATATTCATTTGTATATTTGTCCAAGTACATAAAATCAAAAGAGTTCTCAAAGATATTTTTTGAAGATAAGTGGAAATTTATTTGTTCCGTCGCGATTACAGCGGCAAATCGAATTTGAGGAAGGTAGGTTCATGTTCTTTGGTTTGGTGTTGACTGTCATGATTCGCGTGGGGTACTTTTATTATATTGCTATTTCTTTTAGAATTTAGGGCCGAGTTAGCGGGAGCCGATGTCAGTTCAGAAATGTGGTGGTCGGTAAGGCAGTTGAGGGTGCCTTACTCCGACGGTTGGGCGGAGCGGTCGGCCGCTTTGTGGAGTGCTTGGGGACGCAGGGGAGTCTGTTTGACGGCCAAAGGATGGGTGAAGCGTGGGAGTTTCGAAGAAGTATGCGATTTCTGTTACGGGAATCGCGTCCGAGACCGTTCGGCGTTTCCGTGAATGGAATCGCATCGGTGGGCGCTTCGCGTTGAGGGCGTACGACAGTGTGGGCGCTGCACCGTGCTATGAGATATCGAAACGGGGGTTGGTTGTAAAGTGTGTCGCCTGGACTATGCGACATATGTACAGATCGAGAGGCGTCTATTCTACCCGCAAGACTTTTTAATTGATTTATTCAAGTGTGGAATGGCGAGTGTGGGGATCTTGTATAGTATAAATATCATTGTTGTAAAATTTTTGTATTTGTAGCGTTTTATTTTCCTTGCCTTATTGATTAAGTTGAGTTAGTTTCAGATTCGGGCTAATTTTATTTCATTCATATGAACGATTTTTGTTCTGTGATCGTTTATTTCGATTTCCGCGTTAATGTCGTTAATTACGCGGATTATTTTATAGGGGCCTTTATAGTGGTCATCTAATTTCTTTCTCGTTTCATTAATTAGGTAGACGTATTGGCCTGGCTGAAAGGTGTGTACGTTTATACGTTTATCATATCTCCGTTTAGATTTTGATTTCGCGTTATTAAAGTTTGTTATCGCGTCTTGTCTAGTTTCTCTAAGGCGGGTCATCATTTCCTGTAGGTAGTCTTCGTATTTGTTTGGAATGTTTTTGTCTGACTGTATATTTGATAATTGACGTGCCATTGTTCCGAAAATTAGTTCATGATCACTTCGTGTACTGATGTATTATATGAAAATATCGCGAATCGAATCCATTTGTCCCAGTTGTTTTTATTATTAATATATGTATATACTATGTTTACGTGCACCGAATAACGTGTTATTAGCTACTGATTTTCGTAACTTACGCTATTTCAAACGACGTAAACGGGTCAAATACTATACTACGTTTAGGTGCACCGAGTTACGTGTTATTAGCTACTAATTTTCGTAACTTATGTTATTTGGAACAACGTAAGCGGGTCAAAATCGAGTATTAGCTCAGAGATGTATTTGAGTTAAAAAACTTATATTCACAGATTCAGCGTAAGACCCAGCGATTATAGATTACGTAAACCGCAAATGGAAAGTAATTTGGGTTGGTAATCGATGTGGTAAATTGATTCAGGTTCGGAAATAGGCGAGGGGTTGACCACTCGACGATTGACCGTACACCTGACTTCAAGACTTCAAGACTTCACGAAGTCAACTGACTTCAACTGACTTCAACTGACTTCAACTGAGAAGGGGTGTCAAAATGATCGAAATGAAAAATGAAATTTCTGAGAATTTTTTGAGAATTCAAAAAAATGCCGATTTTATATGGGTTTGAATAATCATAGAAAATTAACGGCTGGAGGGAAAAATCTGAAAAAATTCAGCAGTGGTTTTTTGAGACCGTAGTATCGTATAAAAATCATGAAGCGAATCAAAAATGGTGAGGGAAAATCATTAGGTGAGTTGACATGGAATGCCCCAAATACAAAATAAAATGGGCTGAGTGGTCGAAGAATTGTATCAATCAATGTCGGCCGTTTCGGTCCTATTTCCAAATTATTACATGTCGCTTTTACTAACCTAACCTATAAACATCACCCATGTAAATTACACATACAGAGAAATTGCGACTCCAGGACCTGATCTTCCAGATATATTAAAATGCTGAACGGATTGAAACAGGTTCATTTGAATGAAAATCTTCATTTATTAATAAACCAAGTCCCAAATTGTGCAACTAAATGGTTTCACGCTCTAGGGTACAAGGCTCAAATGTTTCGTTATTTGGTCGCTAGCGACAGGGAGCGACGATCGTATAGACAATCGAAATTACGCATCGATTGCGCTCTAAATCGATTCTACCGCTACAATCGATGAAATACGCGGGAATCCCCAGATTCTGGCCCCTGGTGCTCATCGGCTAGCGTGATTTTCTCAGCAGTGAATAGTGATTCAAGGTACAAAAAAAGTATTGCAAAGTGAGGAAATCATTCGGAAAGGCAAGTATATTTTCCGAATATTTTGCGAGGTGTTCAACTACGAGATGTGTATCATATTTTTTGGCAGCTTCTGCACTACTTCTGCATAGGCATGAGTGAGGTTAGGTTCTCCGGGAAGAAGAATATTTCCTGGCCATTCCTCGTCTCGAAATTTTCAATAAAATTTTCTAAAAATCTATGAGTAATGTAGATATTTATTACATATTCTATATTTTTTCATGAAAATATCTCTCAACTCAAATAATGTTTTCTCATATTTCCGATATTTCTCGATTTATTTGCGCAAGGGGTCTAGTCATGCTAAAAAGTTTCAAAATAGACTCACAGATTCAATTTTCTGCAATATTTATAAAAGTCTTTCATGATTCTTTCAGAATCTGAGAATATTTTTTTACCGAGACTACCAATTTCTTCTATGTTGATTGACCATTCATAATTTGCAGATGTCCTGCAACGCTGAAAAAAAAAACGGGTAAACTGGACTTGGGCGGAGGAAGGTGCGATGTTAAAAATATTCAAAGAGAAGAATATTCATGCTAGACTAGACGGGCGTGAGCTTCGATCAGATGAATGTTATAACGAAGTAAGTGAGGAGATGGCCACTAAAGGGTATACTAGAACTGCGACACAAGTACGCATCAAGCATTATGCCCTACGAAAGCACGTTCAAAAAGCTGAAAAACCAGCAAAACGTCTCTGGAGCAGGATCTGAATCCATTCCCCATCAAACAATTTCATATGAATTGTTTGGCCATCGACCTGCGGCCAGATTAATTGACGCTGGGGTACACTCAGGTCGGAATCCTGCAACTGCTGACATGTTACACAGTATGTAATACAGATTTATATGCATTCAAGCAGCGTCGCAAATGAATCTCATTCTAAAGTGTCGAATGTGAATTGACAAGATAAGATTACACTGTTCATTTCCTGTGTATGTTTTAGAACAAATCAATGTATAATGGAAATGAATAGGCCAATTTTGTGTGTTTTCTGCATGTTGCATATCACATTTCTTGATTTTTCACAACAGATGAAGAACAAGCAGAACAAAATGTTGTTTGGGGGACAGTCGGGCTGGGCGGTATGATTACTATTGATAATCCTGACGACGACAACCCTGACAATCCGATGGCTTTGATTGATCAACATGTGCTGCCCGTTCCTGAAGAACAGGAGCAACAGCCTCTTGCTCAACGAGGAACTGAACATGAGTTGCCTCTTGTTCGACAAGAAGCAGCACGACAGCCAGTCATTGTAAGACAGGAACCTGTTTGCCAGCGTCCAGTCGCTCGGCAGGACCCTATCCACCAGCCTGCTCCTGCTCGCCAAGCACTTGAAGGCCAGCACCCTGTTGCTCGACAGCAACCTGTGCGTCAGCCTCCGCTTGGACAACAAGAACCTGCACGTCAACCTCCGCTTGGTCAACAAGAACCTGCACGTCAGCTTGCCAACCCTAATGCAGAAGCTATTCGACAGGATCATCCTGAAGCTGCTAATGGTAATTAGATCTCTCCTAGCTATTCTCAATGTAGTATATAACAAATATGTGTATGAAAATATACAAATGATCTAAACAAACAAATCTTTAATGTAACTTTAGGAGAAAATGCTGCTGAGAATGGCGGTGTTCTTAGGCACCAGGCCCGAGGTCCTAGACAAGATAGAGCACTTCATGGTGTGCAACGTAGGGTTGGTAGACTCCAAGGTACTTGAAATCAATTTTCATCTTCATCAACCGAAAATTCGTGAAATTACCTGAAAAACAAACATCAGACAAATTTGTAAAATCTTGCCATCAATAAGGAAATTTGGCTTCATACTGATGACAAGGGTAAAGGTAGCTACGCCAAAGCGCTGACAAATTTTCACGAGCAGTGGTTTCTTTCGCAGAGGCAGCTACAGGAGCAGATGGTCGAAAGGCACGAGACCTTTATGAGGATGGAATTGGAGGCGAGCAGGCAATGGGAAGCCCAACAGCAAGTACTGCATGAGCAGCATACCACGAAGTTGATGGACAGCAGTAACGTAACGCTGACGACTGCTATAGACAAGTTGTTGGGAGCTTTCAACAAACCACCAGAGCAGCCGCAGGTTTACCAGCCTATTGCCTATCCAGCTGGGTTTCCGCCAATTCACCAGTTCACTTATCCAGTCAACGTTCCCAGCCCCAGTACAAGTCCTAACTCAATGTACAACTACTTTTTCCGACAACCACAATGTATATCCTCACGCTGTCACCAGTCCTAGTCCTCGTCCTAGCTCCTCCAGCTCTGCCTCGTCTATTTCCCAACATGGCAACCAGATACCATCACCTGCAGTCATTTCTAGCCGCAGTCCTAATTCGAACTCTACTTTGGACCCATCCCTGCCTTTTAATACAAACCGGTCAATTTCCAGTATACAGAGTACCACTTCCGATGACTTGTCAAACGAAAACTCATAACTCTTCCAAGCTGAGGGGTACATGCACATTGAAATCTCAAAAAACAGAATGAAAGAATATTATTTTTCAAACTTTAAAATTGCTTACAAACAATTGTACGAACAAATCGTTTCTCAGCTCTTGTGTAAAAAATGAACTCTAGGCGGGTCCAATTTGTGGTTTTCAGGTTAGAGTGTTCACAGAATATTTTTTTAAAATTTCAAGGTGTATGTACCCCGATGACTAAGATCACTGCACTACTCCCTTCATTTTTATATTTGATAATATATTTTATGTGATAATTTTCTAACAATTTTAATAATACTTATCTGTTTTATACTGAGAGGATCTCTTGAAACCGTATAGTCAACTGCGCATGCGCGAAATTATTTGATTTTATTGGGTTAGAGAATGCCACCACGACGGTATTGACGATGAAACTAGTGTGGTGTGATTCTCTCACTCAATAAAATCAAATAATTCCGCGCATGCGCAGTTGACTGTACGGTTTCAAGAGATCCTCTCGGTATGGCACGTAAAACTTATATCTTTAAATGGGCAGGCAATAAATGTATTAATGTACTTTGGTAAGTTTTGAGTACTAAAATATAATTTATAATAAAACTGTAAGCTCATACACTGAATTTGTACGGTATTTCATTTCCAATCACCTCAGCTTGGTCTAGCCTAATTGCGCATCAGTAAAGGATAGTGCTCTTCAAGGTATGTTCGCATTCGTTCGCGAACTTGTGCTCCATCTTCATCACCACGAAGAAACTCACGATTTGGTTGAGGAAATTCAAGATCTGCGTTATGGACATCGTTCATCCACTGTTCAATGAAGGGATCCTTCCTAATCTCCACAAAATTGTGAAAAATGCAACATGCCACAATTACTTCAGGCATAAAGAGTACACATCGAGCTCACTTCTCTTGCAGAGAATTCGCCAACGAGCTTTCAGGCGTCCAAAAGCGTGTTCAACCACTATCCTAGCTTTATGAAGGTACAGATTGAAGGACACCTCTTCCGGTGTCTGCTCTATGCGGTATTCGTTGATAAGCCAATTAAGCAAGGGATACGCTACATCACCAATGATCACATACGGCATAGTCTCACCATTGATGGATCTTTCGCTCTGAAAATGACAACAAGACATCACAGTGGACACAAAGATAATATCAACAACGCTTATACCTCAGGAATGAGTTGTCGGCTGTTCTGGTACAGGTGTGAGTCCCTCAAAACCACTGCATCATGAACAGATCCAGGATGTTGGCAAGTGACATCGCGAAAGCTAAATGAAGATGAGAAAGTATTGGATCATGCTCATAAGGGGTCTTTGATGAGACGTATACCTGTGATCGAAGAATCAAAAAAATGACTTTGGCATCTAAAAAGCTAAATAAAACGGAATTTTCATACCCTGTATGAAAATATGAATCCAAATTTTTGTTCTGTGTATTAAGGGAAGACTGGTGAAATTTTGAAAATCGCTATTACAGGTCGTATAAAAAATCCTTCCAGCAGGTTTTGAGTAATGGTAGTGTGAACTGTGAAAAAAATTTCAGCCTCCTACGATGAAAGTGTAAGCGCCGGGAACCTTGCGAAGAAGATTTTGCCCACCGCTGCCAAAAACTTCTTGCGTCCTCACTTTCATCGCAAGAGGCTGAACAGTTTTTTCACAGTCTATACAATCATTATTCAAAAACTGCTGGAAGGATTTTTTATAAACCTCTTTTTGATATTGTAAGAATTCAAAAACCTATTTTAGCCCAAAATTTACAAACCTTAATTTTCAAAAAGTTACCAAAATTCTCAAAAAATTCATACGTATTCAGTAAAATTGACAAATCATTTTCACCCGAAAAAAAAGTTGGGTCACCGGCTAATTTCTTGAATAGTTTTTTTTTCCATTAATTTGTTAATAACTTTTTTGAATTATTATTATGCAAAATCAATCTCCCGAGGATATCCTACATGCCTAATTTTTTTCAGATTTTTTCCGCGTCGAGAAGTATTCAAAATCTTGGCTGAAACCCACGTTTGGTGGGACTGTAGGTGAAGAACCACCTTAAGCCACAAATGCTAGCTTACCAGCGACGATGGTCAACAACAGCCTGTAGTACAAACGATGACCACCCCTTCCTGTCGTGAAAATCAGCAGCTCCTTCCTCAGGTGGAGAAATCTGAATATGTGATCCGTCTATTGCACCAATTACTTGTGGTATGCCGTACTTTTATTCAAATCCCTGAGCAATCTCATCGCAAGCTTCTGTCGTACGTGGAAATGACAGAAAGTTTTCCAACATAAGTAAATTAATTGCTCTGACAACAGCATGAAGGCACTCACAAACTGTGCTCTTGTGAACTCCGAAAGGGTTGCCTACTGTTCTGTATTCTCCAACACTGGCCAACCTGTATATAGCTATCGCCACTTTTTTTTCCACGCTTAGCCCTGGCAAAACACAATTTTCGGCACGCTCCAATGGTGCTCGGATATTCTGCACGAGTTGAAAAAACGTGTCACGTTTCATACGGAAATTTTCCAACCACTGTTGATCGTCGAATGTTTGAAGAACGGTGCGCTCCCACCATTCATCAGTACGTTCTTTCCTGCCGATTTGGCGAACTCTTACTGGTAATGCCTGAATATTTAAATGAGAGCTCGGAATTAATTTTCAGCTTTTTTCGCAAATTTTGATCTACCGGGTTTCCCATTCTTATCTTACACCTGATTTTTCTCGAGAAGTACTGTTCCGGTCAAGTTTGAGCGGAGTGAAACTTGTAGGGTTCAAAGGGAGACGTTCAAAAAAAAAAAATTCTTGGGTCCAAAATCCAGAGTGGCGACGTTAGCAACATGTTTTTTTTTTTTTTAATGGGAACGTGACCTTTTTTTCACGAAAATTTTTTTCGAGTCAAAACTAACAATTTTTGTGTGAAATTTTTTTTACAAAGTCCAATAATTATCAGGTGAGAACACCATTTTTGATTATGCAGGATGTTCCACGAGGAAGTAAGGTCTTCAACATCCCAAATTTGCGTGAGCCTAATCCTTGCGAGTGTTCCACACGCACACGCATATTTGGGATTTTTAAGACTTTACCTCTTCGTGGCGCATCCTGGATAACCAAAAATGGTATTCTCACTGAAAAATTAATGGACGTAAAAAAAAAAAATTCTCACAGAAGTTGTTAGTTTTATCCTGAAAAAATTTGCAGTGAAAAAAAGTCATGTTCCCATTAACAAAAAGAACATGTCAGCGATCCTAATGTCGCTATTTTGGATTTTGGACCCAACATTTTTTTTTTTCTTAACGTCCCCTTTTGAACCCTCCAATTCTCACTATACTCAATACTGGATCGGAACAGTAATTTTCGAGATATATCAGATGTGAGATTAAAATTGAACACCCGTTATAACAAAATAAAATTTGACTCCAAAGCGTACTTACCTGCAATGCCATTACAGCACCTTGCCCAGCCACCGTGGCCATGTCCCTGAGAAGAGTTTGAAACGAAGCGTGAAGCCGCTTTTGGAGGTTCCGTTGATGTTTCACTCTTTTTTTTCGAAATTCTTCATTATTTAGGAGAAGTATTCGTGCTGTTGTTCTGTTGTGATTTGCCACCAAAGCTCCTATGACACCTAACAATCTATCCCGATTCATCTTGTCCCACACTCCGTAAGTTTTCGCTATTCGGCGACCATTTGTAACCGTTTGCAACTGTTGTGAGTTGTCCGTTGTCTTGCGTGATGCTCAATCACGTAAACGGCCACGACTTTTGCTTAATTGAAATCAAGTAGCACGTAAACGCCTTATGACCGTACTGAAAAAGTAGTCAATTCCGTGCACGTAAACATAGTAATAGTGTTTTAAGTATTCTATCAAGACTTGATGGCTGCGTTCAAGCGAACCGTTGGATTGCGGGTGGTGAGCTGTAGTTTTTATTTGTTTTATTCGGAAGATTTTTGCTAATTGTTTCATAATAGGACTGAGAAAATTCGGACTTTGGTCTGTTAAAATAGATGCTGGTGCTCCGTAGCGGCAAATAAAATTTTCTGCGAATGCTTTAGCGATTGTTATTGATGTCTGGTTTTTTAGCGGTATTGCTTCTGAATATTTAGTTAAATTATCTTGGATTGTAAGCAAATACTTATTTCGTGAATTTGAGGTTGGTAAGGGTCCGACAATGTCTAATGATACTTTTTCGAAAGCGGTTGTTGGTGTATCTGTTATCACCACTGGGAGTTTAACTTTATTTCTAACGAGTTTACGTCTTTGACAACTTTCGCATGATTTTATGAATTTTCCTAAATCGATTTTCATACTCGGCCAGAAATAGATTGCTCTGATTCGTTTATAGGTTTTTGTTATTCTCTTGTGGCCTGCAATTACGGATCCATGATTTTCGCGAATTATCTCTGGAATTAGTTCTAGTTTAGGAACGTTGATTTCGTTCAAGCAAGTGTTAACTGTGATATCCGTGTAGTTGAAGATCATCCTAAGTATGTTTTTAATTGCAAACCAATTTAGTTTGTCAAATCCGCTTCCTAATTTGGAGATTGAAAAAGATTTATTGCGTTTTGCCTGTAGTATGTCGCGGAGGATAGTTAGTGTGTTATATATTCCGTCTGTGGTTGATTTTTCGTAATATTTCTTTTGCGTTACTAAGCTGAAGATGAATTTCTTATTATTCGGTGTTACGATTACGCTATTTATTTCAGGGTTTTGAGATTTAAGGAAATTTGTGTCGAGACTTTCGATGTCAATTAGCTGTTCAGCAACTCCTTTCTTTATAACACAGTCGGCTGACATGCAATGTACGTAATTGTCTTTCTTCGTGAGGATATCGTCATTCGTTTCCTTCATATTGGTGGCTACAGGCGATGGGTCTGTGTGACTGGTATGTGGAATCGGATTTTCGGGTGGGTTTTTTCGTGGTATCGGATTTTGAAAAGGTGGGTTTGGAGGTGGTGTTTGTTGTAACGTTGGTTTTTGAGATGGTGGATTCAGGGGTGGATTGAGTGGTAGGTTTTGAGGTGTCGAGTTTTGTTGTTCTTTGTAAAAATTAGTTTCTTTGATATTGTGTAACTCTTGGTTTTCATTATAGAGGGGCACATTATCTTCGTGGATATTGTCTGTATGGTTGGTCTCTGAGTTTCCCTGTACGTCTGATTATTTGGGTCTGGGTTTGGAACGTTATCTTCTTGGTTTTGTATATTTATTGGTGTTGGCTTAAAATCGCAAATAGTTATTGTTATGTCTGAATTTTGGAAAATGAAATAAATCATTGATCGAACGGTTTTCCAATTTAGTTTGTCGAGTCCGCAACCGATTTTTGGAATTGATATTGATTGTACGTTATCTGATTCTAGTTTTATTCTGAGTTTGCATAGAATATTGTACATAGTTTCATATGTTGGCTTGCCGTAAAATTCAGCTTTCGTGATTAGGATATATACTTTGATATTATCATGAGGTGTTACTACGATGTCACCTACTTGGGGGCTCTTTGATTCTAACACGTCGCAGTTAATAATACTTCGTTCAATCATTTCCTGTGCTATGCCTTGTCCGATTGAACAGGCGGCTGGAATGCAATGTGCTATATTATCGTCTTGTATAAACAGGTCTTCGGTAGTTTCTATTATAAGTAGATTTGTTAGGTCTAGTACGATTTTTAAGAGTTCTCGAAATCGTTTATATGATGGTTTATGATAGATTGATTTTGCGATTGCAGGTGTATTGTGTTGAGGTGGAATGGTAATTTTAGGTATTGTTACTTGTTTTCCTTTAACCAGGTCCGAGTATAGCTTTCTTGAATTAGGTTTAGGGATTAGTTGCTCGCTGGAAGTGGGAGGTTTTTCTTCACGAGCGAAGTTCTTGGAACTTGAGGCCCATGATTCGTTGGAGGTAGAAAGTTTTTGTTTATAACAAGGCACGTGGTCGCCGTCCGACGATGAAGAGCTAGGTGGTAGTGAGGAGGTTTCAGACTTTCTTGGTCGCAGTTTGTATTTGTATTCGTGTGTTGGAGATTGCGCGCTATTGCGTTTGCTGCGTCCTGTTTTATTTTCAAGTGTGCCACTTGAGTCTGAGTTATCGCTAGGCTGGTTTGAGGTAAGGTTTGAATATCTGTTTTGTTCTTGATTGCTTTTTAATGGGGATCGTGGCGAAGTGTTTATGAGTTCACGTGAATTTTTATTTACGGGTAGATTGTCTGGGGAGATGTCAGTATACGTAGCGTTTCGTTTTTTGACGATTCTTTTAGATAATGGTAAATCATCGATAGAGGTGTCGGTGTGTATCGCGTTTTGGTTTTGGTCGATTTTTTTAGATAGTGGTAGCTCGTCAACAGAAGTGATGGTAGGTGAGTCTGTTATCATTGGTAACGATATCACGATAATTGGATTTTTAGGCATTGGGAAACTGTCTGTTGAGTCACTTGTGGATATTTTCTGCATCGAGTCATCTGAGAGACTGTCCATGTCGGTATCAGTTAATGAATTATTTTCCATATGTTCTTCTAGTGGGTGAATTAATTTTTTTTCTAGGTATTTTATCGTCTGTGGAACTGTCAGCTAATGAATAGTTCGCTAAAGGTACGTTTCGAAAATGTGTTGTTTCTTGTTTTATTGGTAAGCGGTCTATAGGAATTTGGTTAGGTTCGTCTTTTTCGAGAGTTGAGTCGACGTTGGCTTTATGTTTCTTTATAGGAGCGGGGTTTGGTGGGTCGTCTGTACTTTATCGCGCGCGGGTTCTTTTCTTTGTTTTGTGTCAGGTATTGTTTTGTCATCTGAATAGAATTTCCGTTACGTTTTCCGTGTATTGGCAATAGTTTATCAGTGTCTACGGGTGGGTTGCATGATAATGCGTCTGCGTTGCAGTCGATACAACTCGACAAAATGAAAAATTTTCTTTGTGTTTGGGTTCATTTCATGATTTTCTTATTCGGCATGCACCAAAATGAAGCAAACAGTTCCACATCTCCTTCAAAGTCTGCTTTTGTTTTTTACTCATTAACATGAAAGAAAAAGTAACAGGGTTCACAAGCAAACTTTTTTTCATTTTTTTGTAAGTCAATATAGTTAAAGTTAATAGAAATAATAGACAAATATATTTGTTTTTGTTTTTCAACAGATAAAAGTTGAAATCATAGATTTTTTTAAATATTGTACAAACGTTCTCCTGCCTACAAAGGCAAAGTTTTTTATGGATTATATATTTTTTTCGAATGACTATCGATGAACCTATGGAAATTGCATACCCTGATTTCAAACCCAAAATTCATGTTGACTTGTGTAATTTGGCCTTCCTTGTATACGACGTTATAGTTGTATTCTTCTAATTTGAATCTCCATCTAAGTAATCGCGAGGTTGGATCTTTGACGCTGCTGACCCAAACAAGAGGTTTGTGATCACTAACGAGTGTGAATTTACGTCCGTATAAATAAGGTCCGAAGTGATGGACTGAGTATACTATGGCTAGTAATTCTCTCTCGATTACAAAGTAGTTTTAACTTTCAGTCAAAGTAGTTTAGTTTTGCTTTGTTCAGCGTTCGTGTATAAGCTATCGGTAGGTCTTCTCCTATTTTGCCTTGGCTGAGTACGGCGCCGATCGCGTATTTCAACGCATCAGTCGTTAAAATAAACGGTTGATCGAATTCAGGATGTTGTAATATGGGAGATGTGCATATCGAGTCTCGCAAAATTTCAAAAGCCATTTGGTGTTCGGACATCCAAATGAATAAGCGACTTCTTTTCTTAGGAATTCGCATTTGCTGACTTGTAAGCGCAAATCTGCTGACTGTAGTCGATTAGCTAGTTTTCTGAAGTTACTTTCATGTTCTTCTAAAGAGTGCGCACAGATAACGATGTCATCTAAATATACGAATGCTATATTTCCTTCTAAACCGGATAAAACTTGGTCCATTAATCTTTGGAACGTTGCCGGAGCGTTCTTAAGTCCGTATGGCATATTATTGAATTCATAGTGACCATGGGGTGTTGAAAATGCTGTTTTGTGTGCGTCAGTTGGGTCCATAGGGATTTGGTGGAAACCTGAAGCGAGGTCGAAAGTCGAGAAATATTGAGCGTTTCCTAACTGGTCGAGTATATCATTAACCCCAAAAAGCACCCCTGGTGCAAAAACCTTTCGCCAAGTACATTAATGTGGTCACTACCCCTAAAAAACCCACCAACAAAAATTCCTCCTAAAAAAAAAAATAGTACTATCAAAATGTCTACATACAAAAGCATTGAAATCAGATACAACTGCCAAGTACCTGTAGAATAATGGAAGTTTGGAATTGAAAAATTTGTTCAAACTAAATAACGTTGTACTCGTTCGCTCGCTGCGCTCGCTCACTCGATTGGCTTATGATTATTGGTTGAAAAATAATTCGGATGAAGAAATTGATAATGACAACATTTATCAAAAAATATTCACAACGAAAAAATAATTTGAACAAAATTTTAAACAAAAAATTTGGAGTCCGTGGTATGTTGATGGGCCAATGTTTGAATGGCTATCAGATGACATTGACATGGTTCGCAATTGATATTTCATAATTCTGTTTCTACAAAAGGCCCACCAAGTACCACTACCTCCAAATTTTTTGTTTAGAATTTTGTTCAAATTATTTTTTCGTTGTGAATATTTTTTGATAAATGTTGTCATTATCAATTTCTTCATCCGAATTATTTTTTCAACCAATAATCATAAGCCAATCGAGTGAGCGAGCGCAGCGAGCGAACGAGTACAACGTCATTTAGTTTGAACAAATTTTTCAATTCCAAACTTTCATTATTCTACAGGTACTTGGCAGTTGTATCTGATTTCAATGCTTTTGTATGTAGACATTTTGATAGTACCATTTTTTTTTTTTAGGAGGAATTCTTGTTGGTGGGTTTTTTAGGGGTAGTGACCACATTAATGTACTTGGCGAAAGGTTTTTGCACCAGGGGTGCTTTTTGGGGTTGATATCACCACTTTTTGTACAATTTCGCTTGACTACCTAATAATTGTGCTCGCTCGCTACGCTCGCTCGAATGGGTTTTCCTATATATATCCTTACCTGCGAGGCTTGCTCAGTTGTCAACATTCTGCCAATTGTTCCTATGAACATCTCAACGTATGTACGGTGATGCATTCTGCATCATCCGAATCCCTCAAAAAGCAGCAATGTTGAATGTGGTAGTATAATTTCAAACGAATGAAAATAATGTTAAAATATACACGTATGCTCATACTTTTCTGTGAGCCTTAAATTTCTGTGGATAGACGTAACATGTGTTCTCTTATTAAGTTCTACGAATTGTTTCGTTAGAATCCCGTATAATTATATATATATGCGTGCAACGTTTGACCCTACGCGCAGCCCTCCTTCTGTCTCATCTGGGCTTGGGACCGGCAATGGCGGAGGTACTTGCGTGCAGAGTTATAGTTGCTGCTCATGAATAAATATATATATATAAGACCAAAGATGATACGGGAACTTTCAGGAAAATAGCCAAAGTGTTGCTCTAAAAGAAAGAGGTTATATTTACATGTGGTGTATTTACAAGGGTTTCTACTATTACATACCATTACATATTATTTTAATAACATTCACCTAAAAGAAAGAGAAACGACAATTAAAGTCTATTCTCCTCGGTTTCCTTCTCCTTTAGTTTATTATTCAATTTCTTAATTTTGTAAGTAATGTTCACATGTGTTCTCTATCTTCATCTATCTACCTGTCATATATCGATCCCTGTCGACATCTCGATTATAGGACGCGAACTGATGTTGCGCGGTTAATTTAAATTAAGTTAAAGAAAGGACACTTTCTTTACATCTCCCCACCCGGGGTGAAAGTTCTTAATATCATTTGTCCCAATTTCCTACATCTGTATCTTCTTTGTCTGCTTCATATATGTTCGCTGTGGCTGGTATTAGTTTAGTCACGTGAAATATACCTGTATCCGTTCTTTCTCTTCCTGTTTTTAGTTTGTAGATAGTGTCCGAAATTTTATCAGTTATTTCAAATGGCCCGATTCTCAGTTTGTCGAGTTTCCTTCTATTTAATCTATTTCCATTTCCCACATATATTAAATCTCCGATGTTGAATACATGGTTCTTTCTATTCTTATCGAATAAATTTTTATTATAGTTGTGTGATCTGATAGTATTCTCCAACGCCACTTTTCTATTCCTATACCAGGTGTCTTTATCTTCGGCCTCTCTCAATTCTTTGGGTATGATGCTTACGTCTGTGCCATCCAGTAAATACCTTGGTGCAAATCCGGTTATTGAATGTTCCGTTTCATTGTATTTTTCTATGCACTCGTGCGCCGTCGTTGTCCAAGCCTTCTTATTTACATTTTCGTTAATTTTGCATCTTATTTTATTAACGATTGTCTGGTTTAGCCTTTCGTTTAATCCGTTTGAGAAGGGTGCGTCGACTGCGGTGAGTACTATTTGTATATTGTTTTCTTCTAGGTATTCTTTAAACTCCTTCGAGTTGATGCCCGGATATTGGTCTGTCAAAATCGTCTCTATTTGGTCTGTGTCCAGTACCTTCTTAACTAACTTGATAAAGTCATTCGCACTTTGTGTTTTGGAAGTTGTTATGAAGGCGTACCTTGTATAGTGGTCTACCAGTAGATGCAGGTATCTCTTTGTAGATCGATTTCCTCCAAATCCCCCGATAGTGTCTATTGATACTATTTCAAATGGTCTTGTGGCCGGACCCAGGAATGACATCCGACCGAATTTTCCTTGACTCCTCGATTTATTTTCTAGGCATACTTTGCATTCTTTGTAGGTTTTTGTTATAGTTTTTATTAGGTTTCTCGCTGTGTATTTTGAGCTAATCATTCTTGTCATCTGTCTGATGCCAATGTGGCACCATTCCTCATGTATGTTTTTTATTAATTTTTTGCTGAAGTCTTCAGATAGTATTATTTTTTTTTTTATCCTTTACTGTTTTGTAGAATATTTTATTTTCCTTCATTAGCTTTATTTTGTTCTCTTGTATATTTTTATTTTGTTCTTGATCCTTTTCTATTTCGTCTATTCCGATTAAGTTGACTGTTCTCAGTAGTTCTTCTTTGTTTTCTTCCGGTTCTAAAACCGGGTTTCTACTAAGACAGTCCGCCTCCAAATTTTCTTTCCCTGGGACATATTTTATTTCAAAGTCGTACTGTGATAGGTAATACGTTAGGTCCCCCAGTTCTTCGTCCGTTCGTGTTTTTACATTCATATTTTCCAGGGGTTTGTGATCCGAGTATAGCGTAAATCGTTTTCCTATAAGCCATTGTTGCCAGTACTTTATCGCCTCCTTAATCGCTAAACATTCCAAATAAATTGCCTTTTTCTTTTTTTGTGTTTCATTTAACTTTTTTGAGAAGTATGCTACTGGTCTATTTTTTCCATCTGTTTGTGTTTGTTTTAATATGGCTCCGATCCCTTCTATTGACGCATCCGTATTTATTACAATTGGAAGGTCTTGATCGAATATTTCCAATACTGGTTGTGTGCATAGTATTTCTTTTATTTTATCAAATGCGAGTTGGCATTCCGCTGACCATGTAAATTTTTCGTTTTTCCGTAGTAATTTGTGTAGTGGGTCTAAAATTATTGTGCCATTCGGTAAGTATTCGTGATAAAAGTTTATTTTTCCCAAAAACTGCCGGATGTTCTTCTGCGTCTTTGGTGTCGGAAATTTTTTTATTGAGATGAGATTGTCTTTTAGTGGTCTTACGGAGTTACTTTGGATCACATGTCCGAGGTATTTCACCGAGTCCGATGCGAATGTACATTTCTTGAACTTTAATCTGGAACCTTCGGTTGTGATGGCTTGTAGTACTTGTTTTATGTGTTTCACGTGTTCTTCAAATGATGACGAATATATCAAAATGTCGTCGATGTAGTTTACCGCAAATTTCGTCAACCCGTGCTTCCTTAATATATTGCTTAAAATCCGTTGGAAAATTGCAGGAGATGTTTTCAGACCAAATGGCAGACAGGTCCATTGGAAGTGTCCTTCTTGCGTGACAAAAGCCGTTTTTCTTCTATCTTCGATACGTAGTGGTATGGACCAGAAGGCAGAGTTTATGTCCAACGTCGTGAAGTATTTGCAGTTCCTAGTTCGGATTATTAATTCGTCTATTATCGGGAATGGTTGTGCCTGTGGTATTATAATCTTATTCAAGTCTCTAAAGTCAATACAAAGTCTCGACCTTCTATTTTCATCTTTCTTAAACGCAAGTGTTACAGGCGCCGCAAAAGGGCTGTATGATTTCTCTATGAGGTTTTTCTCTAAGAGTTTTGATATCTGTTCCTCTATTTCTTTTTTATCTTCCATCGAGCATCTGTAAGGCCTTTTGCTGCAGTATTGATGAATTAGTAAGTCTATTCGTGCCTCATAATCCTTAACGGTGCCGATGTCGTATTTGTCTATTGCAAATATGCTTTTATATTCTTCTATTATTTTCTTTATTATAGCCCTTTTTCCTTCATCCAAATGTTCTGTTTTTATGTCACATTCATCCTCTTTTACGTGTTCATTGAAGTTCACTGAATATGTTTTTTGTACTTGCTCATTGGTTATGTTATCTGTATCTCTCAATTTAATATCTTTCACTTGTTTTATTTTCAAGTTCTCGTCTTGCGTTAGCTGAAATTCTTTTATCATGTCTAGGCCTATGATAAAGTCTTCGAAGTCTTCGTTCTCAACGATGAATACGTCTATCATCTTTTCTATATCCAGTATTTTTATTTTCATAGTAACTAAACCTTTTGTACTCTTCACACCATTGACCGATTTTAAATATATCTTATTCGCATCCTCTCTTTCTTCCATTATTTTAATCAGTTTTGAGTTTATGAGCGACATTTGTGAGCCTGAGTCGTAGGTCCCATTCACTTCTAGTTTATTTTCTATTAACATTTTCAATCTAATCAATGGTGTGGTTGTTCGTTTTTTGTCTCTGTATTTAATTCTACTTCTATTACTGAATGTTGTCCTACTACTTTCGGTTTATTTCTTTCTTTATTATTTTCCTGTGTCTTGAACCAGCATGCTTCCTGTGGGTGGTATCTGGTTCCTTTGTTCAGATCTTCGCATATTTTGCATGGCTTCTTTTCTTCATTTCTCTTCTTGTAATCAGTTTTATTATCTGTCTTCTTCATAAAAGTTCTTTTATTCACTAAATTTTCGTATTTTCTAATTTCAGTGAATAGTGTTGTTGAATCTGTGCACGATTCTCTATCTATTCTATTTAATATGAATTCCGGCAGTCCTGTTGCTATTAGGGCTGTTAGTGTTACCGAATCTATGTCTTTGTTCATGTCTAACGAAAGCTTTTCTTTTTTGATCCCGTAGTCGATGAGTAATCCTTCTTTATATTTAAATGCTAGAGCATACGTTACCGTGTTCCATCCTTTGTCCGCAAAAGTCTCTAGGAATCTATTCTTCCATTCACTCCATTGTGCTTCGGTTGATAATCTTGTTAATGTTGCGGAGTGCCAATCTGCGCAAGATTTATCCAGGAATAGTCTCAATACTTCTATTTTTTGTTCATCTTCTGTGATATCAAGTTGTGTGCATTCTTTCTCGAATGTTTCCATCCATTGTTTGGCGTTCGAGTTCTTACTCGTGAACTTTTCGATCAGATACTTTTCTGCAATATTTTTCAGATTTTTCCCCGCGTCTTTCTTCTGTGATGATTCTACTAATTTTTCTAATATCTTATTCAAGTTATCATTTTTTCCTTCCGCTAGGTTCTGTCCTTCTACTTCCTCTAAGTATTCATCTAAGAATTGTAAATTACCTTATTCATCCGAATAGATTTCCTTCAGTTTATCTGTTAGTGTAATCCAAACCTTTCTTGATTGATGTCTTCTTTTGATGCTGTTCTTTACCTTAGCGAAAGTATCTGTTTTCATTAGTTCTGTGTGGTTAGCCATGTATATTTTGTCTCCTGACAAACTGTAAGTTTTCTCATCTTCTGTCTTGATTGAGGTTATGGCAAATGTGTTTGATCTTTCATCTTTTGGAGAGGCTACTATTGTAATCTCAAATTGTAGCCTGACCATTTTGTTTGTTGACCACAATTGTCGTTTTATAAGACCAAAGATGATACGGGAACTTTCAGGAAAATAGCCAAAGTGTTGCTCCAAAAGAAAGAGGTTATATTTACATGTGGTGTATTTACAAGGGTTTCTACTATTACATACTATTACATATTATTTTAATAACATTCACCTAAAAGAAAGAGAAACGACAATTAAAGTCTATTCTCCTCGGTTTCCTTCTCCTTTAGTTTATTATTCAATTTCTTAATTTTGTAAGTAATGTTCACATGTGTTTTCTATCTTCATCTATCTACCTGTCATATATCGATCCCTGTCGACATCTCGATTATAGGACGCGAACTGATGTTGCGCGGTTAATTTAAATTAAGTTAAAGAAAGGACACTTTCTTTACATATATGAATATTAGATATATGTATTGCAATTCTTAGGTAGTTTTTTTTTTTTTTAATGTAGCTAGGTCCTCTGCAAAAAAAACATGTACGCGTCCCGTACTCATAACGTCAACTTCAACTTCGAGTCTGAACAGAAAGTATCGAAAAATATAGAATTGGGCCTATTGATGCAAGACTAGCGTAGAGCATAAAATGGAAGTTTTTGAAGTCAAACACTTGCATTCTGCTCTATTCGTTTGACTCTACCCCTTTTTTTTATCAAATCACACCATCCCGATACCTTGCAACTTCAGCGTTTTCTCTCATCATCCTCTCTTCTCAAACGACGACCCGCTACAAAATTGAACAATCCATGAAAAAGGTTTTTCTCCAATAATTACATTCATAAGTAAACTTACGCCGAGTCTGAAACGAATGAATAAATATAGATGAGAATCATCTGACAAAGAGGGAGTCGATCGATCATTTCTTTCATAGCGAATAAGTATTTGCATTCAATTTATCTTGCTAGCACTAATCTGAATCTATAAAAAAGGTTTTTCTCCAATAATTACATTCAGAAATGAAATTACGCCGAGTCTAAAACGAATAAATAAATATGGATGAGAATCTCCATCATCTGAAAACGAGGGAGGCGATCGATCATGTCTTTAATAGTGAATAAGCATTTCAATTCTGAATATCTGTCGTGATAGCACTAATCTGGATTTGAGAAAAGCTCAAGAGAGACGAACATACAAACACAGGTCGCATACCAAAATAAAACGAATTTATGTACAGTAGACTCTATAATTCGCCGCATGATAGATAGTAGGACCGAGAATACACCGAGACCGAGACCGAGACCGAGAGACATATTAGAACGTGGGTATCGATATAGAGTTTGTACTATTAATTTACATGTAATCATAGATGTTTATACAGACTTTGAGATCGTTCTGAACGGAGAATCTAAGCTGTTTGTAAATCATGGATTAAAAAATCATCTCCACCGAAGGTCAAGGCACTACGTTGACGTGGAGTGTAGAATAAAGCCTATCGGAGTCCGAAACACAACGTCGACTTACAGTCTCGTTTTGACTAGATGATACGGATACAGATCATGAAACTCGTCGGAATCCTACGTATAACGTTGACTCAAAATTTGAGTATGAGCAGACGGGCCTCCGGAGATAAGCTTAACATGGAGCTTGAAGTGAAATGCGTTGCAATCCAACGCTTGAACTCAGCTTTATTAGTCTGGCTCCATGCCGTTCCTTATATCAAATCATGCTATCCTCATATTTTTAAACTTCAACATTTTCTCTTGATTTTTTATCGTCAGACTTACTCAGGCGGTAACTTACTACCAAAAAACCGTTTTCCCCGATAATTGAATTTATAAATGAAAATAAACCAAACCTAATCGTAAAATTATCCGATCACAATTGTTATTTTTTTTATGTATCACCATGAATTTTACACGTCAGTTTTACACGTCGCATAACCACAAAATGTCGAGATTGTTGGATTCAAGATTAACCTATCGAAATATTTTTGTTGGTGACTATCACATTAATGTACTTTGCGTGAGGTTTTCGCACTCGAGGGGCTTTTAGTGGGTATTTACTAGTTTTGATTAAGCATTGCTCGTATCTTTTATTTTATTTCCTTCATTTGGATTTGAAAATATGAAATAAAAACACGCGTCTGCTAGTGTTGCAGACGCTTTTTGTCTGCGATAGTAGCGCCGACTACGTCGTGACTCTCCTACTTACGCCACTCTATACAACTTTCGTGTGGATTTATCCCTTCTATGTCATGTTCCCAGATGCGTAAGGACGTATGTTCTGTGTATGAGCATAGGACATACGCCGTGCGTTTAGCGACGCGATGTGATTTTATGGGAATGGTTTTAATGGGATGAATCTTGGTCTGAATTTTTGTGTCGAGTTTCCCTTCTATGTCTGTTCCCAGATCCGTAAGGACGTATGTTCTGTGTATAAGCGTAGAACATACGTCCTGCGTTTAGCGACGAAATGTGATTTCATGGGAATGGTTTGAGTTGGCGGAATCTTGGTCTGAAGAACAGGAAAGAGAAAATTTGATACGAGGAAACGAGGTTTCAGAAACGGTAGTTACTTATATCTCAGCACTCCGAAAACCGATTTAATCGATCTAGGGCTCAAATGAAAGCTTTTCATGAGCTACATTCTAGATTAAATTAGTTTTAATTCATGTAGTATGTGAGGTGAAAGAAAACGAGGATACTAATTCGCGTTATAGGTTAGGGTAGTTGCCTCTCGGGTATATAGACTCGCTGAGTCTCGCGCTTGAAAAATTTTTTTTTTAATGTACTTGGCGCGAGACTCTACCGAGTCTCTTGATGAACTCAGTCATTATCTTACCGTTATTTTCATCTTTCATCAATCCCAACACTTTTTTTGTTGACCAACGGCATCTCGTGAATATTTTCCGGAGGATAGTCGGAAGTATCGAATCGGTCCAAATCACGTTTCATGAGTCCGTATATATCGGTAACGGTAAAGTGATATATGAGACTATCCGTATCGGTATACATAAGCTTTGCTCCGTGACCAAATCTGCTTTTTATGTGATTATAATGGAAATCGTAAACGTAAGTTTCAGAGAGATCTAGAATAGAGAATCCTGCATAAACAGGGTTATTGAATTTAATTTCCGTTCGACTTAATTCAATTATTGACATATCTTCACCGAATATAGAACGGCTATAAAAATTTGGTTTATCGATGAGCGCTCTTGCTCCGTGTCTACCATCCCACTTTGTAATTAGCCGCACATCTTGGTGTTTTCAAACATTTTCCATGGTTTTCCCAAAAACAGCGTTGTTCATAAGTTAATAAAAATTCTTTTCAAAATCGTTGTTTGACTTTTTTCTCAATTCGGTATTAAAATCTATATATTTTTGAAGCCACTGTGCTTGTTTGAATTTTAATACCCAATGAACTTTTTGTAACTTCATACCTAAGCTCAAACACTGTTTCAAAACTTGATAGTGATTGACGTACCGCTTCTTTGCGGAAAGGGTAGTTGGTAATTTAGATTTATTGTATGTCGAAAGAGGTAGGATGTAATGCTCCGGACACAATGGTAAGTCTTTGTGAGAGTCCTGAAGTTCTCGCGGATATTCTTAATCTACTTCAAGTATGTAACCTATGGAGGATTTATTCGAAACATCTGAGACATCGAGTTGTTCGAAATTCGACATCCACTCGAAGGAGCTATACGGTAGGAAGTGACTCATAGCTGCACCGTGTAAATTATTAACATCGAAATAGATGAGGTATGATTCTTCCGATTTGGGTTGAATGCTGTCCCCATGTGTCTGTTGTTGGCTTTAGCGTATCTGTTCGAGCAATGAGCCACACCGCCGCGAACGCCTTCTTCTATAAACATCAACATATCAATGTCGACGAGGAGCTCGAGTTCAACAACCGTGCTCTTGGGCATCGTGTCGAACGAGAGGCCTGGCGCCGTATAATAGTGTAACGGATCTAAATTATAACTGGACCAACAATTACTTCGAAATTCCGAACAATATCCGCTAAAAGGAGCACGTCCGTTCGCAGATACAAGTCTGAATATTGACCCAAAGTCTTGATATAAAAAGTTTTCCAAACATGACGAGCATGTGAATAATCATCCTCCGAAACACCTACATCATTTAATTTTGAATAAAATTTTCCTACAGGAGGTAACTGTGTTTCTTCCAGGCTCTCCCAACTGTTTACATATTCATGAGGGAAAACACCTTTCCTTGTTATGAATTGAAATTCTTCAACGTTCGTACAATGCTTACGTGTGATCAATTTCTGCTCGTCATTCAGATAAGACGCTAATTTTTCTAGACTGTTCGGCATGAATCTGAACGATTTAATGAACCTAAAATGTATGGATGTTCCCTTCACACTTTTTGTAAAGGATATATATCTATCCTTGTTACCCGGTAAGAGACTGATCGAACCTTCGAAAGATATTGCTAAAGTCATAACCTGATAAATTGTGGAAGACCACTGGAATGATATGTGAATCTTGATAATTTAAATTGCAGCCTTGATGCGCTGCACCGCGATATTCGCCGTTGTAATGGCAATGATCGCGATGTTTCATGTCTTGAGGTGTAAACGATTTTTCACAAACGTGACAAGTCTTAACTGAATGGAATTCTTGTTTCTGATTATGACTTAACGATTCCATAGGTACGGTACACTTGAAATAAGGTTCCAAAGCTTGAGCCATTTTTTCCAGCTTGTTTACAAACTATTCTATACAATCCTTGCCGCGGTTGATTCTGAATTCAGATATTGAATCGTTGAAAGTACAATGCAAATAGTAGGCGATACTATGCGGGACATGTTTTTCATACACCCTTCTGTTCCCAGACTCAGATGCATCATTAACCGATTGCCAGAGGAATTCGAGATCAACGTAAATACAGAACGGAACGTCCTCTTTATGTTTGAAGTTTTCGAATTTCAAGATTCTATCCTTTTCGTCCGGTAATATTACTTTGCATTCATCTGAATTCACACAATCTAACCCGTGTTTGATCAAGCTATTTTCATCATAAAAATGACTCAAACATCTATCACAAAACCATGTATGTCCTTTATGCTTTGAAATTTGTGAACTTAACAGTCGAGAAAAATTTTTGATTCATGCAAAATGACATATTGTATCGTTAACATCATCAATTCCATTCGACTCAATGTCAATTTCCAACATAAAAAGATGTATAGTACGCTTATCTGATTTTACTCTACTTGAATAAACTGGTACTATTTCATGTTTATCTATACCGTAAACATTGATCGTTGAACCATTCAATTTTCCACATTTTGAAATTTCGTTCAGACTCATGGGAAAATTCAAACCTTCATACCTGAGCACTGTACTGAAGTGCGGATGAGAAGCCGTTCTACTCACATGATCACCCACCGGAAGAAGAGCTGCTATGACCGACCAGAGAAAACAGTACGGATCGTCGTTCATAATATTTACCACTGCCTTTTTATCTTGCATATAGTTCGGTAACTGTGTGTAAGTGGATATACCTCCTCGCAGTGGTACATATTAGTTGATATTCACAGCTATATTTATAATTTCAGTCAACGACCATCCCGAATCCTTTTCCTGGAAGTCTTCGATCTTGATTAACAATTTCTCCCCTACATTCTCGTCGGACCGTTCATCAATGTTCGTCGCTGGTTGAATAGCTTCATTTTTGGTATTGAAGAACTTCATCTGCTCAACAATTTCACCGCCTTCCACGGTACTGAATCTACAGGATTCAAATTCCCTTCTTTCCGCGAAATGTTCTTCAATCTGATGATGATTAATTTTTTCGAATCATCCAGAAAATGTTTGAGATCTTCGTGTCGCAAATTCGCTATGATCCCCGTTCTTATTCTTCCCTCGGAAGCTGACTCCAGATCTTCCCACTTTACTTTGTCACTTCTCCGCAATCTCCTTACACCTTCTCCTTTTTTCCGACACTGCTCAAACCGTGCTCTCAATGACTTTAGGATGCCTATGGTTGTTAAAATTCTCGTTCTTTCCCCGACGGTGAAAGCCTTTTTTCGTAAAATTTCATTCAAAAGTCTGATGTTTTGAGTTCCTAATCGCAACCATTTCTGTATTTCTACAGTCGATGATCTCTCTTTCAAAATACCGCAAGCATTTTCCATAATGCTAATAAGTTTAAGACACTTGTCTGAATCTATTCTTCGCGATCGTTAACAACAATTGTATGTTATGAAACCTCGAACTTGAATGGTGCGTTAACACTACAATGATCATTTTATAGACCAGTTCACCGGTGAATTCTGAGAACTGCATCATGCATCTCTTTCTAAACTAATCCTAAGTTTACATTCTAGAAACAAAGTAACACGAGACTCCTGCTTCGGTTCTACGCACTATATTATATCGTATGATGAAAGAATGCTTCGTGTCTCTGGAAAACGAAGGACATACCGGGAACTGTTTGTTCTGAGAAATTCCACGAATCGTTGGTTATCGGACTTGGATCTGCACGTTCTTCATACGAAACGCTGGGGTATCAGATAACAAACTCTCCGAAACTTGTCAAGTCGCACAGGGTGCCGATAATTCCAAGAACCTGAAGGACATACCAGGAACTGTTTGTTCTGAGAAATTCCACGAATCGTTGGTTATCGGACTTGCATCGGCATGTTCTTCATGAGGGTGTGTGACGTTGATTCGAGGGTATGTGACGTCATATTGAGGGTGTGTGACGTCATTTCGAATAATTCCGGGAACTGTCTGTCCGCCCGAAGCTTCCAGAATGACTTTGGGCAAGCTTCTAGAAGACTCTGACGCAAGGGGTGGGATGTGTGACGTCATATTAAGGGCGTGTCACGTTATATTAAAAATGCGTAACATCATTCTGAGAGTCCTTCGCCGATAATTCCAAGAACTGTTCGCGAAATTCCGAGAATCGTCAGGGGCGTACCCCGGGAAGCAGCCCTCATCTATACCGAAAAAAATTTAACGGCAGGGCCCTGATCGAACCCGACACGTCGCTGCTGTGACGTAGCTGCAACGTCACATGACGTAGGCGTGACGTCATGAAACCTTCTAGACACCCCCCCCCCCCCCCCCCCTCTCCCTTGCCCTTCACCCCCACACGGGCACGGGGAGGTGTGCATGTGTGCGTGCGTGTATGTGTGCACTAACACGCGTTGGTCCAGAACCCGCATAGAATATCTACTTACGTTCGCCAAAAACCTGTCGTTTAACGACCAATTAGAGCACCGATACGTCACGTGATTACGCTAATTTGAAGGATGAGCTGGTCGAAGAAAATACAGACTATATAAGGGTGATACACTGGCTATTCGGCCCATTATTCGCTCCAGTCTACGCTACGCATCCTAGCAGTCTCTAGCAACGTGTCACGTACGTCATCGAGTATCGCTATCGTATAATATCGTATCGAGTATATTTAGAATAGTGTTG